>VZTN01020671.1:3779-97135 GCA_013400515.1 Erpornis zantholeuca
GCGTCCTGGGCGAGCCCGGGGAGCCCAGCCGGGCAGTGGGGTCGGCTTGGGCCTTCTCGGGCTGCAGCCCAGGAGGCCAGAGGCAGCTGTCAGTGCCCGGGACTCCGTTTGTTAAACGTAGATACGAGCTAAAGGTGAATCAAGTGACGGGTCTTATCCCGAGAGACCCCCTCAAAAAGGCACAGGAAACGCGTGAGTGGCGCTGTGGTTTTATTAGAAACCGAGAACTAGTGAGGGGTGTCCATTGCTGCTGTGTATCAGTGCCATGTGCACTGTGCAGAGGACACCAGAGCCAGAAGAAGTTGTCAGATCACATCATCTCTGTAGTGACTAAGCATGTACAGGTAGTAAATCAGGCAAAAATCACAGCCGTTCTAGCCCAATGTAGAGATCTACTGTTCATATCACCTATCCATGTGACTTGTCTTTTCTGCATCTTGGTCACTTCATGCTTGGTCACTTCATGCTTGTCTGGTCCTATGGAAACTGTGATCTTTATCATCTTCATAAAGTGCTTCCTTAGTTTACTGTATAAACTGTATAAAACTAAGCTGTTGAAAGAGTTACTGTGGTTATTATTTACAAGCCTCTGTGGCAGCTCAGTAACTTGTAAAATAAAGGATTTAAAAAAAAGAAATACTACCAAGTAATCCTAACAATTGTCGTGTAATGATACTTAAAAGGTTTTTTTGAGGCCACAATATCCCATGGGTTCTTCAAAACCAAAACCACAAAAGCATAGAATTAAGAGCTCTTTTTTGAATCTTCCTGTGGCAGATAGTAGCTGCTGGGAAATGCTCCTCAGCTTCCCAATCCGAATGACAAAAGGGAAGTATTAACAGGTAACAGCTTCACAGGCTCTGGTGATGTGATGTGGTCAGTGGATTAGTTTGAAACCTGTGCAGGGCAGTGATCATTATTTCAGCTTTGGGAGATGGCCTCCTTGCCTGTATGCAATGAGGAAAAAAAGTTCCATGTTTCTGGATGTTCAGCATGTCTTGATTCCATGTGAATTCTGGAGGCTGTCAGCTGCAATACCAATTGCCAGTAGTGTGATGAGATATCAGTGGTCTGTGGGTTTATTGTACTGGAGTAGATGAAAGTGTATTATTAAATGAAAATTTTGAGTGGGAGTTTACCGTAAAGGAAGGTGCCGAGTTGTAAAAATAGCAAGTGTTGAATTGTTCTGAAGTGCTGGTTTTGTGGTGGTGAAGAGAGATTGTAATTTCAGTGAAGCTTGCCAGAGGTCTAGACCTGCCTCACAGCCTAGCTGGCATTTTCAGACTCTTGTGTGTGCTGTTTTTTGATGGTGAAGAGCAAATTAAAGAACAAAGATTCCTTGTATTATGAAGCTTCCTGTGCATCAAGGGAAGTCAGTATTCTTTTTTTCCTACCTTTCCTACTTCTTTTTATTACAAATGTGTGCATTTGTCAGAGAAATACAATTATATTTTTTTCTTTCATTCAATTTTTATTCTCTTTCACTCATTCTTCATTCTTTTCATTTTTGCTGTCATGATCTTGGAGAGCCAGGACAGACCTTTGTTCAGTTGTTCAATCCAGAGGAAGAGATGAACTGTACTAAAACCAGCTGTACATCTTTCTGTTTATGTAGAAAAACCTCGATGCTTGTTTCTTCTCACAGATGCTGAAGCCAGTACCAGAAAGAAGACATTTGCTGAAGTCCAAACAGAACGGCTGGATCAAGCTGAACGGAGTGTTTTAATTAAGTGCCCATCAAAACTTAATGAAAAAAAATTATTGCAGTACTTATCCAGTCATGGAAATGTTAAGAGTCATTTCTTTTTTGAAAATCGTGTAAGTAATCAACAATGTAAGCTAAAACCTAGACTTGGATTAAAAGAATTACCAGAAGGAAAATTTGGTTAAGGCCTCATACACAAGTTAAGCAAATGATATACAATTATAGTATTAAATCAGTTTTTATCTGTGCTAATGTTCACAAGTTGTTGAGCAGTTGATTTTTATTCATAAATCAGCTAAGCAACACCTCTAAGGAATAGCCAGCAACCTGCTTTGCACTAAAGCTTTGAAACTTTTACATAACACCATTCATTTTTCTAGCAATAGAGATAGCTCTTTTTTAATGTGTTTCTTGAGTATTTCAGTTTTGAAGATTAATATATTTCAGAACTTTTATGTTTAGTGCTTACTGCTAAGAATAGTACATCCTTAATAATTCTAACCTTTTGTGAAAAAGCATCTAAAATGTGTTGAGATACAGAACCTAGCACTTGGCTTCTGGGCCATCATATTAATATGTCTCAGTAGCCTCAGGAACATCAGAATAATATCAGTACAGTGAGTTCAAGCATTATATGCATTTATCTAACCTGTATTTCCATTCTTAATGTTTTAGGGCATCAGTGCTTTAATAGAGTTTTCAGAAAAGAGCAGTATAGCCTCGTTACAGGATGCTGTTGGAATCCCAGGTGCTTCACAGCATCATGTTGTCCCATTTAAATCAAGACTTTTTACTTTCACACTGAAAAACCCAATGAGTCAACACATGGAAGAGACACCACTTCAACTCTCTCCTCAGTGTCACATTCCAGTGAAAGACCTTATTCAGAAGCTTTGTCTTGCAGACAGTGTAAGTAGAGTTTTCTAGATCTCTCTTAATTAAAAATGAGCCATGTTCATTTCAGATTTTCAAGTGGTCATTTGAAACTTATAAAGTAATTTATTTTTATTTTAAAAAGTAATGTATTAGAATTTTATGGGAATGGTTCTCATATATTGAACTATATAATTGAAATTATTAATTTTAATTGTGAAAATAATTTCTCAGTATGAAAGAAACCCTTTTGAAATTTATAAAATAACCTAATTGCATTGATATTAAATAGATGAAAATATATGTTAATAGATAGAACATGGATCGTTGTATTTTTACAGTGTTTATTTTCTGAACTAGATAAGCAGTCAGATGTACATTCTACTGAATGAGTATCAGCTTACAGAAGAAAACATCAAGCTCCGATTTCTGGCCTGTTCTTTGGTTCGGGATTTTGCACGTGCATATTTCCCAGACAGCACAGTAAAGCCATTTGGCTCTTCAGTCAACACATTTGGCAAACTGGGGTCTGATGTGGACATGTTTTTGGACTTCCATGATGCAGGGAAGCATGCTACAAAAATGGTAAGATTATGCTGTGCATCTTCAGTTTGTTGGATTTCTTCAACAGAGCAGCTCATTTTTTGTTTGACACACAGGAATCAGTTTATTTTTATTTAGGTTTTATATGGGTTCATACTATAGACCGTGAACAAGTTTATTTGAATGTTTGGATTTGAAGACTTCAAACAACTGAATGTAACACGGAAGAGATCTTCTTTGCAATAGGAAGAGAATGATTTGATGTTTATGCAAATTTTGTACTATTAGGGTGAATTTCACTATGAAGAAAACCCTCATCCTCCAAAATTGTTTCAGCAGAGTCAGACCTTCCCATTCTACTGTCGCATTTTCTTCTCTGTAATTTCTGTGCTTCAGCCATGCTCTGTTGAAGCTTGCCTTTGTTTTTTAGGGTCCTCCATGTCCTAAAGCAAAGTAAGTTTGTGCATGTGTGCACATCTGTGTTTTGAGAGGGTTGTCAGGTTCTTTTCCTTACCTTAAAGAAATGCCTGTGCTCCAGGATAGTTACTGGATTGTGTACTAGGGTGTATATATTTATATGCACACATTGAGTGTGTAGAGGTATGAAAGCTCAGGACATGGGAGATAGTAATGGTGAATACTTGCAGGTGACACACTGTCCAGAGAAAATTTCCATGTTAACAGCACCTGATTTTCATTGTGAAGGGAATTAATTGGCTTACTTCTTGAAAGGAGCTTGAGTGTGAGCTGTTTATGTGAACTGTAGATGTTTTGGGGACCAGGACCCAGGAGGAAACAGAAACTGAGCCAAATCAATAATGCAGATGCTTACAGTTGTCAGACTTTACATAAGGTACCTCATAGTTACTTGAATGTCTCATTGATAATACAACAGTACATATCAAGACAAGCAGTAATTACTAAGCATGCATACAGTCTTGAAATTGATTTTGTTGACCAAAGCACAGAATTTACACCACTACCTTGAGAAGCCCAGGGTTACAAGACCTCCAGTGAGCAATATGCAGTCAGCAGTCTTGCCTTTTTCAGTGCACATACTAAGTTTCATCTGAATCCTATCTTTAGCCATAGTGTTATTTGGAAACTTGCACTGTGTATTTGAGTTCACATGTTTAGTTTAGTTACTTAGTATTTGAGCAGCTTCAAATTCTAATGGTTATTTAGAGTACGTACTGTCTTGGGCCTTGTGTATGTATGGCATAATGCATTCTCTATGCATATGGGCATAGAGAATAGGAAAGGACTAGACCAGGCGTTTTTGGAAGGATCTTATGTCTTGCTGCTGGTTTTTGACTGTGAATGTTGTAAGTATTCTGTAAGATTGGAGAATGAAGTGAAAGAGAAATAATGAGAATCAGGATAGGAAAAAGGGTGAATTGGGTCAGAAATGCCCAGTGGAGAAGTTGGGATTCTTCATAGAATCTGAATGAAAAATCAAGTAAGTGATTCTCACGTTGTGAAAACTTTTATTTTTATTTGTGTGGTAACAGATAGTTTGGGGAAAACTAGCTCTGTTTTCCTTAAAAGACAGTAGGCTTAAGCTTTTGAAGATTGAAAATCCTCTCAGCTTTTCTATACAATTTGTATATTGCCATGTAAGTTACTTTTAAAGAAATAACCCTTCAGTTGTATATAGCTTTTAGAATTACTGCAGTGATAAAACACAATGAAAGTAAATATGTCAGCTGAAGAGAAGGATCATCATGTGTGTGTAAAGTGTTAAAATCTTTACATTTAAATAGTAAAGTTGCCTCTTCAATTTTGAAGGAATACCTTTCAAGTATAATATGTCTAGTTTCAAAGCACATTTGGTAACTAGCTGTCTTCTTTGCTATGTATCCTTTGTGGAGATAGAAATTCTATTGTGAAATGTAGAGTATTTGATGATGAGTGAGTTTACTAGCATCTGTGATTACCTGTGGATGGTTGAGAGACTTATTACTGTGGGGAGACAAAAGGGAGGTAGCTTTAGTTACAAGGTGATTAGCAACAGTGGAAAAGGTATCTTCTGATTTCTTCACTTTTGTAGCCTTTCAGGAGGTCCCAGCAATGAAGGAGGGTCAGGCATTCCAGCACCTGTTTACATGAAATAACTGTTCTTGAGCCTTATGGCAAACTGATTACTAATTGTAAATCAAAAGAAAGGACAAAAGTGGGAGCATTCTTTACCAGGAGTGAATTATTAATACATTGCTAGACCACAGCCAGGGCATTTTTAACCTGTGGGCAGTTTGGGAGATTAGTGAATGACTTAAAACTCTGTGATATTTTTAGAGTAGCAGTTTTTGTTAGAACAGTTGTGCTTCTTGCTTAAGTTACTGTATCAGTTTACCCAAAAGTAATAGTTTACCTATATTTGCTGTTTTGGGGGACATGGCAAGAGTAGGGGAAGAACCACAGGACTGGGGCAAGTGTGTAGGTACTTCATACCCCCTAGTTAGGACCAAAGCTATATATAAAGGGTCTATTAATTACTAAGAGTATCTACTTTAGCATTATAAAAAAGTCTTCATTAAGGTTTTGAAAGATAGCGAGCTGCTGTCTGGAAAGGCCCATTGTGGTTTTTGTCACAAATATAAACATTGACACCAGCCCACCACAGGTCAGCTGAGTCCCCATCTTTATCTTTCCGGTTAATCCCCTCGATGTCGATAGTTACAGGCTCCTTTCACTTTCAGCCAGCCCTACCGTAGCATGCAGCTACAAAGCCAGATGGGATTAGGGACCTTGTCTTGCCTGTTCCACCACACGGGGTTCTGGCTGGAGAGCCATTGGCAGGAGCGGGGAGCAGGAACAGTCACCTCCGTGATTGCCAGAGACTGGGAAATTCAGCACCTTAAGTCATTTGATGGGAAAGGTTGCAAGATCCCTAACTTTGGAGTTGTTTCACCTGTCCATGAGATCACTAATTTGTGGACAACAAAAGTAATGTGCTTTGTGTCTCAGTTATTAGTTAGATCACTGTAATTTTGTTTGTATAGTATGCATTCATGCATGACATATTCCAAGGGGGAGGCTAAATCAGTGTCAAGTATTGGATTAGCAAGCAAAATTAGCTGATGTCTTAAAAACACAGACTAAAAAGAAAACAGAGATTATATAGGTATTTTATTGAGGTAAAAACTACAAATATAGCAAATCAAAATACGAAGACCTACAGAGAAGTTTATTTCTGTTGTTAAAATACTTCACAGAATTTTTGTCTTTCAGGGAAACGATATATAACATGAATTAATTATTTTAAAGTATTACAGAATCTTAATTTTGAAGGACTAAGTAATTTGCATGCTAAATTTTTTTAAATGAAAAAGACATTTTTCTTTACAGCTCTACTTGATTTACTAAGAATGCGTTGTTCTTTGAGGATTTGAAATGGAATTACTAATAGTTTGAAATTACTGGTAGTTTGGTTGTGTTGCCCCTCTGTAATTGTATGCTTCTCTTTTGCAGTCAGAGCATTTATGCTCTCCTGGTAATTCCAGAATTACTTTTTTAGTAGTACTATTATACTTCTGTTTGAACATGTAGCTTTATAGTAAGATGATCACTATTAACCTGGAAAAATTGAATCACCAAAAAAGAATGTGAAAGAGAGAACAATATGTTTTTACCTATTTTAAGTTCAGTGGACTGCTTTGAATAATTCTTGTTTTTCAGTTCTAGTTATACGAACTCCTTTGCAAATTGCTGTGGTCTTTTAGAAGTATTTTTAAATGTCTCTTTTGCTTGAGAGCTAACAGCTTGCTTTTAAAATTCGGTGTAGAAAAAAGGTCCCTTTGAAATGGAGTATCAGATGAAAAGATTACCATCTGAAAGATTAGCAACTCAGAGGATTCTTTCTGTGATTGGTGACTGCCTTGATAATTTTGGTCCTGGGTGTGTGAATGTACAGAAGATACTCAATGCCCGCTGCCCTCTGGTGAAATTTTCCCATCAGCCGACAGGATTCCAGTGCGATCTGTCAGTGAGCAACAGGTGAGATGTAGTTTTGAAAAGTCTGCAGAGAATTCTTACGTACTTAAAATGTTCTGAAAACTAGTAATTCCAACTGTTTTCTCCTTTCCGTGTTCTTAACAAATGTGAATGTTGGCTCTGAAAGTAAAAAGGCTATTTTTTTGACTTCTAGAGCTTAGAAGTCATTTGGTTGTCTTTCTTCAGCGTAGGAAATACTTGCTATCTGAAGCTGAAGACTCAAAAAGCAGTCTATGGAATAAGGTTGGCTTATAAAACTGGAAAGAAGGCAGTCAGTGTTCATTAGTCATTACTTCCCTTTGGCGTATGCACAGCCTTTCTTGTTTGCTTTTCAGATTAAGCAGCTCCAGAATGTTAATTTTTAATGCTTTGGCTTCTAGTTACTTTGGTGTTTTTCCCTTCTTGTTAAGGGCCGGCATACACCTGTTGTCTGGGAAGGTCCCTTGGATGCGGGGTGAATTCCCGGCGTCGGGAAGGGCCGGGAGCCTGCGGTGTTCCCGCCTAGCAGTGTCCGCTAGGGGGCGCCGGCTGCCCAGAAATGCCGCTCAGGACTCCTCTGTGACAGCCGAGCCCAGAGAAGGCTGTGCTGTCCCTTGTGCTTGTGCTGTCGCGTGTTTTAGTCGGAAATTCACCCCTCACTCCCGTAAACAACCCTGGCGTAAGTGTACGCAGCCGAAAATGAGTTACTGACCCTTTTCATTGTTGTTTGGGATTATAAAAATATGAGTGATTATTCTTCAGGATGCCAGTGACAGGACCCAGAGGCATGGCCTGAAGTTGTGTCAGGGGAGGTTTAGGTTGGATATTAGGAAAAGGTTTTTCACCCAGAGGGTGGTCGAGCCCTGTAACAGGCTCTCCAGGCAAGTGGCTGCAGCTCCAAGCCTGGCAGAGTTCAAGCTTTTGGACAATGCCTTCAGGCACAGGGTGTCACTCTTGGGGTTGCCCTGGCAGGAACAGATCATTGTGGGCCCTTCCAACTGAGAATATTTTGTGATTCTGTTGATACCGGTTTTAGTGCAGTTTTGTGATTTGTCTACATTGGATACAATCAGATCAGATATACTCAGTTTTCTGAATTATCCAGAGTTCTGTTTCAGAATATGCAGGAGTTGTTAAGGCAGTATTGATCAAGTTTCTTACAATGAAATTACTTCTGTATATTCAGCCACAGTGAAGGCGAGTAGTTCTGTACAAGGTTCCGTGTAATTCACTGCTGATTATTTGGCTGGTTGGGACTGCATTTCTTGTCCTCTCATTTTCATTACAAACAAACCTCTCTGGGCACCATAAAGCACCTCACAGCTGAAATTTCAGAAGCCCAGGTGTCTCAAAATTTTGACCTAGTAAATGTCTCCAAAAGGCTATGCTGATTTTTTAGAATAATTTTTTAGCACTTCAGGCTAAAATTGAACCAAAGTAAGTGTTACTCTCATACTGTATTTCCATTATTTTTCTACTTTTTCTTGCCCTCTCATTTGTACAATATATACATGGTTATATAACAGTGTGATGAAGGAGATCAAAAACTGATCCATCTGAAAACCTTCATCCTTTGAGATTAGTTGTTTTTTCAGCTTGACTAAGTAGTAGTCATTTGAAAATTACCAAACTGACTTGTTTTGCAGATTTAATTGTGTCTCTGCACTTAGGTTATTTTTCAGTGCAGCATTTTATTACTTTTTAGATAAAAGCTGTAAAAGAAGTTCTAGTTGTATTTTATTTTACATTAGGATAAAGGTACATATGGTTGAGGTACATATTATCTAATGTACCTCAAAGGCAACGGTGGCTAAATTATGTTTTTTCACCTTGATTCTGCATATTTTGACTCCACAGTACTTGATGGGTTTTTTTTTTTTTACTTTGGTGCCTTTTTCCTCCCACTGTGATATGGAACAAGGAAACGGGAAACAGTGCAAATGCAGTATTGTTACCCAGAATTGTATCTTTCTTGCTATGGAAAGCTATTGGGTATTTAATCCTGGACAATCCCAAGCATTCCAACCCCAACCATTCTACTATTCTATGATTCTCTTCTATTTTTTTAAATGTGTAGAAGTTATTTTTTTTTATTTGTGGAGGTCCTCTTCTCTTATAATGAACAATGAACATTGCACTGATACTTCATAATTCTCTGATCATTTACATGTCTTCTCATTTCTTCTTCAGTATTGCAACAAGAAGTTCAGAACTCCTGTATATCTATGGCTGTCTTGATTCCCGTGTACGAGCATTAGTATTCACTATACGATGTTGGGCCCGTGTTCATGGGCTTACAAACAGTGCTCCTGGTACCTGGATTACAAACTTCTCCCTGACCATGATGGTCATGTTTTTTCTGCAAAGGAGATCGCCACCTGTCATTCCAACACTAGACCAACTTAAAGAACTGGCAGGTAAGCACTGCTGTTTCTGTGTTTATTGCAGTTTATTGTTTATTGCACATTTGTTTTCTCTAAAGTGGTAAATAAGCGAAAACAATTTCTTTATTCTCTCAAATAATAATGACTATAATGTGTGCTTTAAGTTTGAGGGAATACAAAGTTTACATGTATTTTTAGTGAAAATAATGCATCTTTAAAGGGAAAATAAATCCCTTTTCAATACAATACTAATTCCATTTAGAGAGGTTAGACTTACTCTGTGCCTTAGATAATTAAAAGTAATTTACTTGTTCAGTGCTCCTGTGCTGGATTTTTTTTTTACTTCATTTTTTAGAAGACCTGTAGGGTCTTGAACTTTTCTGGAGTTAAGGATTTTGTGCAGACTGATACTGTATATTGTTTTATAGATACCAAATGCTTAAAAGAAAGGCCGTATTTTCTTCTCCCAGTTTATATTCTCCTTGAGGCTGTTCAGGCCATTTGCAAATAATTTTTATATCTCCACAAGCAAGCTGTTCTGACGGTTTCATACACAGCATTCAGTGTGTGTTATCTTCAGTGAATCGTATGAAAGCATAGAGAATGTCACCTCAAGTTCTTGATTCCTCATTCATGTCTTCTGCTTATTGACGTGCTTCCTGGGAAGCTTTGAATGCTTTCAGTGGAGAAAAAGGTCTGTGTTCAGTTGCTTTAAAATAATTCTATACATTTCCATCAGAATTCTGTAGAAATTTTTACACAAAAAATATGTGTTCTGATATTTTATTTTATTTATTTTATTTAATTCTCTGAAGTTTTTCAGAAAACTTTCTGAACTTCTGGTTCAGAAACTTCTGGGTCAAATTTTTTTGAAACCTTCATGTAGAAGAGTTGTGCTGTTTAGTATATAATACAGCCCCCTATACAGAGATACTGTTTGTTACTTAATAGAAGTATTTTCAGAGATACGAAGATCTTATTCATATTCCTGTATGATTGCCATCATTTGTCTTACTCCTGTAGGATTTTGAAAATGTGCCATTTGCTCATGATGCTTTTCCTTTACCCATCTATACTCTTTTTTCTTTTAAATCTTTTATGACTTAAGTTGAATCTTAACCTGAAGGTTCAATGGTGAATTCCTGATCTGATTTGTGTAATATGGTAGCATTGATTTCAGTTTGTTATCTGAATTTTATTAAATACAATAATAAAATTGTATTTTATTTTACTGTTAATTAATTCAAAATATGCCCACAATTTTTCTTTCAGATGAAAAAGACAAACATGTAATTGGAGGATATGACTGCTCATTTGTTAGTGATTTAAGGAAGATTAAACCTACAAAAAATACAGAAACACTTGGTAGGTAGATCTTCATGAGTTTTCTCTTTTTTGTTAGGGTATTAAAAATAAACATTTCATTAATGTTACTGATGGCTTTTGTTTTTCTTTTCCTTAGATGTTTTGTTGGGTGAGTTTTTTGAATATTTTGGAAACTTTGATTTCAGAAAGAATTCCATAAATCTTCGAAAGGTAAGTGGATTTTAACTGCTCATCATTATCAGTTGAATCTCTCTGTCTGCCATTTGACAAACTACATATGCTAAGCAACAATTTCTGTCATGTTTAATTATATATAAAAAGTACATTAATATAGAAACTGAGTCCTTTCTGTGAAGGAGGAGTGCTTTCCTCTTGGAGCCCAATAACTTACAATACCATTAAGAACATTTACAGTGTCATTACTTGGATATGGTGGAAAGCAGAAACTGATGCAAAGCCAGTGTAATTTTACTGGAAAGCCCTGTAATAAAAGTGGCAGTTTTAAAAAGTCAAAGCTATTTTGCTTCTGGAGGAGGAAAACTATTAAAATGTCATGATGTCTGTCATAGCAAAAGTCTGCAACAAGCCCTGTGTGCTGACAGGCTTTGCATTTAAAGTTGGGATTCCAGACCCAACCAGAGCCTACATTCTGGGTATGCTTTTGGCACTGCAGTTCTCTACTGCAGTTTGTATCAGCCTACAGTAACTGTACTGCAGCTCAGTAAGCATGGCATAGCAAGATAATCCTGTGCTATCACTTTGCTTTCCTTTATATGTTTAAGTCATCCTATTGATCTGTGTGTGCATGCAAGTAAAATAGAAATACATGAAAATGTAGCTACCATAACTCACACCTGTTCTTGCTGGGCTGCTTCCAGAATGGCGGTTTCAGTGCCATGTTGCTGTGTGGACACTCAGTTGTCTTCTGTTTCCTATTTGGGCATTACGGATCACTGGCATAAGAGCTTTTTTTGTAGCTTGATCCTAGGAACTGATTTGTTTAGGTGGAAAACTTCTGTTTGCTATTAAACCTTAAAAAGGCAAGCAAAACCACATTTGGAGCCTGAGCTAGTCAGGGGAGGTATCTGTGCTGCTGATGTTTTTCTGACAATCCTCTTGGCCCTGGGGCAAGAGTATGTACTGTGTACATAGGCACTCCTGGACCAGCAGTCGCTGGTGGATTCCTGCTAGACCTTCAGGTGGAAAGGGTTGGAGAGGTTCTGCTATACAAACAGGTCAGCTAAGAAACACTGATAAGCACTGAGATGGAAGTGCATTTAAATAGCAAACTACACAGTGGTCAGCTATTTGTGTTGTACTATACCAGGTGCTGAATAGTGGACCATGACCTGAATAGCTCTGTGCTTAAAAGACCAAACTAGGAGGAATTTCAGCCAAGGCAACAATCTTACACCAGCACTGTGAGCTCTCTGAGCCATGTGGGAGGAATAGTTTGAACAGTTTAAGGGCTTGCAGTATTTTCTCAAACTGGACTATGCAGGTAAATATGACACACTGATGCAGCCCATACACAAGTGGAGATTAGGAGTCAGAGGTTGCAGTGAGTGAGGTCTGCTGGAAAGCAAATGGGAGAATGGCCAAAAAGACAGGCTAAACTGTAGTTGTGTGTTCTTTACCTTGAAGGAAATCTAAGTTTAATGTGGCAAAGAAAACCACCACTGAGAGGATTCAGAGAACACGAATCATACAGGAAAATTAACTTGATTAATAATGACTGGGTGTTTTGCAAAATGTTCTCTAGTAGGTCAAAACACTTTTAATGCTAATGTAATAACTCAAGTGATTTGTTATTTGCTCAGCCTATAATGCACATATGCAACCTTGGCTTTTTCTTTATACTCTCTGCAGGGAAAGGAAGTAAATAAGCCTGAGTCGTCTCCTCTCTATATCTGGAATCCCTTTGAACAAGACCTTAATATCAGCAAGAATGTTAATCAGCCACAGCTGGAGAAATTTGTAGCTATGGCCAGAGAAAGTGCCTGGATTTTACAGAAGGAAGATAAAACTCAGCAGATGATCAGTAAAGAGCCTTGGGGACTGGCATCACTACTGATACCGTTTGGAAAAAGTAATTCCAGCAGGATGAAGAATAGGATGAAAGGAATAGGAAGTGAAACAATCAGAAGTCTCTTGGACTCTTTAAGGTTAAATGATGCAAACAGTCAACAAAAAGCAGTGGGAAAATGACTTTAAGCACAGAAACATAGTAGCTAATATTCTGTTTTAGGAATTGAATTTGACACGCAGTCCAAAGAACATTACTTTTAATATTTCTATTATGGGGAATGGAAAATCAAGCAATCTCTGTTTTTCATCGTGATAATTTTCGTACAGGTCTACTTTCTTTCTGTACATTTTTCTCCTCCTTACTCCTCGCTTTTCCATCTGTTTTATGAATGAAGAGTATTCAAATGTAGGTTTTACAGATGCATTTTGGAAGTAGCCCTCAGCTGGGCACTCTTCTGTAAAAAAGGCTGACAGGAGCAGTATGGGAAAAAGCCTTTGGGGTCTGTCTTGGCTAGCATAGAAATGATATGCTAATTAAAAGCTCAAGAAACAACCACCTTTCCATGAAAGCACAGTCTGAAAGAAGATAAATGTGTCGGAACCGTTATTTCCAATCCGGTCATGTTTTGGAAACCAGTAAAACTGAAGTGCATGTATCTGTTTTTGCAGTTGTTTTCACGTCGATGGTGCCAAGACAAAATAAAGAGAATGGAATTAGATAGTAGGGTGTACAGTTTATTAAAGCATTGCACCACCACATCTCTCCAAGGATAGTGCCACTGTTATGCATTGGACAAGTGTGTTTGCTCTTGTGTTTACCACCTAATTTCAATTGGATTTAGTCAACTCTCCTTTGTTTTCTCCACCCAGGACTGGTCCCCACCCACACTTGTTTCTTATTTTGCCTTCACCTTCACTTTAAACCTGTATTTCAGGTTCAGGCAGAGGTTCTTGTATGCCCTTCTTGCTTCATCACTCTCCTCAGAGCTGCTGCCTACTAGGTGACATAAAAGCATTCCTGCAGAGGGATCTGTCCAATGCAGAGATCCAGAGACTCACATGTCATGCTGGAGTCCTGTTCCCAGTCTTGCTTAGGTTTTCAGATATTCAGCAGAACAGTGTTTGTCCCCTTCCATATTAGTTGGGCCAGCAGAGTCAACGCTTTTCAGTGACTTAAAACATTGAGTGCTCTTTACATCTGCCACAAAAAAGGTCTTTTCAGAGGAAAGGAGAGAGGGGACAGAAGGAAGGAAATTTGAAATGGAGAGTGAGCAAATATCAAACTCTAATAATAGTACCCTTGTGAGTATTTCACTTGTCCAGTTTGAGAGCCATTCATGCAACAAGATTAAATGATAGCACTGTTAGCAATTCCACGAGTGTTTTCTTTATTCACAGAAATTCTGTAAAGGAAACTACTGTATTCAGAGATGATTATATAAATGCAACATCAATCTTTATGATTACTGTTTCATGTTCAATACTTTTAGATTCTTTAATGTTGCAGCGGTATACGATCTTGTGCAGGCATTTTTCTGATGCTTTGATCAGAACAATTCGTGAGTGTGTTTTTTCTCTTGATATTTATTGGAAATATGGTGGGCAATAATGCATACTTCCAAATACTTGTAAAAACTGGGCAAGGAAAAGTATCTTCTAGCAGTTGGCAAACTAAAGGGTTCGAACTTCAGGTCAATTCCATAACAGTTTATTCGGAGTTTAAAGTAATACTTATATTATTGTCCATTTCTGATTCGTAAATGTTTTCTTAAATTACTCACATAGTCATTATCTTGGTTGCTGAAAT
Source organism: Erpornis zantholeuca (assembly GCA_013400515.1). Lineage (NCBI taxonomy): Eukaryota > Metazoa > Chordata > Aves > Passeriformes > Timaliidae > Erpornis > Erpornis zantholeuca. The sequence continues at coordinate 18,418 of VZTN01020671.1, forward strand.
TAATTCTCATATTAACTTCTTCAAGATTGAGCTTTGAATTTGAAATTTAATTTTCTACCTGATACTAGAACTTGTTTTTGGAGGCTGGTATGAAGTTTATTGTAACTTGCTATTGGTGCAAAACCTAAGCCTTTGATAGTGAGCTTGACACAGATGCTATAAGGAGCCTGCTGCTACTGTAATCTTTATAGGACCTAGAGGTACATTTTCTGCTGTTTATGTAGCATTTTGAAGATTAGAGCAGCACTCACTTTTGAATCTTCTTTTTTTTTAGATTAACCAAATGGATAATAATGTAATAATAAGAATATGGGTTACCAGGGACAGAAGCATGCAGCAGAACTGTGGCAGCGTGTACCTACTTGCATTATATTCACAGTGATCCACTGACATAAGAAGGATTTTATATGAATTTTGACACATAGATACAGGACACTCATAGACAAATAACAAATGAATTTTGTATTTTGGTTAGATGGTTGAGCCATGCTGAAGCACAGGCTTCATTTGTAAATGGTTACAGATGTTCAAGCTGCTTGGAATTCTTTAAAAGGCAGGGCAAAACATGGTCACTGTACATGCAGCACCTTTCAGCATGACTTTTCTGTTTAGACTACCTGTCCCTTTTGGGAATAGTTCTGAACCCTTGTCGTGGCTGCAGGCCAGTTTCTGAAAAGAGGAGAAAGAAGCCAAAAGCAAGTGTTGTAGCAGTGGAATGCACAGGTTATTTTTTCAAGTATCTACAAGTCAAGGGACCTAGTGACCAGGGAGCTGAAACCTAGAGGCTTCAAGGATCAGTTGTCATTGATGTAAATAAACCCAGCGGGCAGCTTTCCTAGAGGAGGCTGTAGCTGGAGGTGGAGGGCTGACCATGAGCTTCCCTAAAGTATGACCTATGTCTGGAGAAGAGCTGGGTGAAGCTGAAGCCACCTGTGGGAGGAGAACCAAGACTTGAGGGGGTGTATTTATCAAATCAAGAGAGATGGTATGATTATAATTTCTTGAGGGCAGCAGTCTTACACTGAAGATATTTAGAAACCATCAGTATGGTTCTGTCACTGAAAACAAGAGCTGGATATAAGTCAAGAAAGGACTATGATTATGATCTAGATTTGAGAGCTCATTCATATACTCCAGAAACATGTAAACAATGTCTCTGCAAGAGCGAGGCAGTAAGTTTTAGTTACTTCTCAAACTTGATGCTGATCTGCTGTATTGTATGGTGGGGCTGTTAGGGTGGTCACAGATGAGGAACACCACTGAATTAAACAGTTTTGCCCCTCTGCCCCTTTTCCTTGCTGGGAATACTTTTTAGTGCAAGTCTCACATTTCCTGGCTGTTAAATGGTTAGTGAAACTGAAAACCTTCAGAAGTTCCTTGTCCTGAGAAAATGTTTTTTGGGATATTAACTTCAAAGTTAACTTTTGTTGCCAGGGATTTTTATTTTTATTTCCCTAGATGTTTGATGCTCACAAGTGTTGCAGGTTCTCCTGCAACTGCCACTGTTCCATCATTCCTCTGTAAGTCCCTGTCAATCTGCAGCCTTGGCCTACAATTGACTTCTGAGTGAGCAACCTAGTGCCATGCTTGTGAAGATAGTCACAAAAAAGATTTCTTGCCTGGTAGCAGATATTCTATTCCTCTGCCTCGGTTTCAAAATTATAGTTCCTGTCTCGGATTCTGTCCTTTCAACTTGGAATCACAGTATATGTGAGTTTGTGAGAGACCTCTGAACCTAGTCCAGTTGCCTTCTTAAGTGATATTGGCTGTGAGATTAGGCCAGGACTTTTTATCTAGCCAGGCCTTGAAAATCTCCAATGATGGAAACTGCACAGCCTGTTCTAGTGCTTGACTGTCCCCATCACGTTGGTGGGCTGGGCTGAAATACATTGCCCCATCCTTGTCACTCTTACTGGATTCTTTTCTGATCCTGACACATGCTCTCAATCAGACTGCTGTCCACTACAAGTGTTCAAGCTGTTCCTTCACACAGAAAGCCCTGAGTCTTCCCTTCTTTCCCTGTCTTTCCAGAGGAACTCCTATCCCTCCATCACAGTGCTCCCATCACATGCAAACCCTCTTACCATTGCTGTTATTCCAGCAGTGTTGAAGTAACAGCACAAAGAGCCCTAGTTCCTCCTGCTTGTTCACCAGGCTGCCACACATTTGTATCTGTATGTTTTAGGTGGGTACCTGTTCATAAGGTTTTATTACTCTCAAGGTCCCTTTTGTTCCTGTCACCCCATATCCTTTTCTCCCACAAGCTCCCTGGCATAACTGGGGGTTATGGTTGTCCTCCTTAATGTTCTAGCTGATTGCTTTGGTATAGCCACAGTGCAATATCCAGCTTACAGTGTTCTCGTGACACTCAAATCCTGGCTAAAAATTAATTTCTAAAAGGCTCTGCAGGAAAATAAGAGGATGTGAGTACCAGACTGGTATATTGTACCAGCAAAAAAGCCCCAGAAAACACACCACCATGCAGAGGTAGTGATGCAGGTGCAGAATCACTGTAGGGCACAGTGCTGTGTCTCTGGGACCTTGTTGCTTCCACAAGTGCAGTAGTGTAGTACAGGATGCTGCTGCCCAGCAGAACTTGTCCTGCTTGGATCTGACACATTTGTGGTGCTGTGTCACTTCTGGGTCTAGAGCTGTCAGGCTCTCAGCTGCAACTTGTCTGTGCTCTATGCTTGTGCTGGGTCTCTTGTCATTGAGGAGTTGTGTTCATAAAACAGTAAATCTTCCCTCATAGAAACAAATTTGCAAGTTCAATTGTTTTTATACTCTCCAGAATACATGCATTGTTTTTGCTTAACAAAATTTTGTACTTTTGGAAAAAGAAAAGGTAGACAAAGAACCTCTATTTAAACAATTCTGCAAACAAACTAGTTAAAGGTCCATGCCATGTTCAACTGAAGCAAGTTTAAGATTTCCAGTCTGGGCTGCTTTGGAGATATGATGATCAACAATTATGAAGTTTTTCAAAGTGAGATCATCCTGTTCCCTGAAAATCCCATTTCCAAGGAAAGCTTCACCTTGCTTATCACAAAATTACCACCAAGGTTCTCTTCTAGTACAAAATTCTTCTAAACATCATGGGTAATTTGGGGTCAGTTTGTTTAAAACAAGGAGTTAGGATTTATTTGAGGCTAACCTGTGCCTGGAGATAAAATCTCCTTCTCCATAAATCCTCTTAGTTGAAAGTCTTGATCCACTGCTTTTGCAGACCTGTTTCTCATATTTTCTTTAAGCAGAGGTTTGGTTTGCTTTCTTTTGCAGGACCTCCCTGCTTCTTTTCACCCTTCCCATCGTCTTTTCATTGTATCTTTCTGATCTGATCTGTAAAAAAACGGTCTTTGACTTCCCTTGATGTTTTGTGAAGCAGTAGTGAATACAGCTACATTCAAGAAACAGGTAGTTTTCAAAAGGTGGTTCTCACACTGCAATGTAATTTTTTACTGCTTCGTTTCTTCTGTAGACTGAATCTCCAAAATGCATTTCCCATGGCTTGTAGAGGGATCAGTTAGCTGGATTTGATGGTCTCACTTTTATTGAACGAGTATTTTTGGGAGATCTCTTTAGTAAAGAGACTTGTTTAACACAGTCTCTTGTATTAGAAAGCAGAAGTTCCCTGCAAATTTTTGACAGGCACTGTACCCTTCAGGATTATTTCTGTTTTCCCTTGTTGTTATGGGGAAAACCTGTTCAATTTGTTTCACAGAATGACTTCAGAGATAGGTTTTTGTTCCCATACTGAGCTCTCTTATGCATACAGATTTGTAGTCAATGTAAACAGTGCAGCCCTGTACAGGAATTTTGCATGGAACAACTCCCAGAATATGTCTTGTAGGTATTATGCTCACAGCCCAACAGGGGTGGTAAAAGCCCCACAAATTACTAAGGCATTTGTGTTGCTGACTCCACAAGATGGAACAATTTCCATAATTCTGTATTGCTTTTTCTCATGTTCGACCTTGCTTTCCTGCAGGGAAAAGGTAAACGTTAGAAGTCGGATTGTTGGGGTGAAGAGCTGTGGTACTTACATTCTTTCTGAATATTTCTATCTTAAGTTTGGTTTTCTAAAGCCCTTCTCTAGAAGCTATTTCTAGAGATTTTCAGGATGAGGGAAAGAAGTGGAGAATACATAGAGGCTTCTTATTTCAGGTAATAAGATAAATGGTACTTGCTATTAAATTAATTATCAAAAGTAATTATATAAGGGAAAATAAGACATGTAACAATCCAGCAATACCAACTATCACTGCCTTGTCTCTTTGAACCAGTTTTCCTGCCTTAGTTTTCTGTAGTCCTGTGATGCACTACTTTTATAGAGGGATGAGATTTCAGAGAGCATACTGAATGGAAACTGCAAGTTCCAATACGTGAGAGCGTGAGTACTTAGCCATTGCAGTAGATAAAAAGAAGCATTACCAACTCCATCACAAAATGAGATTCAGAGACTTTTTTACTCAAAAAATAAAATATATAGACTTTTTATGTGAATCTTTAGGTGATTCCTAGTTCTTCCTTTTGAAAATTATCTTTGGACACCAGTCAAGAGAGGGTTTGCCGTAATTGCTTGATATCTGAGCTTGCAAAGTAAGGCCTCATTTGAAATGACCATGATCTGTTTTGTCGAGACATTAAAGACCTTAGTGATTACAGTTCTGGTCTAAACCCCATGTTTCAGAAGGTTTGCATTGCAGTGGGTTTATGAATCTGGAATATTATCATTTTCGGTTATCCTAAGAATGCAAATGCTTACAGTTAGCAACAGACTTTCACGCTTCTGCCACTTAGGCTGTTATGATTTGAGTCCTCCTTTTTACTGTAAACAATAATTTCAATCTTTGAACTGTGTTGCAGCAATTAATTTTATATTTCTTCTATAAGACAAATAATAAAGTAAAACATGTCCTCTGTATTTGTTCAGTAAGTTACTGTTCCATTGTGCTGTTGAAATCTTTGATAAGATAAAGAATAACGTATCTGGTGCTTTCCTTCCTCAGATGCAAGCAGAGATTACTGAAATGAGGATGCATTTCAAAGAGCAATCGTTTTGAATGGTTGGTCTCTAAATGCCCCAGTTTACAGAAATCACCAAAGAAGTAAGAAAACAAACCCCTGAAAAACCAAATCTCATTAGCCAGCTTCAACTCACCCAACCGACATTTTTAACTTTGGGGATTTTCCAAACAGAACAAAAGTCAAACCAAATGCTGTCAAGTCATGGTTGGAGATGGGAGTGCTTCTTGCCTTCCAGAATCACTTTATGATTAATAATTTGTTTAAGTAAATGCTGGTCTGTGAAGAGTATGTCTCTGTCACTTACAAAACATGGTTTCTAATGAAGAGAGCAGAAATAACACTTTGGATGTCTGACAAACTCTGTGAGATATGGGAAGAGAAGAATTTTTTTCTAGCTAGATATCTGAAGTTCCTGAACCCTACCCTGGCAAAAACTTGCTTTTTATTCTTATAAATTATAAAGGGAGAATACAGGAATCTCTGTTTGTCTTGATTTAATTTTATCCCACATGTATAGGGTTACAAGTATGTGGCAGTTAGGCATAAGTGATAGGATTTTATGCTCCAAATGCTGGTAAGAGAGAAGCTTCAGATCACATAGGTTAATGCAGGCTTGATTCAAAGACACCTAGTCCAAATCTCCTACACTTTTTTAGATCCTACCCACCATTGCAGCAGAAGACCATAAATATTAACCACTGCCAGCTGCTCACTCCTGGTAGGGATGACTTCCCCTGGAGTTAATCTTTCTAAGTCAGAGGGGCCTTTAATTGCCAAGCTGACCTAGGAACTTCTGAAGCCTGAGAATGAATGCAAACAATGGTTTGCCATCTTCATGCCCCATTCCTAGCAAGACTTTTTGCCTCCCTACTCCAGTAACAGCAGGACATATGCCTAAATTTCTTCTCAAATGCTGAAATAGTGAAAAATGGTGCTGTAGCATGGCCATTTCTATTCCTCTGATTTGTGCAATTTATGGGTTTGGGTGTGTTTGTGCACATTTTTATCTAGCATCTTTATTCTGTTTTTCAAAAAAGATTGATGAAAATTTTTTTGTTTGCTTTTGTTGTCCCTGGAGTTTAATAAGCTAGAGTTTTCAGAGCTGTGCTTTACTTGTTCCCATGTTTTTACTGGCAAAGACCAAAATTCAAAGCTGAGCCTTTTTCTGCTGGATGCTTTTCTTTTCTGTGATAAACACGAAGTATGTAGTTGGTGTCAAGAGAGCAGTAGGTGCAAGATTCAGCTGACACTTCCCAGCAGAAAAGTCTCCATCTCGCCAGGCCTTTGAGAAGACATGACAATGATTCATTTTAGTGATAACACAGCAGGAACACAAGTCCAATTGTTTGCTATGTAGGTCAGAATGGGATATGTTGGCATCTCTGCTTGCAGACTTTACAAAGATGTCTGGGAATGGGAAGCATGACAGCAAAAAACCTATTCTGATATAACTTAAATTGTTCTGTTGATGGAAGTAGGCTATGAACAGTTTGCTGTCAAATACTTGCTGTCTAGCAGGCAGAGCTGGACATTGCCTATATATGAGGGGGTTTAATTTTTCACATTAAACAGCTCATTTACTCTTTACCCAATCTCTGCCATTAAAGTCTGTCTCTGTGCCAAGGAGAAGGCCCTTAGAAATACTCAGTCTTGCTGTTCCAATATGAGTTTCTTATAGTAGCTGATGTACATGTACTTAAAAATCAGAGGAAATTGGCAGTTAACTTGGTTAGCTCAGGACCTTTCTTCCAGCCTTGTGCCTTTTAATGTCTGTGCTTCAGAAACTTGTACAGCAGTCAGTTTGGGTTTTGCTTGCTCAGTCAAAACTGGCTTTGGGAATGTAATTTTTTTGTAACACATTAAAACATTTTGCTGCATGCCCCATTGCACATCATGCATGAAAATGTTAGCGTTTTTTTATGGGAGTCTACCAGCTCTCCCCAATGTTTCTTCCTTCCAGGAAAGCTTCTGGTTATTGAAGATGAAGAACAAAGCTTTTCTCTCTTCCCTGTGTGAGTGGTCCTATGGAGGGCCCTGGGACTGCTTTTGTTTGGTATGTTTGGATGGTGTCATGCACTCTTTGGACCAGGCGTGTCCCCTGGCTTATGTCTGTGCAAACACCTCATGTTCTCACTTCCAGGTTTGTTCCTCTCATCCTCTGTGTCCATCATCTACATAAACAGCAGCATTGCTGATAATTCTGCTCTAGAGCTAGGAGAAGCTGAGGCACCTTCCTATTTTGGGGAGAACAACTCTCCCAAATGATGCATCTCCTTTAAGTTAACTGTCAGCTTCTTCTCATACCAGTGGGAGAAATGTTAAATAAAACAGCATTGCTCAAATATATGTTGTGACAAACATTACAGCCAAAACCATCCTTTTTTAAGTTCCACACCACACACATTCAAGGAAAAATAGTCTCTCTTTGTCACGTCTTGAGAGATGAATAGATTTTTGAAGCAGTTGGAGGCAGTGTTCCCAGATCAGAGATCAGACCATGTACCTTTTTTCTTTCTTCTTGAAAGAAGGACATAAATCCTGATGGCTGGACATAATATTGGCTGTGATCATACTTTGTCTTGGCATGTTTATTAGCTCAGTGTGGACTTCTATGAGACTGTTCTCCTCAGTCCTAAGCATTTATAGCAATTACTTTCTCTGGGGTTCTGTTGATTATCTTGAAAATCTGTCTCATACAGGAAAGATACCCAGTCAGGTGATAATAAGCTTGAAATAACAATATGTGGAACGATTTGAAGTTGCAACACAGTTCAGAAGGGAAGTGGGTGGTAACTGATGTTTTTATTTCAGCCTCATCAAAAGAATTTGATTGAATCTATTTTTTTATTGCTGGTGAGGCTTATTTTAAAATAAAAAACAACCCAAAAACAACCCAAAAGGGAAGTTCTGTCTACCTGCCCAAAGGTGAGATTTCTATTCTATGAGGGGTAAAGGCCTAGACAGTGTTTGTGGAAGTCCCTATAGCCTAATGCCTTTCAACAGCAATCCCTAGCTGAGGATCTTGATTGTGAAGAAAGACATAAAGAATAATTATGGGAGGGGATCTTGATTTCTGCTACTGCTCTCTTATGTGAAATGCATGCCAACACAGAGCAGAGCACCACATTCTGATACAGAGAAGCATCTGTATGTAAATGAACTTGAGTTTTCATAGGGCTTCAGTGTTGAATCCCGAATCTTTTCAGCAGCTTTGAAAATTCACTAAAACCTCAATTACAGAGTAGTTTATGCTGGGAAGAGGAAACGGAGCATGTCCTCTGCTGAAGCATCACGCTGTGATGAATGGCCAGGAGGTCTGGTGAGCCAGTTGTCCGTTCCAGTTCGGTCTTTGTTCCTGTAAATGAGCCAGTGTATATCTGGAAGAACGGGAAGTTGTCTGGAAACTTGATCCAACTGATCCAACAAAATAGCTCAGTTGTTGCTGTGATAAAAGCATAGGATGACTATTTCAAATGTTTAAATAATGGTGGTATTTTTAATTAAATGAGTTATTATAACCTTCTTTAACACTGCAATTACAGTTTGTTGCTGAAATAAGCGGAAAAAAAGGAGTATAGGTCATGTGCTACACTCTAATCTTTCCATTTAAATATCTCTAAAACCAGAATAACATAAGTATTCTGGTAGCATAAGAAGTAGCATAATAGGATGAAAAAACATCTTTTGCTAAATCTTTATCACACACACTTTGACTACCAGGCTTAAAGATTGTATTTAGATTTGGATGGTGTAATAATTGCTGTTATATTAGGCTATTTTTATATACATTTATTTAATGCACTAATCTAAATAAAGCTACTTTTAAGAAGTGCTAAGTTTGGTCTGATTACTATAAAAATTAAGATAAATGGTGTCCCCCTTGATTTTCTCCTTTGGCGCTAAGGGTGAAGCTCAGAAGATGCTCAAAACCCCCACATTGTTCAAAGCTGGATTTCTCAGTTGCTCATCAAAGTTTTCTTGTTCCTCTCTCACAGTTCTGAGGCATTTTATACACATCTACATAAAAGATTTTTTTTTGCATAATTAATCAGTGGAAGTAGAGTAGGAGAATTCCCCCATAATCAGTAAAAAATAAACATATTAAATTCTGCTGTAGTCTACCTCCATGCAATTCTAGCACTACCAGAGAGTGACTGTGGCTATACCACTTCATCCTCAAGTGAAACTTGTCATCAGCAAAATGCGAATGTTCTCTGGTGGCTTAGCACAGCCTAAGACAAGAAAACATTGAAGATTTTAGATTTCCCCATGCCTCTGGAGGGCAACTTGTGCTGCACCTTCATGAGCGACTTCTGGCTGTAGCTGCTCGAAGGCAGCAGCTTTGCACACCCTTTCAAGCTCAGGTTTGCACACTCTCCAGCTGAGTCTCATACACCTTTTAGCTTGAGCTTGGCACCCTCTCAGCTGCGGCTGCTACCGAGGGAGCTGCCCTCCCCTTGTCCCTGTCCCTGCACAGCCCTGGTCTCTGGAAGAGGGGCTGTAAAAGTGTCCCGGAGCCCAAGTTCCCTGCTCCTCCGTCTCCTTAATGAACACAGGAAACTACAAACTTGGTTTTCTTCTGCTCTTTTGAGCGCGTGCAGCCTGCCGGCAGTAAATATCAGACCGGTTTCTAATAACTTATGTTCTCTTTATGTTTTAATCAGAAAAAGACTGACGTGGGCTTTATTCCTAAGGCAACGGCCCCCACCACGGCTGTACCATGCCTCATGCCCACACAGCCTCCCGTGACGCAGAGAGCTGCGAGCAGCGCTGGGCTCGGGAGCTGCGCTCCGTGGGAAACCCCCCGTGTAAAGGAGTCCTTGAGCGATAGCACGGACCTTGCAGCTTTCGCTTCTCGAGCTGTAGAAGAGGTAACCTGGAAAGCTGTATCCTCATCCAACATGATTTTGGAGCTGGGAGTAATTATGCTTCAATGCTTGAAGAAGCTGCAGCTCTGATTGGGGAAGTTTTAGGGTATATGTGTGTCTCACAGAGACCTTCTCAGCACCCTCCCCCTCTGCCCCTCCTCGGGGATTCCCTGGGAAGCTGCATTCCCTAGATCATCTGAAGTGCCTAGGGATGGGAGTGATGACTGCTCTGCTTTCTGTTGGCAGAAAAAATCACCCCCAACCTTCCAAAAAGGGAGAGACGAAACCTCAATTGCTGTGACACTCCTAGGTTTTGTTCCAGTTCTGAAACTTTGGCCAAAGTGCCCTATTTCTTCCTGGAAATGGAAATTCCAGCTGTGGGAAGTTAGTAAATCTGTTAACATGGAAAAAGCCCAATTCCCTCCTTTGCCTGTTTTGTCTGCAAAGTCCATGGGAGTGTTTCTGTGCCACTCAACCCTGTCAGAGATACAATGCACCGCACATTTTCTCTTGATATACTGGAGGGAGAAGTCCTTTTCTACATGGACAGCATGAAAACTGTGTTAATTCTGTTTTCTCCTTTTTAAGGCATTTACACAGCTTGAAGAAATTTCACTTTTGTTTTGCAACCAGAGAGCAAAGGCAGGCAAATGGTTGCTGTCAGCACATGAGTGACTCTGTACTGCACCAAGCTGGAGAGCAGGCACTGCTGATGGACTTTGAGTGAGAACCAGTTTGTTACGAGCACCTGGATTACAAAACAGGTGAAAGTGAGTAAACTTTCTCCTCATCCACTTCAATTCAAAACAGGAAAATTTTTCTGTCATGGAGAATGGCTTCTTGAATGGGAAAGTCCACAAGAGGAACCCCCTCTACCTTTCAGAGTGATGCTTTTTTGATATGTGATACTTGGGACGGTTTGTGAGATTGTGGTGTGTAAATATGAAGCTTAATATTTGTAAGGTATTAGCTTCACATTGGGTAAATACAGGCCTTTTATCCATCACCCATCTGAAATACCAGTGCATTACAAGCTGGACCCCCATTTCCCCCAGGTGGAGATCTCTGGGGTCCTCAGTGGTTTGCTCTCTCCCTGTGCTGTAGCTGCTCTGCCTCACGTGCATGTACAGGTGCTGTGCCCCTGCAGCAGCTGTGGCATCTGTACTCTGTGTGGTGTGTGACCAAGTGAGCACCCACTCCAGCAAGTCAGCTGCCCCCATCACCTTTTGTCCCCCAGCCTCTGATGGCAGTGCCACTGCAAGCCCTCACCACCCCTGCATACTCACCACTCATTTTCTCGAGGCTGGCAGGGAGGCAGGGACACACCAGACAGTGGGGTGCATCCACAGCTTCCTCTGCAGCTGGGACAGAGCATCCAGCTGTGAGCCCTCTGCAGTTCCCCTGGGATCTCCAGTGCCCAATCGTAGACCAGGGCAGGTACTGCCTTGTGACTTCTTGTGCTTCTCTGCCTTTTGATTCACACTTTTTATCATGTTAAAATTGCACAAGTTGGGGCTGGGCTGTGTGCCATCCCCCCTCTTCTGGCCTGCTCACACCTGCCTCTGAAACTTACTTTCCTCTCTCCCTTGTGCTGGGAAGAGGTAGGCTCTTTATTGAGACAAATAATTCCTGCTTTCTGTATAGTTTCTCTCTCACCTGCCAGCCTAGTCAGTGCTGGACAGTTTTCACCTTTCTGGAGCTAAGTCCACATTCTGGATAAATGTTGTCTCTCCTCAAGAACTGGGAAAAGGGGAGTTCCTGACAGTCAGAAGGCAGAAAAACATCCTCTCCTGTTTTGATTTTGAGTTTATCCCCAGCATTAATCAAAGAAAATCTTTTATCTGCATGGAGTTTAAACATAACGAGTACTTGGTGATGGCAAATAGTCTGTTGCAAAGCTGTCCATCCCATAGTGTGCAGGGACAATATGAACATGGCCTTGCAGTAGCTTTTAATGCACTGAGAGAGAGAGTTTGGGTGGTCTGCTCCCAGGAGTAGCAACTCAGTGGGTGGGGTGGTGCTACAGATCACAATTTTGGATGACTTCAGCACAGCACAGAAGACTAAACTTCACACTGCTGTTCCTTGTCAAAAAACATTTACTGCTTAGCTGAACCACAGCCGAGACTCCTCATTGCTGCTCTGTGGAGTTCCACATGGCACCACAGGGCGCAGGTTGTCCTGCTCGGGGGGTATGTGGCCCTGCACCAGCAGAGGTGCAAGGGGCTGAGAAAGCTGAGCACTTCTCCCCACCAGGCATGTGCTCCCAGCCACGCAATGACTGCGCTGATGGGCTCTACTCGAGGATGTTTAGAAACGTTCCACCACAAGTGCTTGGAAAACTATGAAAAGCAAAGAAGATCTCTGGCTCTGCCAGCAAAAACATCTCCTAAAAAGATAAGATAAATTACTTTTTCTATGTGGTAGGCTCGCTTTCTGGGAAGACAAATGCCACCAATAGTGGTGGGAGGGATAAAGGAGGCAGCTTGTATAAGGAGGTGATTTCTTTCAGCATGAAATTATGCATCTGTTCTGCTTACCACAGACCTTGCGGCATCAGCCCTCCCTCCCTTGGCTCAGCTTCTTTCTCTCAGCGTGAGGCTGCAAGCTGCTGTGCTAAAAATACATATTTTTAACATGAAATAGCTGCTTCTGCAGGAGAACGCATCGAAGACACCACAGCACTCCTTGCAAGCTCTGAACCAACCTGCTTGGACTTCTCTCCTGAGGCTGGAGCATGAGGCCATCGATTAGAAAGGTCTTTGCTGACGTCCCAAGTGAACTGGGAAACCTTTCTCATCCCTCCATGGATTTCTCTAAAACTGAATTTGAAAGAGTCTTCGCAGGAGGTTTGTTCAGAGTCCTGTTAGCATGAACCAGAATAACGTTGCCATTTGTTCTTGGACACTTTCCTGCAAATTTCTCATTATTCCAGAGTAATTCTTTCAAGACCTGTTGGGTGCATGTAGTAGCTGCAGTGTTTAGTCCCTGCGAAGAGCTGTCGACTTTTCTGTTTGGGCTGAGAGCTGACAAAGTCTGGTATATCAGATGCTTCTTACCAACAAAAATTGTCATTCACTAAAAAAGTTGTTCTATCAATCATTGAATGAAGAGATAAAAAATCATAAAAAATTGAAGCCAGGTAACACTGGAATCACAAACTGATAAGGCTGGATAGGACCAGTGGGGACCTCTGGAGATCATCTCATCCAACCTCCCGTTCAAAGCAGGTCAGCTTGAACAGACTGTCCAGGGCCATGTCCAGTTAATATTGAATGTTTGCAAGGATGGAGACAATTTTTTCCATTTACATCTCTGGCCAGCCTGCTGCTGTGCTTGACTACCCTCACAGTAGAGCATGTTTTTCTTGTGTTTAAATAGAATTTCTTATGTTTCAGCTTCTGCTCATTGCCTCTTGTCCTGTCACTGGGCACCACTGAAAAGAACTTCACTCCATCTCCTGTAAACCCTTTCATCAGGTGTTTTTATACATAACGGGGAGATCTTTCCTGAGTCTTCTCCATGAGGCAGTTCAGCCTCAGCTCTCTCAACTTTCCCCTCTACAAGAGATGGTTCCAGTACTGTCACCAACTTCATGATCCTTCATTGGACTCTCTCCAGTATGTCCATGTCCCTCTTGTACTTAGGAACCCTGAACTGGACACAGCACTCCAGGTGCAAGAGGGGACCTGCTGGCAAAGCTTTGTCTCGTGCAGCCCATGATACAACCCTTTTTCTTTGCCAAAGTTTCCCAGATCTTATTGTTGGCTCTCCTGAAAGAGGAGGAGTATTTTCTTTCTTCCAGTCTTAGGTATCTCTTCTGATGACCAAGATTACAGAGTGACCTTGCAGTAACATTGGCCAGCACCTCAGCACTCATGGTACATCCTGTGAAGACTCATGGGCCCACATATGTCCAATTTGTTCAAATGCTCCCTAGCATGGTCACTGAAAGTAAGTCTTTCTTGCTCTTATTTCAGGGTAGTTACAGCACCATAGTAAGGATGCAATTTTCTCTTAATTCTCTGCAGTGCTCACAGCATGATGAGTTTTTCTCCCTATTCAGTTCTACAGTATTCTCCAGAAAAAAATTACCTCAACAGCAGGTTTTCATGTAATTATAACCTCTATATCTACTTTCCTTCCCTCCCTTTTCCTCCCACTCACCTCCAGCACCTTATTTCTAAATCCTCCTCCTCCCTCTGTACCTACGAGGGAACATAGGCAATGCAGCATGTCCATGGACTCACACTGGCTGCTTTGAGAGGCACAAGAGTTGCATGCTTAAAACCTTGTGGTGTATGCTTGAAAATTCCAGCTCCGTTTTGCAGAGGAGACGAGCTCTGGTAAAAATTTTCCATTTACCTCATCCTAGCCCCAGAGATGACATCATCAAATCCCCAGCAAGGGGTACTGTTCCTGCATCTTCACAGTGAAAAAGTGAAAAGACTTTGTTTAAACATACAAATTTAACTTGCTACCCAGGGTGTGCTTTAGAATACTGCAGAATTTTCCTGAAAGATTAATGATGTTAAAATGTGCTAATGGCAGGCGAGAGCAGCACTGAATGTCCATCAGGGGTGGTGCAGGCTGTGGAGCTGCTCCCTGGGGACCCTCTCCTGGCAGCCGTATGCATGGGATAGCACAGCATGGCATGGCAGCCCACCTGCCTCACGACTCTGAGCCAGCCCTGAGCTGATTGTGCTCTTGACAAGCCTTGGACAGGCTCAGGGAAGAGTTCCTGGTGGTTGCTGTCATGCATGCTGGTCCTCACGCTTTCAGAGAGCAGACAGACTCTGAAATGTCAGGGTTTTTTCCAAAGTGCTTGTCTGTTTTTTATGTTTGCGTCCTCAAGCAGAAGAACACTCTCTGCATTAATACGCCACTGCAGCCTTTTCAGAAATATTGGCCTGGCCTTTTCCTGTCCATCTGCAGAGCCCTCAGCTGGCTTGTGGAAAGGATGAGCCCTGTTTCTTTTCTTTCTGTATGTTCCCATGTCACCCCAGTAACCTGCCTTGGCCCCAGCCTGGTCCCCATCTTCCTGTCTGGTTTGGATGCCAAAACCTGCTTCTTTGCCCCATGCTGACACTTTTTTCCTTCTTAGCTCTTTCAGTGACACTGGATCCTTCTGTAGCTTCAGCCATGGTGTGACAGTTGGATTTTGGACAATGCTAGCTGAGAAAATGTATCCAACAAAACCTTACCCATGCTGCAGGACAAAGAAAAAGGAGAAAAAATTTAGCAACTTACACTCGCATCCTGGGACATCTGTTGACAGTGAGCGTGGAGAGCCAGGCTTCATCTCCAGCTTGTTTCTGCAAACCCAGATCATGTTTGCAAGCCAAGACAGGTTGCATTTGGCATAAACCAGATGTCTAAAGCCAAGTACACAATGGGACACCGAACCCCTAAACAGACAGAACTGATGGTCTCTGACTTCGAGCCAGAGATTGGGATTCTTCTGAAAATATTTCAGTTCCATGTTCTAGAGCATGTAGTTTTAACTTGGACGGAGGGAAATCCTACTCATAGGCTTGGTTAGAAAATGAGATGGATCCCATAAATCACTTTCTTTTTCTGCATGTAACAGAAAATTAATTACCTGGTGTCCTTCTCTATTAATCTGCATATGACCAATGAGTGATTTCTACAGAACCCAGTGGGTTAATCCCACTGCCAAGGCACATCCTGCAAAACACCTGTTAAATGAGTCACCAGGAACTGCTGTGGAGGATACTGATGGGGTAGAAACCAAATTAACTATGCAACAGCTTGCTGCTGGAGGAGCCTCACCATGACGAGCCAGGCTGCTCTGTGGCACTGCTTCCAGAGGAACAGACTGGATCTACACAGCCTCTGTTTTGCCTCTGATGTGACAAAGGAGAAGCACTGCAGCAATCTCATGTGCTCTGAGGTTGATCACATCTGACTTACTGCAACCACACTCCATGGATAGAGATGATTAGAGTAAATTCTGGTGCTCTTTGTGGCTCTCCAGTGCTGGGATGCTGATGAGCAGTGACAGTTGCACAACTGCTGTCCTTTTCCATGGTGACTCTTGGAGATGGAAGGGTAGAGACGTGGTGGTATGTGCTGCTTCTTGCAACCCTGTTCTGGGAGTTTTCCCCTGAAAACCCTCACTACCATATGGGAGAAATAAGAATTACATTGGAAGATTCCTGGACCAGCTGAATATTTATGTGGATCCATAGACATATATATCAGTACATTTATCTGTATTTCTCCAAGTAGATGTGAAAATCAGTCATTTGCTCTGGGGAGGGGAGGGAAGGTCAGAGTTGACACCTTACCTAACTGCACCAGGAACTAGGTCATAATGTGTTTACTCGATGAAACAATCTGTTCAGATCTGTGTTGATGCCTTAAGTTTTAACTTTTACATTTTTCAAATCCTGTACTAGTAGTCTAAGTGAAGTTTTCTGTAGCTTCCTAAATGCTGTAATGCTGTTCTCTTATGCTGTTCTCTGTGCGAAAATAGACATAACAAAACCTCTAACTTGCCCTCCAAAGACATCTAGAAACAAAAACTGTAATCAAACTTGAGGGAAATCGCATCATTGCCTGGGTCCTAGTTAGTGAATTAATGTTGATATAAAAGTGTGAAGCACTCGTAACCAGGGGCATCCATTTTGGAACCCACCGAAGCAAGACCTGTAGACCCCGAAGTGTACACCTGAAGGTCTTTCAAATAAATACCATCTTTATTCCTTTATTCCTGTCTAGTCACTGTTTCTACGTAGCCAATTTAAGGCATCAGTTTCACACTTTAAATGCCACCAGAGTTTAACTGCCCCCTGGTAATTCACATTCCCCTGGTTCTGCCCTCCCCAATCTTCCCCCTGTGCAATCCCTTTGCTTACCTAATGATACAGCACAAACCATCATCACACCCATAACTATACACCATTTTTCTGGAGCTTAGTCAGAAACCATCACCATTCAGAAATGCAATAAAAACGTAGCAGCCCTCAAAGAGCTGCAAAATCAAAGAGCCCACATGTGTCTGAGCAGTTTGTGAAGGACACCATGGACAGGCCATATGCCTGTGCAGGCTCCTGCTACCAGAGACCAGCACGTGCTGCTGCAAGGTGAGCAGAGGCCCCCAAGCAGCGCTGTCAGCACGCTGGTGTCCGGGCTGAGGTAACCCACGGCAGGGGATGTCAGTGCTGGCAGCACACAGGCAGCATCCCCACCTCTCCAAGCTCTGTTTACAGAGCCTCAGGCTCAGTCAGCAGCAGCCACCTTGACATGGCCAGAGGGAAGGTGGTTGTATTCCAGGCTTCAGAAAAACAGATGGCATTTCCCTGTCTTCAAAGCCACTGAGCTGTGTAGGCACTGTGTTTGCAGGGGATGCTCCCTCTGTAGGGAAGAGAGATTTTAGAGCAATAGCCTCTCATCTAGCATTAGTGTCACGTGGGACACCAAGCTCCAAAAGGACGGTGGGACACCAAAGTGAAGGACACTATGTTGTGCTTTGAAGTAGATGGTTACAGAGAGAAGATAGTTTTAAAATAAAGTCCAGCCTGTCCAGATTTGTCAGTAGAAAGTATCCAGTGGAGTTTTAGCTGTTTTCCTTATTTAAGAACAGATGTGAAGCTCAAGTTCTGTTATTCCTGTGCATTTTTCAGCTACTCTCTGCCATGAGACATTTCATATGTTTTATACCCCAATGCACTTCTCCTCCAATTGCTATAGTCCTGAAGTATTTAAATCATAACATTGTAACTTCACTTCACAGGAAAAAGAAAATATATTACTGCCTCTCACACACAAATAATTATCCCAAAGGCTGTTCTGGGGTCTCTATTGTTATGCATGAGGTGGAAGCTTGGTGCTGAAATTTTTTTTTCCAGCAGAGATCATGGCCATTCTCACAGTCCACTTCAGTTGAGTCAATGCAATTCTTTGCGAGGGCTGCAGCATAAATTAAATCAGTGACAGGATTTGGGTTAAGAAGCAACAACTGAAAGGTGGAAAGCGGCATCTGTTTAATATATGTTCAAGCAGAGCAAATAGTTTACTTGTCTTACCCATTTTCAGAAGTGTAGTAACTGTCTGCTGGCAAGTGAGGTGAGATGCTGGGCTAGCTGTGCCTGCAGCTGTGCAGCCTCAGGGCACCAGGCACTGGGACACCCAGGCAGGTCTTGGAACAGGATCTGGTTCTGCTGATGTGGTAATGGACATGCCAACACCCACCTGCCAGCTAACAAGGGATGAGTTGGAAGTCACCAACTCCAGAAAATCCACCAGTAACACAGTGTTGGGAAATGTGTCATCCCCAGTGCGGCAAATACAGAATAAATCCGTGAAAGTAAATGGCCCAAAGGAACAGGCACATTAGGAGGCATTCTTGCTCTTTCCAATGTGCTCCATTTACAGACCAGGACCCTGTGCTATATCCTCCACTCAGCTCATTTCTTGTGTTATCACCGAGGGGTTCTGTGCCTGGCCATGCCGTCAGCCACTGCCACAGCAGTGCCTTTATATTGCCTCTTTCTTCCCTCAATCTAAGATTCTCTTCAAGCATTGCCAGCTACATGATCCCACTGTCATGAAAGAAGCAACAAAAAGAAGTATTTTCCAGCAGCCAGGAAGCTGGCATATTTCTAGCTATAACAAAAAAAGTGTCCATAGCCTGTTTTGCACAGATGACTTCCTTTACTTAGGCCAAAAAATGTGACTATTTCAAAGCTGATTTATGTTTCTAACTGAAGTCCAGAGTCTTAATCTCTCTTACTGTTTCCTCTGTCTGAACTGTGCTTGGCTGAGCAAGGAATTAGGGTTAGAGGTGGAAGTCAGAAGGAAGAAAGATCAATTGTTCCTATTGCAAAAGTAAACAGCAGTAAGTGCTTAATTGTTTCTGTATTTTTTAATCAAGTGGATTTTTCAGACCACTGCAAAGAGTCCTCAGTGTGTGCAAGCAGCACAGACTGAAATTAAATCAATCAATCCACGTCCTCCTCACCTCTCAAGGTGCTTGCTTTTCTTGTCATTGGTCCAGGGCAAGAACAAGTTCCTCCAGTGCTCCAGGCCTCTGCAGAGGACAGAACAGCAAAAATTCCACTTCTCAGTGGATGAAAATGGTGGTATCCAGACCCAAACTGGGACAGGTATAGAGAAATGTCTGGAAATCTTCCTGGGTCACCTTCTGAGTGCAGCAGGGCACTGATCAGCCCTGAAAGCCGAGTCCTGCCATCACAGCTGCCATCATCATCAAGGGACCACAGCACAGGGCTCTGACCCCTGACAGCCCTTGGGCGCTGCAGGAGGAAAATATGCTCCTGAAAACCAGCCCTTTGGTGAACACACGAGTTCCTGATGCCTTGTTTCCAACAGGTTTGTGTTTTGTGATTGCCTGGGAAAGTGTGATCTCCTGTGCTATAAATTCCAGATCAGTGGGGCTTCACCCAAAGCAAAGAAAAAGAGGGATTTCCAAAAACTCACTTGATTTTCAGCATCAGCCATGCTCCCTATGCCCTGGTCCTGATGCTAACCAGGGTCTGCGGGAATGTTTGGATGGAGGCAAATCACACAGCTTTGCACTACACATCAGAGTATGGTGCTCTCACTGTCTGCAGCAGCCAAGTACCATGGAAAGCATCAACAATTTTGAATTAAGTCCTCATCCCAAATAAAGCCACAGTCTAAGCCCCTGGCTCCCCACATTGGCATGTTTTTCTGTCACCCCCAGGCTACCCAGGAGTTTCCCCTTCCATGGAATTTTTAACTCTCCGTCCTTGCCCTCCTGGAAGTGTGCTATTTATTTTAGCCCTAGCACACATCCTTCAGAAACAAATCTTCAATTACCCAAAGGCCAAACTGGGCTCTACTTCAGTCTGATTTTTAACAGACTGCCTGCCTTCAGCAGCAATGAGACCCTGCTATCCCCACCAGCCCTCAGCTTCCTCCCCTCATAAAGATGCTGAAGGGTGTAGTTTCCCACAAAGACAAGGATGTTTGATGCTCTGGGACTGAACTGGGCTGTCATGGTAATGAATGATACCCCTGTGCTTAAAATGGCCTTGTGGATAGTGAGATGGAGAAGGGATGAGTTTCCAGAGGCTCGCCGTCCTGTATGTCATGCAGATGATTTCCTCCCCCCCTCTCCTATTTTTTCCCCAAGATTTCATGTGTTTTGACAAACAAATGTAACCAGGATGCTGAAGGGATTAACCAGGATCAAAAAGTCTTTCTTGACTTGGTGATTTGGACTGTTAATCTTTGGTCTGCATTTCTCTGAGTCACTGGAAGGCTGCAGTGCTCCTGTGTGGGACATAACGAGTGTCACATAAAGTCAGACTGCTACACTGCAGGTTAACTGTGAGCAGAGCAGAGATGAAGAAAGGAATTTAGCGTGGGCAAGAGGCACACCCTCTATTTTGGCAAGAAGCAGTTCACATTCTTATTCTGATTTACACTAGTTTATAGAGGAGGCTGAACTGAGTTCTTGAAGCATGTGGTAGTGTTTAACTGTACAAAACTTGGAATCAGCTTCAAGTACTGCATGTGGAGAGATCAAAGCTATTAAACTCTATATTTTGTGTAGGAAATATCTATGATGAAGAAATAAATTCATCTCCATAATAGCCAACAGGGGAACTCTCTGAAAACGAAGGCTGGTGTGGTGACATCCCTCTGTTTACTCGTTTTGCAGGGAGATTGATTATTAGAGCCCTCATTTTAACATAAACTCTGCAAAGGCTTGTGTACTTTGCACAAAGCCACTCGTGCTCCTGAGGTGAGGCCAAGGCACGTGCAGTGACGGAGCTGGACTCTCCGGGCTCATGGCGCCAGGGCACCAGCTCTGCCTCCCTGGCCAGGGGAGGGATGGGGGCTGCAGCTTTCTTCTCAGTTACATGGGAAATACTTTCCTCCTGGTGCAGTCAGGCTGATATATCTGCCTCTGGCCATGTTTTTTCCAGAAGGGAAAGAGGGAGAAAAAAAGACTTTGCTTGGCTTTTTTTTGGGCACATCTAGTTGTTGCCTACTCCAGATCAAGAGGAACCAAGGATGAACTACAATGCCTGTCCTAAAGAATCTGTGAAAGCTCAGGATCCTTCTGCAACTCTTGGCACTGATGCTGACCTCCCTGCCATCACCATGAAGGGTCATTTGCCACTGAGGATGGCAGCTGTTTCATCCACCATCCTCTTCTGAGACCTTCTTTCTCCCCCTCTCTGCTTGCTTTCCCTCACCAAGTGCAGTTCATCTTTCATGTTCTGGTTATTTATCTGAAGCCTGCTCTCCAGGGCTACCCCACGTGGCTATTTTAGTCATTTCCTCTAGCAAGTTCCTGCAATTGTTGGGCTGGCATTGTGTGAGTCACCCACCACACTTCCTCCCACGCTCCCTCCCAGATGGGAAAAGCCTCCTCCTGCTAGTTTTCCTTTGTTAACCAAGGCATTCTGAAGCAATTCCACCTTTAACAGCACAAAGGCCATGCTTGGCTGTGGCAGCCAGGTGCTTTTCAGGACCAGAGCAGAGACATCATCAGAGCAGAGGACACCACTGAGCTGCCTGGCAAGTGCTGCAGGCAGGGGAAACCAGCTGGGCTGATCTGCCCCTTCCTTTTCTTCCTGCAGGTCACTCTGTCCCTGGGGCTTTGACTGGAAGTGAAGCCAGATTTCGACCAGAGAGAGACCCAGACCTGGGCTTTGCTGCTGCAAAGTGACCTTCCTCATGGCCTTTCCTGCCTGGAGGACACTGGCACATTGCTCCCAGCACCTGCTTGCCCTAGCACCAGCAAAAAACCCCGGACCACACTGTCTGCTTTAGTAGACATGAGGCACAACAAACTCTGCTGCTCAAAGCCACAAGTGTCTGTAAGCAGAGCCCTTTTGGTGACAGGAATGCTGGTGCTGACTGTCACCACTCCGTGATGGAGAGCATGGCTGGCAGGAGCCATCCCAGCACGCTGTGTGTGTGTTGGGTGGTGGGAGGATGCCCTGTGCATCTGGGCACCACATGGCCCTGGAAAATCACAGCTCACACCTGGCCACACGTTGGATTGGCTTCCCAACAAATGAGATACTAGCATGTGAGTACTGGAAGTATCTAAAATATATGCAGGGCAGGTATCTAAATACACATGATGGGCATATGTTTAAAAGCTGAAGGAAACAGCCCAGCAAGTTTTTTTACATTCCATCATGTTTCTTTTTGCCTGTTTGTTTTGCTTTGGGCTTTTTGTATGTTTTCATACCAAATAAAACTGCATTTTTTCACCCCTGAGTACCAGCCTGGTATGGCATTAACATTTCTGTCCCTGCCAGAGTGGCAATCATTGGCAAGTTTGAGCCTAAAAACTCCTTCTGTTTATTTGATGGAGATACAACGTTTTTCCCGCTTGTGCTGTGCTGGACAGACTAATACCCAGGGATGCCTCTTGCAGACCAGCCTGGCCTCCATTCGAAGAAGTCTAGCACTATGTTTGTGGGAACATCACCTTTGGCCACAGGTCCTTCCTGGCAGAGGCCCAGGGCACACTCACTTCTCTGTCCTGCCTTGCACTGAGTGTGGGTGAGGTGCAGCAAAGGGAGCCCTTTGGAATAAGCCCATATGTGCCCATGGGTGGGTGCTGAGCCCCACAGCAGCCAGGCAGGAGAAGGCACAGACAGCTCTCCAGAGTGCTTTTCTGAAGTGGTCCCTGGCCCATAAATGGGCTTTATGCTGCTCCTCCTTTATACGAGAGGAAATCTGGTGTTTCTCCCCCATTAGTGCCTGAAAACATTGGCTCAGCTGATATTTTTTGAGCGGCTTGTTAGGTCTGCTCTTCAGTGACACATCTCCCCCTGGGAAGGTACTAAAAATCACCACCCAGTTGCAGGGGATAATTATCATTTCTGCAAGAGCAATCCCGATGTTTCTCTTTAGCACCAGTGGTATGTGTGGAAATCAGCACTTTGGAGGGAGCAGATGGCAAATGTGTCCCTCAAGAGCACTGGGAGAGGAGGAAGGCTGAACTGCCACCACCAGAAACATCTGCATGGGTAGCATCATCCTGGGACAGTCTGAGGTTTTTATAACACATGGAGACCTGTGTCAGAAGGGAGAAGAAAAAGAAAGGACTGTAGAAGGAAAGCTCTAAAAAAGTGTCCTGTGAACAAAATCCTGTGACTTCTCTTTATGGCTTCACTCTAGATACAGTGATCAGGAAGTGATGCGGGAGGAAAGTCAGGAGGGAATTAATGAGCCACGGGTTGGGCTTGGCCTATCCCTCAGCATCTCACAGCACAGGGCCGTGAACTATGACTGGTTTATGCCTCAGAGATGATGCACGGGTTCTTTTCAGTGCAAGTGCAAGGAGACAAATTTCTTCTCCTAAACACGGTGTCCTTGCCCCACAAGGAACAGAGAGAACATATGAAGAGGTAGGCAGTACATCCAGATTACTCTATTCATCTCTGGAGGCATCAATTCTCTCTCTACCACACAGCTGCAAGGAAGCTGTTGGCTCTGAGCCTGGTGCAACAGTGCAGCAACACAGGGGTAATACACTCAGACCTTTCCTTCCTTTGTCATTTCTCAGAGCATCTGGGATCCTATTTCCTGAAAAAAAATGAACCAAAATCTGAAAATTACCTAAAACTCATCAAAATCAGGAGACTGGGAGAGCTGAAAATGCCTCCTCACACCTGTTTGGGGTTGTGCTACAGCTGTGAGCTATGCTGCTTTCCGAATTTGTTCCTCTGAAGCCTGTTGGGACAGTCATTGGAGGCAGGCTGCTGTGGGCCCCCAGAAACTACTGAATTTGGTGCCACACAGATCCAGCAGATCCCTGCTGAACTTCTCTTGGCTCTCTTTCAGTAGGGCTACTGAGCTGTCATGGAAGCAAGAGCCTTATGGAATCTACTTCCTTCTGAATTTAGTAGGCTTGGAAACCGAAACCCTGGAGTTTGAGGTCAAGAGGTTGGTGAGCTTAAAAATGTATTTTTTTTTCTCCCAGTGCTGCTTCTTGCAACACTTGAAACAGCAGACAGTGAAGGATTAATTCCCTTTTTATTCCCTATGCCCAGGACCTCAAACCCTTGTCTTCTTCTCCAGGGTATGGAGAATAGAATCCCTGGAAGTACTTTTTTCCCCAAAGATGAGCTTCTTTGGTTCAGCCAACTGTTAAGATGAGTTAAATATTATATATTAATATGTATGAAATATAAAAATAAATATAAAAATATCCAAGAAGTCACATCCCAAGCCTGCCTCACACTAAGCTCTAGTTTTGCTGATCTGCACCTACTACCTTGGTCAGTAGAGCAGGTATCTTAACTACTAAAGTAGTCGCATTAACTATAAAACTGGAGCATCTCACTCGCTGAAAGTGATTCTCACATGACCTCCCTTTTACAGATGTGAGTGGAAAAATCATAAGGGTAAGTGACTGGACAAGGCAAATGAATGTTTGCAGGAAACTGGTGTCTCCTGAACTGATTGTCACCAAAGACACGGCAAGACCTAAGCAGGACTGCACCTGCTAGGACCAGGATGCTCAGGGGGGACTTAGACCCCTTACAGCCTCTGTGCATTTTAAAATGTACATGCTTGCTCTGCACTGAAGTCAGCCCTTTAAGCTATAAGGTTTTTTGGCACTGGCACAGGGATGTTCAACCTGACCTAATTTTATGGATCTTTCTCGTCTATAACCTCTATGGTTCGTTGACTACAAGGATTGCTGCATTCCTCATTAGGGGTTAGAAAATATTTTTATGCTTTTGTTCACTCAGCACAGAACATAGAGCAAAATCTTCCAGGTTATCCTTCTATGTTGGCTGGGGCTGCAGTCCATGAAGAAGCAGCATCCTGCTGCAAAATCACCTCTTTTCCCTAAGAAAGATGAAACCAAGAAAACTGGGACCAGACCTACAGTATTCACATATAAAACTCTCCCTGTGTTGATATCTCATTTTTTATGTAGACTGCTCAAACTCAGGACTTCTTTAGTGAGCCAGTTCTCTATACACATAGCCATGAATTACAATTTCATCTCTTGTTGCACCTTTGGGTGGTGGAGCTGCCTCTCACAGGTTGGCAGTGGAGCTCTTGCTGATGTGTGTGACAGCACAGGGGCTCTGGGGTGTTTTTCCATTACCCCACCCTCACTGTTGATTATGGCAAGGGCAATGCCCTTGGCACCAGCACAGGTTGTGCACTGCAGAGGGAGCAGACAGCTCCCTCCCTCCTAATGCCTTAAATGGCTACCTAGAAACAGAGACTAGACAGGAATAAAAGAGGTATTTATTTGAAAGGCTTTCAAGACTAGACAGGAATAAAAGAGGTATTTATTTGAAAGGCTTTCAGAGGTATACTCTGGGGTCCAGAGGGTCTTGCTTCAGTAGATCCCAAAATGGACAACAGGTCACAAGTTCTTCACACTTTTATATCAGCATAAATTCACCAACCAGAACCCAGCTAATGATGGAATTTCCCCAAGCTTTCCCCTCCCTCTTCCCAAGACGATGGTTTACAGTTCTGGGGCTAGGACAGTCTGGGTGTCCTTGGAGAGCAAGCTGGAGAGGCTTTGTTATGTCTATCTTAGCATAAGAGAACAACACTTAACAAGCTACAGGAAACTTCAGAGTTACACTAGCAGGACAGGATTTGAAAATATATAAAAGTTAAAACCTAAAGCAACACTCCAGCTGTCCCACAGAGCCCTTCTCCCCAGCGTCCCAGCCAAGCCATCACCCTCTTTCCAGGACACCGGGGGGAAGAGGAGGAGGGGGAAGAGGAGGAGGAGGAGGAGGAGGAGGAGGAGGAGGAGCAGCGTGGGCATCCTTCTCTATCTCTTCAAGGGAGTGAACACCCAAGCAGCTGCCAGAAGAGGAATGAGGCTGAGGTTATCACAAACCTCCCTCTTGCAGCAGCCAGCAGGCAGCGAGGGTCATGTCCCATCTCTGGGACAGTGCTATTCCCAGCATGTCCTCATGTGTGCTCTGCCTTCCAGCCTCTGGCTCAGCTTTCTTGTGTCTTGTTAGTCCATTTTTCAGTCTCCTTCTGACCTTTTTGATGTCCCATGGCCAGCCAGAGGCAGGGGCTCTGCTGGGAACCCTCACCCACCGGGTGCCAGTGTTGGTCCAGGCACCACATCACAGAGCCCACAAGAGGGTGATGAACAGGAGCACCTCTCCTATGGCCAAGATGCCCTCAGGGATATTTCCACCCTTCATACACCAGGATGCTTCCCCTTATTTGTTTCCTCTCAAATGGTGACTTGCTCTTTCTTACAGGGGAATAAAGGGAAAAATAAAAATAAAAATAAAAAGAAAAAGAAAAAGAAATAAAGAAAAAGAAAAGGAGAAAGAGAAAGAGAAAGAAAAAGAAAAAGAGAAAGGAAAAGAGAAAGGAAAAGAAAAAGAAAAAGAAAAAAAAAAGAAAAAATAAAGAAAAAGTAAAAGAAAAGAAAGAAAAAGGAAAAATTTTAAAAGAGCGACTATTAATTAAACCTAGAATTTCACAAATACCTTCTCAGGGGCTTCCGGTGAAGATCAAGTGTAATATAACATTAAATATTTAGTGTATCATCTCAAAAGGGATTTGATCTTTACATATGAAAAAGGGATGAGACTTAAAGATTAAACAGATCTTTTTAATATCCAGCTTCAGTTAATCAAAATAACAATGCAATCTGCAGTGACTGAAGAATTTGTATGCGGGGGATTAGGCAGAGTAATTAGACATTAGGGACAGAGTGCAGGTCTGGGGAAGCTGTGCCATATTGAGGGTGTCACTGAGGGAGACACAGAGAGACCTGGGAGGAGAAATGCTGGCAGCCAAAAGGGGTGGGACAGGAAAAAAATTACCATAAGCCTGAGGAAGGGTTGGGAAACATTCAGGTGGGGTGGCCTCATAGTTTCCCTGTTGGCCATCAAGAGAACAATACATCCTACTACACTGCTGTGGTATCTCTCTGTATGCAGGGAATCTCAGGAGTCTTCCCAAAGGACTCTGAGGAGTCCCTCAGATAGTGTATTCAAGCAGGATATATCATGCCATAGGTATGTATATTTATATACACAAATGCATGCAGATTGAAAAAGAGAATTTGTGAAATGCGTTTCTCAGGCAGACAAAAACTACTTCAAAAGGCAGAATCATAGAATGGTTTGGGTAGGAAGGGACCTTCAAAGGTCATCTGGTCCAACCCCCCTGCAGTGAGCAGGGACATCTTCAAGGTTATCAGGTTGCTCAGAACCCTGTCCAACATGGTCTTGGATGTTTCCAGGGTCGGGTCACCTACCACCCCTCTGGGCAACTTGTTCCAGTGTTTCACCAACCTCCTAATAAAAGATTTCTTCCTTCCAATGTTTAAAAACATTGTCTTTGTCCTATCGCAACAGGCCCTGCTTAAATGTGTGTCCCCATCTTTCTTAAAGGATAGACCCCCTTCAGATACTGAAAGGCCACAATAAGACCTTCTTGGAGCCTTCTCCAGCTGAACAACTCCAGTTCTCAAAGTCTGTCCACATGGAAGAGGAGTTCCAACCCTATGCAACAAGAAAGGGAAAATCACAACATAGACAGTTTGACTAAATGAAGGGTTAAAAGAGAGGGATGCCCCTGCTGCCACAAACCCTTCTCTTTTTCTGCTTTTAAGCAAGAAAACCGAGAGATGAAGAGAGGTCATGTCAGAGCCAGCACTTTGTTTCTCTAAACGCCTCTAGGAGAGCTTAACTAATGTGATGTGGCAGCAGCACGAGGCACAGCACAGAGCCCTGCCGTGGTAGAGACCAGCCAAACATGGCCAGAGCTGTGGGGATGCTGCACTTCACTGCTGCCCTGGCTCAAGCCCCTTTTTCACTTCAGTCTTTCCTAAACAATGCATTTATAGTGTTTGTCCTGGGAAAACATGCTTGTCTGACCTTCTGTGAAGTTGATTCCAGCCCTTTTTCCCGAGTACAGCTCTGTGCCATTTTTGTGTCTCAATGAGCATTGAGTACCTACATGGGACAAAGGTGGGGGTGGCTCAGTCAAGAAAATAAGCCTTCCCCAGTCTTTCCACAACATTCCAGTTTCAATTGTGTCCCTTTTTTGTTCTGTGGAGCAAAACCCTGAATTATTTAAGTCATTTCCCTTTCAAAATAATTGCTTTCCTGATACAGCTTTGGACAATCCAAGCAAAGAAGTGTTTTTCTTTCCAGCACCCCCGGTGAAGGAGTGGCAGATACTGCAAATGGAGTCCTGGTGAGCTCAGCATTACTAATGCCCATCAGATCCAGTTCTCATCCCTGTATTGCAGCAACTTGCAAATTTTAAAATGCACTAAAGCCGGTGAAACCTGTCTTCAGTTTACCATTCAGATTTGCCAAACACAGAATCAGAAGACACTCTTATACACATTTGCTCTGACTTCCCAGGCAGCTCAGGCCAGAGGTTCCCTGAATTAATTTGCCTTTGAACAACAAGATTTCTGTTTAAAAATGCATTGTAGGAAAATTTCTGGGGTTTGAAAAATCCATCCCAGTCTATGCTAAACCTCTCCCCTGTTTGGTTAATGTCATTCCTAAAACACCTTTCCTTTGATCTACAGCCCCCCTTCTCTGACATCCAGCTCTAGATTTTGCTGCACTTTGTGTTCCAGATTGATGAGCTCTCTCATCATATTTTTATTCTCTTTATCTTCTCTTACAGTGGGGTTTGCCTTGCCTTCCTTTAGGTAGCTGCAGTGAGAATGTCTCCAGCAGAGCAAGTCACCTTGTATAAAGAGCAAGGCTCTTTATACTCAGTTGAGGGAAACAGGTACTTTGAGGATACTTTTTTGTCACCTGTTTTAGACCTCTCCTTTAGAAGGAGAATTGTATCCCCAAAGTGCTTATTTTCTCTGCACTAGCTTCAAAGGGAGTCGAAAAGATAATTTAAAATAATATCTGTGCTTAGTCAGATGACAACCACCCAAGCAGGCAGTGATCCCAGCCTTCTGAATTCATCTCTAACAAACCCCAAACCACTTGGAAAGCCTCAAATGCTGTTTTACAAAACATAGTTACCACTCCTTAAAGCTTCCCAAACCCTTCCTGCAGTGGCTGCTACTATGATTCACAAGATCCCACCACATCCCACTGTCCCAGCAGCCCGAGCTGGGGAGTGAGCTCCCTACCCATGACAAGGGTGTGGCACTGTTGTCTTTTCAGGGTTTGTTTTTACTGTGTCTGTGGGGAGCTCCAGGGTGTGTTTAGCAGCTCCATGTTTGCTGGCTCCTCAACAAGCATGCCCTGCTCCTGGGGATGGCATGGCTCCTTGTCCCTCGCAGGACAGCTCTGCTATGCTACCCCCACCACCTCACCCAAAACACTGGGATGCACTGAAGGCGGGAAATAAAAAGGGAGATATTCTTGAGTCAAAGCCAGAATGGAGTTTCCTCATCTCTCAGAGAGAATAGTCTCACTAAAGGGAAAACTTCTTGGTTTGGCTGAGTGAGCCCTGGGCAGAGATTACTGTCTGGGAAAGATGGTTTCTGCAGGGAAACACTGCCTTCCTGCTGGCACAGCAGGTGCACATCTGGCCACCTTCGTGTTCCATGGCAGAGGCACGTGGCTCTGCAGCTGCAGTGACACCAGTGATGTCTCTGACCACTGCTCCTGCCCCTGGGGACAGGTACTGGAGCTACTGGGCAGTATTGGTGTATCCCTCCCTCCCTGCTTTCCCTGGACTGTTTTTTCCCCTCATCACTGTTCCAGGTGTACTTTCTGTAGAGTCTTCTTCCTGGACACCCTTTGCCTTGACCATTTATGTACTTGCACCTCACTCAAAAATGTCTGTTCTCTCCTAGGGCTTTCTCCAGGACTCTGTGAACAAGCAGCAAGCAAACAGACTGAGACCAAAACATGAGGGTCTCATTTTTCCTCCCCTCATCAGCTCTTGGGCCTATTTACTACTTCTGAAAATTCAGAGAAATCCTTGCTTGCTGAGAGGCTGTGTCCAGTTCTCTGCCGGGTCCCCAGACTGTTTCACATTCCCATGGCAGCTAAGGGAAGGAAGAGAAGTTCTCTTTGTTCCCAACCAGGAGTGCCTGCCTGCACCTTAGTCCAGCCTCCAGGCAAACATCCAGTGCCTACATGAGGGATGGGAAATGCCACTTCTGCAAAGCACAGAGAAACGTGCAGAGCAGAAGGGAGCACAAAAAAAAGACCATAAATTCTCTGTAAGTGGATGGTTTGCATATTTGGAATGAACACCTGGAGAGATTGTTGACACCCCATCTATCCAGGCAGCTTCAGGCACTTAAGAGCAAACAGCACAGATCCAGCTGAGAGATATCTGCCTTCCTAGCCTAGAAAACTAGCCTTGTTCCTGCCAGACCTGTCCCCTCCAGCCTTATTTCCCTACATCTTGCCTCCTCCAGCCCTGTCCCTTCTAGACTTGTCCCCTCAGTCCTTAACTTCACCCTTGAAAACCCATCTCTGATGTCTATTAGGTTTTCCCATTTAAATGCATAAATGTGATGTACAGACACACTGTCAGCTGGGCTCATTTTGGCTACCTGGGCTGGAGGTGAAGGGAGGCCTGGTGAGAGATGGAGGATGAACAGCTGGGATCCAGAGTGTCCCCTTCACTTGCATCATGGGTGTGGGGATGAGTTGGTATCACCAGCAGGTGATCTATTGACTTCTGGGGTTTAGCATCCACCCCTGGGGGAAGGGGGCTTGGTTGAACCAGCAGCAGAAGGCAGAGCTGAGAGCCCCTGCTGTACCAGGGGCCTTGTGAGGGCTGGCCCACCCAGCTCCAGGCCACAGCACTCCCGTGGGACACAGTGCACACAGCCCTGCTGCCTTGTCTCCTGCCACTCGTGTTCATGTGGGCAAGGAGAAACTTTGACTTGTTTGTATATTCATATTGCTTCAAAAGTAGTAGTGGACTGTATCTATTAATATAAGATGACATAACTGCCACAGAATTTTTCTGTCAATTCAACTGTCATTGAATTTTTCTTCCTGGCCTGGCTATGGCCGAGATTCCTGTGTTTCTATTGAATTTTTCCCCATTAGTTTTCCTACCAATTCATCCCATACTGACTTTCCATCAGCTGTGTCTTAGCTTTTGTTTTATGTAGTTCTTCAATAGCAGAGAATTTCTTTGAGAGGAAAACAAAACCATCATTGTCTGCAATTATTTGTTGCTATTTTTTCCCATATGTTTTTCATCCCTGATCCATGGGAAAGTGGGTTGTTTTGTTTTAAAAACACGTCTGTTGAGGTAAAGTTAAAAGGAAATCAAACAACCCTCTGGAGAAAAGTCTTGAAGGTAATGTAGGTAATCCCAACCAGTGATACTTCTTTCCTTGCTAAGAAAATCTCTACCAATGAAGCAGCTGTTGAGCACAAGTTTGGAGAAAGGCATTCCCCCAGTCACCTCATAATATGGATCTGGTAGGTCTGAGTCTTTGGTCTTCCAGTGATTTCCTTGTGCAATTAGCATTGATCCTGACATACATAGCACTCCTTAAGAAGGATAATACCTGCTAAGTAAATTGCATTGTTATGCACAAGTCTGTTATGTGTGTCTTTCTCAAAGACAAACCTTAAGGCTTAATGTATGCTTGTATAAAGACATCACACCTTCTTGAGTAGCTGGGGAGATTATTGAGAGTGAAAGTGTTACTACAAGACAACCCATTTTAAAAGGTCCACCTTTGCTCCAATGCCTGGTGCAGAGCATGAACATGTTCATTGCAGGCACCAAGACATGGAGACAGGGCAGATGGCTTGGGTGAGGGCTGTAAGGAGTGGCACAGATCGAAAAGGGTGGGTCAAGTAAGAGCAAACCTCGAATATCAATATGCCCAATGTTCCTTTGCAAGAAGCGTGGCTGTCTGTCTCTAAGGCATAGTCCACAGAGGTGAAGGACGCTCCTTCACATTTCCATTGAACTGCATATATTGAAGGGCCTTTCAAATCCACCCCAATTGTCAAAGACATTTTCTTTTCAGATAACCCAAGCTAATATAATGCAGCAGCCTCAGGCTGAATCCCAGCTGAGAGCAGAGTCAGGTCAGTTTTGTTACTTCAGTTTGCGATTGTCCTCGTAAGTCCTTCATAAAATAATACAACTGTATCTAAGGTAGCTTGTAGGTGACAATGCATGCTGATTTGTGAGGAAGGATTTTCATGATAAACAGATGACATAGAAATCCTATCAGCGGGGAGAGTGCAAGAACACATTGTTACTCTGTCCCTGCAATCAGTGGGTTGGGTAGAGCTTGTTAGATACTGGCCCTTCATTAGGGCTTGAGGCTGTTCCTTACATATCAGCTTTTATCTTCCTCTCTCCAAAGTGGCACATGCCTTAGAGATCCCCTGCCTGATGTGACCAGCTTGGAGCGGTGGCTCCCAGCTCACAGGAAGCAGGTCCATGAACCCTGTGGTCACAGGGAGAACAGGATTTCTGTGGCATCACATGCATGCAGCACATGGGAAAGACAGTCAGTACCTTTGGTGTAAAGGACTCAATGATCTGGGCTGCTCTCTAATTAATTGTCTATTTAATAATAACAAAAATTATTAATACTGGACTCATATTTATTATTTTTATTAGTAGAACAGAAAGCACAATACAGAAATGTTAATTATGCTCATTTTACATATGGTAAAAGTGAAGCAGAGATGGGTGGAATGCCTTCTTAAATGTCACACTTCAGTTTACTCTCAGATATGGCAATAAAATTTGTTTTCCAATCTTGGTCCAATGTGGAGTTTCCAGGTCCTCTAATGGGATTTTCTGAGTGCTTATGACTGCTCCAATGACTTTCTTGTTGCAGCACTTCCAGAAACTGAAGGAAGCCACTTCTGGGCCAGAGTTAACACCCTTCAGTTGAAGGTCTCACTGAAAATCATCTACTTGATAAGGATTTTCTCCAGGTGAGCAGGTGGACTGTCTCATGGCGGTGAACAGAGCAAACCTTGCTCTCTGAATGATTTGCAGGCCCTGCGAGGACATGTTTTCTGTTCTCAAATGAAGTCCACCTCTTCTCCTTTACTCATATATGCCCTATGCCACTACCCAAACACAAACCACCACATGCATTTTTTCTTTTGTGATCCCTTCTGCTGTGGTAGCTTTGATACCTCCCACTCCAGCCATGCATGTTATTTCAAAATCCACTTTGTTTTTGCAGTATCTTCACCCTTTCCCTGGCTCTTTTGTTTGATTTTGCTCTGTATCCTCAGGTGCGTGTTCTGCAACCCCTCTCCAGTCATCATTTCTGTTCATCCCAAAGCTGTGAGTAGAGGGGGCCTTTGTGGAACTGCTCTTCTCTGTCCACTTGTCAAAGGTTGTCTGACACATTGTGCACCACCTCTGTAGCACTCAACATCACTGTCTCTGACATGGGCATTATGGGTTTTGAAGTATTTGTATAATGATGGCAGAACCATGGGAAAGCCTGTTGCCCTGGAAGGAATCAAGGATGATTAATTGTAAAGGTATATTTGAGTATTTTTTCAAACTGAGATTTCCTGTATTTCTCCATTTCATTCACTGAATTGTTTTATAAAGTAAAAAAAAAGACCTAACTTTACATTTCAGTGAAATAATATTTCTATCCTCTTTATCAGTGAGTGAGCTCCCACTTATCTGTTTGCCAGAACCAAAATTGCTGCAAAATCTCTTTCAGACAAGGCTGTAATCCTGAAATACAACAAGTTTAAGCAATCGTTTTGTAGCTGGATATTCCTTGATTCTCCTTGTATATCTAACTGGAAAGGAGAGCTGAAGAACAGCTGGGAGAAAGTGGAGTCATTTCTGTATTAGCTATTAGCAGGCCAGAGATTTTTCCTAAGGAAACTTGCCCATTTAAACCGAAAGCTGAGAGCACACTGAGTTTTTTCCTACATCTTCCTCTGAGAGTGAAGTGAAATGTAGGCATTAGTGCTAAATCGTTTCCAATTTTTGTAATGGCTTAACATAAATAGCTTTTCCTACTCCAAGTCAGTACACTTGACAGCTGTTAAATACCGCTCTTGCCAGAACAGGCCCTTGTCACTTCAGTCCTTATCCCGGTAAAACTCCCGGTTCCCAGGGGAGTCATGCATCCCTTGCTGCACGGGAGCCATGGCAGGGCTCTCTGCGGTTCCTGGCTGTGGGCAGGCAGAGCAGCCCCTGCAGGGTGACACGATGGTGAGGAAAGCGGGGCAAGGGGTGGGGCTGGCAGCACATTCTGCATGACTGAGCACCCGATCCGCCTTCGACCCCTCCAGCCTTTGGCACCATCTGGTGTCCGCCCAAACGAGGACATGCACCGGGGGGAGAATGGCTCCTGATCCTGCAGGATTGGCTTTCTGACACGGAGATCAGGTGCCTCCCACCTGTCACTGGCACAGGTTAGCCGTGGTGGCAGCCAGCTGAACCCACCTCCTCAGGCATCGGGCACGATTGAGCAACCAGGGCACCACCATCAGCTGTTGCTGCTCCTCCTTCCTCCGTCGTTGCGACCAGAAGGACTTGGGGGCCAGCAGAGCTGTGTCCCTCTAGAGAGTGCAGTCCACTGCTATCCTTCAGCTACTGAGCAACAATGCATAAGCCCACATGATTTTTAGGGGAGTGTCTGTCATCTTGCAGAGGTAGTCCCCTCAGAGTGGGAAAGAGTCCTACAAAGCACACTAGAAAGATCCTTTCAGTATGTTCTGCTTTTCTGGGGTTGCTGCAGCCCCTTAGGTGTTATAGAGGAGTAGGTGACCCCTTCTTCTGTGGCACCAGACCTCCTTCCAAAACCACCTTCCAGGGGGTAAGATTACCATCCTGGCTGGATGGATGGAGCTGTTCTATCTCCAAAAGCCCTACAAACAGCACACATGTGTGTAATTTGCCCATTATACCAACAGCAAAAAGAAAATGTTGCTTGCTTTCTGCACCATTTTTCCCTGGTGTCCTTTCTCTGTTATTTTGTTATTTTCCCTCACAGTAGTCATTTAAGCAATTTCCCATCTCCCATTGAAGTGAAGTCATTTTAAGACAGCTTCCTCCTGTTTAAATTAGAAGGAGAAAGAAAGGGGAAAGAAAATCTTTCTTGCTTTGCTTTGCTCTCAGTCCTCCAATACGAACAATTAGAAACTATGTTTGTTGGAGATAAGTCCCTTCACTATTCTGGCAGGAGTACCTGGCCTACAAAGGTACTGTCACACTGCAAATCTAATATACAGAATTGTAAGGCACTTCCATGAATCTAACTGGCAGGCCAAAAATGTCTAACTGCTGTTCTTTCACCAAAGCTGTGGTGGTGATTTATAAGCTTTCAAACACAATGTTTTCATTATATTGATATGTTGAAATACATGGGTAGTTAAAAAAAGCTTGACAAGAGGAATTATATTTTTTAAAACTATTAATGTTATTCTGAAAGATCAATAAATAAAATATTGAAGGAAACACCTCTGTTCATCAGTGTAGGACAATAACCATCAAAACCATCAGCCACCCTGCAGCACTGCTGCAGAAGCAGACACCAGCCAGGGCACAGTCCCCAAGGGGCTGAGGACCCACAGGAAGGGATGTCCCTGCAGTGCCCAACACCTTTTTGTTCATCAGCTACAGATGTGACCAGTGGGACCACTTGTTTTTTGACCCTCTTCCTTTGGCTGATCAGCCTGGCCACATCTGCTTCTAAACTGGCTAAACTTACTAGGTTCAGTTTCTGGGGCTTCTTCTCTTTCTTTATTATCACTGCTAGTTGACTTCTCTAGGAGAAGGGAGAGTGGAAGAACTTACATGGATAATGTTCCGAGTATACAGGAGAGAGAAAGAACAGCTTTACTGCTCCTGCTGGGAGAGTCCAGCTCAGCCAGGGGTACAGGCACAGCTCTCACCAGGACCTTGAACCAGGCACTTACTCTGCTCTCATCAGCTCCTCACTTGCTGAATGTTGAGGACATGTTTGGGAAGTGCTCAGAGGCTGGGGTAACAAACACCACTAATGAATGGAAGTCGAAAAAGGACAGCACATTTCCCAGTTCTGGTTCTCAGGGCATTTCCCCAGCCTTTCCTCTCTCCAGGGAGCTCTGTGGGCAGCAGGAGGTGCTTGGGACCATGATGCTGTGGTTGGATTTAAACTGATTGGCCAGAAAGAGGCACAGTGAAGGTGCTGCATCCCAGTGTACGAGGGCAGCTGTCTCCATCCATAGCTTCAAGCACTGCCACAGCAACCAATTAGAGTTGTTTATTAGTGCTGCATTCCCCTAGCTGGGCAGATTGCAGCTGCTGTGGCCCTCCCTACCGCCCCAGGAAAAGCCCTGGAAGCAAATTGCCTTGCAGCATGCCCTGAGGGTCAGCTAATCCTGCCCCTGCAGGGCCAGACCAGATGGCTGAGCTTCAGACAAGGAAACCTCATGCAAAATATCATCTGTTCAAGGAAATGATTAAGGATTTTTGTCTTCTCTGCAGTGAGATACTTCTTGCTGTCTGGTGAGACCAGTCTTGCTGAGGATCCTGAAGCTGTAGAAGCTGAGAGTGATGAAGCAAAGTTCCCTCTCCAGTGCAGCCTGAGTGGGAGCTGGTGGTGTGAGCCCTTCATGCACCTTCCTGAGCCCCTCCCTGTCTGCAGCACAGAGTCCCAGCATGGCCAGCAGCTCACGGGGTGGCCTTGCCTCCATAACATGAGGCTGGGAGCCCAGCAGGCACCACTCAGCACAGACACCCAGCAGTGAGCCTGGTGAGAAGCACCCCATGCACCATGAGCACCACGAGCACCATGAGCACCACACTGCTCCGGAGACGAACAGCACATTAATTGCAGCACCTGCTTACACCACATCTACTGCCATCTCTTCTCTACAGTGACACCGTGAGCATGCAGAAGCAAAGGCTCGGGGCAAATTAAAGAGCAATTTGGCCTTTTCTGGTGAAGTGGGATAAAAGAGAATCCAGCATACATGCTCCTGGTGAGAGGATAGGACTTTGGCTTTGTCTAAGGCAAGACTGGCTTTCAGGAGACACCTCCACAGAGTACTTGGGTGAGTGGAACCTTGCTGTCCCTCCTGGGTAACTTGTACTTCCTCGCACTCCTGTCCACTGCCCTCACCAAGCAGGCTCCTGCCAAGCCCACAGCAGTGCTCTTGCTGCACAGCCTCGCTCCTGGTGCAGCCTCTCCCCCAGGTTCAGCCTCCAGCTGGTCCTGCAGAGGGGTGCCAATCTGGCCTGATGCTGACTTGTGATTGATGTATGGTGTTGATGGTAGTTCATAGAACAAGAGCACATGGCCTGTGGTTTTGAGAGCTTCTCCCAAGTGAGAGAGCAGCTCACAAGCAAGGGCAAGCTGAGGGGTGAGATGAGAGAAATCACCCAACAGCTCTTTAATTTGCCTCCTGGATTTTGATCCCCTTAGTTTCCTATGTTTGAGCTTTTCTCCTCAAACAAGAGAGCTACTAATATTTTCCTTAAATAAACTTTCACATAAGGCATTTTCACATAATCAGATTATTCCAGGAGCTGGAGTATTAGAGAAAAGCCAGAGCCTGTTACACGAGGTGCGAACACAGAATCCCCCGAGCATCAGGGTGCTGTCACTTGGATGGATGGGAGGCACATTCTTGCAGGGGGAGGATTATCTTCATTTTTAAGATTCACATTTTGATCCAGTTATCCACCTGACCATTTAGCAGCCCCTCCCGAATTTTATCAGACCCTCAAGGGACCAGTGGTGGGAAAGAAGTGCAGGAGGAGGATGACACACCATGACAGCACAAGAGTGCAACAGAAGCAGGAGAAGAGAAGCTGTGAAAAGAGCAGGGTCACTGAAAGGACAGTGCTTGGATCCTGGCTGTGGCAGGGATTCTCTCTAGATTGATGCTAAATTCTGTGAACTTGGATTTGCCCGTTGTTTTGAGCAGGTATTCGTAGAACCACCAGCACCAGCCATATCACCCTCGTTATTCTGCTGTGAACTTCTGAGGTAGTAGAGTCAGATGAATCAGGCACAGGTCAAGAATTGATCTTTGAGTCATCAATCTGAAAATGACCTGCAGTGTGCCTTAAAGCCAGCAATTTAAAACCTCCCAGCTTTCTGTTCTTTTAACTGTAAAATGGAGCAAATAAAGTACGTCAGTTAAAAAGCCTGAAACTCAAGTTTGGGTGACATAATGTAAAGCAATGTTATGATTAATCCAATATCTGTGGATGTTTAGGAAATGAAACTAAAAAAGAGCTCTGATCATCAGTTTCTTAAGTCTAGAAATTGTTTTATCTTCAGATTGATGCAGGCAGGACTGTTTCTTTTCTTTATGAGGCATGAAGGGGCAGTAAAACGTAAATTGAGACTGTGAGTGTCTAATTTTCATGCAATTTCTTCTCTGCCATTTTGCTCATCAGTTGAGTATAACTGGGAGGAGACAGAGCAGGTTTGCTTCCAGGCAGCTTGGTTTCCATGGGACTTGGAGTTATCCGTGAGTTCACACCATCAGCACAAGAGCTGATGTGGACTGGCTATGGTCACATTCATGGCACTGCCTGGGTTGGCTAAAAATGCACAGAGTTTTGCTGTCTTAATATTCCAAAGCTGGCTCTGGTTCATGGTGGAGGCTCCTCTTGGATTAAATGACTTGTGAAAGCTCTCCCAGCCTGCAGTACATAAACAGTATGCAGTGCTTGGTGGGGACTAGACCCAGCCGGATATTTTCCAGCTGAATGTTTTCTTCCATTTGAAGATATCATTTGGCCAAAATGGGAGTGTTCTTCAGGAATGTGTCAATTTTGACAGATTGCAGCAGTCAGAGGAGTTAGAACCCTGCCATGGGGGTTCTTGCTGCAAAGTCGCTCCAGACCAAAGGGCCCTAGAACTCTGCAGCAGCTCACACACCTGCAGGACCTGGTTTTGCCTAAGGGTTCCCTCCCCATTTCCTTCCAAATAGCCTTCCTAGGAAAGCTAGACTTCTGCAGGCAGACCAGGCAGGCATCTCTGCTTCCTCACAACAGAGCCTTCCTAAGCTTTTTTCAAATTTTATACGTTTTCCCCTATTGGAAGTTTGTTTTTCTGCTCTGCCTCAAATACGAATCTTTGAAAAAACCCTGTTTATAGGTCATTCTGGAATACCAACACACACAGATGCATTGGAATTATCAATGGTTAACTGCTTTACTTCTGAGAATTCATAAGAAAAGCAACCATATCTCCTTCAAAGGAAGACAAACAAAATGGATAAGAAAAATTATACTGAAATCAAGGAGACATCTGAACAATACTAGAAAATGTTGTGTGACTTTTGGCAGCACACTACCTTGCCTTCCTCTCCTTGGACATCCTTGGGCCAGGGCTCACTCACATCTGGGCAGGGGAGACACCAAGCAGCAGAGAGGAACAGCAGCCTGGCTCTGTGCCCAGGGAGGCAGTGGTGCTCTGAGAAGAAAGTGCCTGTGATATCTCACTCATCTCCTCCTGAGGCTGAGGAGAGGGCGCAGTGGTTTTTTTCACCCCATCTGCAAACAGGAATCAGGATGCTGGCTAGGGCTGCTGCTGACCCTGCTGTGACAATGTCACATCTTCTGGAACCTGGCCTAATTCATCTCATTTGAGCTGCCAAGTAGTTCTCAGAGGGTAAGAGCTTCAAACTGCTCGTGTCTTAAATTGATTTGAAGAGATTTGCAAACAGCAAAAGACTTTGTATCCAGGCTGCTCCCTGTGTACAGCCCAGAACAGACCGACAAGGCTCTACTGTAGAGAACTGAAATGAAATGTAAAGGGGGTGGTAAGGAATGAAATCCACACAGATTGTTACTTACAGTTTAAAAAACCCAGCTTCAAATTTAGGAGCATTTGTATGAAGGAGTAACACACGAAACTCAGAAATTTGCACCTTGGTTCTGCTCAGGTAAAGGTTCCCAGTTCTGTCTTCATAAACACTTCTATGTGATGGGAAATATCACTGCATCACTTTTCCTGTCCGGGAATGTGATTTGTCACTCCCTGACCGTGTCTGGAATGGTGGTTTGGTATGGAAAACTGGGATTGCAATAGCAGCGAGGGGACAAGCAGGGGAGTGCTGCTCTGTGCAGTGTGAGGACATGGAACACAGATGCAGTTGTTAATATTTTTGGGATGTTTTCTTCATACTGAACTGACCAGTGTGAGGTATGAGTGCCCAGATTAAGACTTGTGGCCTTCTGTGAGCTGACCCTGATTGCATCAGCAGCTCTTTGTGCTGAGCTCCCTGGCAGGTTGTGCCACTACACCCATAGCACAACCTCAGAGCAGGGTTTGGCCCATAAAGCACCAAATGTCCTGGCTTTCGAAAAAGCTACTGGCACTTACAATTTTCTACAATGTGCTCAAGATTTAAAAATTACCACCCTGTCAGGCCTGCAAGTTGTCTCTGAAGGATGGAGCTGGAATTTTATCTGCCAGCCACTGCATTATTTTCTTGTGATTTTTGTTGGGAATGGTTACTATGAGCTTTTTGGTCTTAGTGCACTCTTTTCTGATTATCAGAACTTTGCCAAAAATATCCTTATTTTTCTCTGCTGCCTCTAAACGCTTGTGCACTGCCAATGAATGCACATCCACAGTGTGAGGCTTGACTTTCTAGAATGGAAACAGGAAGG
Organism: Erpornis zantholeuca; assembly: GCA_013400515.1. Taxonomy (NCBI): domain Eukaryota; kingdom Metazoa; phylum Chordata; class Aves; order Passeriformes; family Timaliidae; genus Erpornis; species Erpornis zantholeuca. The sequence goes on from VZTN01020671.1 coordinate 58,848, forward strand.
AATGACTTTTGGTCTTCTAGGGGCAGTGCATAATTTGAGTACAATGACCTTTGCACCTTAGGTTATGAGTACATTTCCACAGCTCAAAGGAGCAGTTCCAGCCCCTGAGAAATCCTATGCTAAACATGAGGTTTAGAAAAAAAAATCAAGAATTGCTGTGGCCATAAAATTGAGAGAAGTTCATTTGCTCTGACCTTAAGTGTAGTTTCTCTCTATTTCCTGGAAACTCCTCATCTTCTGATGCTTACCCTAGAGAAAGCATGCTCATCCTTATTCATCTTCATTATTAAAAACCCTAAGAGGATTTACACTGCCTTTTGCAAAAAAGTGCCTTCTAATCCTCTAAGTGTACACAGCAGAAATAGGTCCCAAACACTCAAGATCTCTCAGAGAAAACAGATTAAAGTGCATCAATGAGGAATCTAACATGATGTTTTATTTCCCTTTCCAGTGTCCTTCCTCTGTGCAGTTTACTTTTTTAAGTTCAATTCCTATTGCCAGCAGTCCATATTTGTGTAACAGGGGTGGGCAGATGTGTGCCAGAGGTTTGTGCCCTGCTGTGAAAGACAGGTTGGGACAACCTTATATGAGGGAGGTCTCACTGCCTGCCTTCATGGTCAGAACAGAAAAGCCAGACAAAGGGCCCCAAGGAAAGATGGTTTAATTCAGTATACAAATGGGAATGAAGACAGGGAGGTGTGGGGATAACATTTCCTAAGAACTTGGGGCTGCCAAGTGCAGGCAGGTTTTCAGAAGAGCTGAGCTTTCATTAGTAAGTAAAATAATGGGCTAATTTATCCAAAGAACTCTGGATGAGGGGAAATGAGATCTTCTGGGGATCTTGCCTCATATAGTTACAATAACGACTTGGCCTTAGTGCTGAGTGTTTGAAAATCCATCAAAGGTGATTTGCCAAAAGTGGGGCAGGGAGTCTGCAATACATCTGGGGATCAAATTCTCATGTCTGAAAAAAAGTCCTTTACTCAGGCCTCTTACTTGTTTGGAAAGAGCAAGATTTAGCTTTGGCTTAACTCTCTTGCTTTAGAACAAGAGAAAAAAAAGGAGCTCAAAGTTGATCTGGCAGATCCTTTGTGGTCTTTTGATGTTTCCTGGGGTGAGCTATGGGACCAGGTTGAATGGGGCTCTGAGCAACCTGGTCTAGTGAAAAGTATCATGCCCATGGCAAGGGGGTTGGGACTAGATGATATTTAAGGCCCCTTCCAAGCCAAACCAATCTATGGTTCTATGATTCTCTCTAAGAGGAGATGTTGTCAGGGCTGATATGACTGTAATGAGGTAGGGACAGCCCCACATCACCCCACACACACTGGACAGTGCAAAGGGCTTCAGGGCTCAGTGCAGTTTTAGACCTTCCACGCACATTTCAGGATTTTTGAGCAAATTCCTTGGAGCTGCTAGGTGAGATGAAGGCTTGGAGAATGCTTGTGAGCAGGTCAGTGAAGCATCTTACCTCAAGTCGTGTAATATCATGCGAGTTTCTTGTGGAAATCAAAGGCAAAGCTTGAGCACTGCTCTGCAAACAGTGCAAGGGGTAAGCACTGGGGTGGTGCCAGATTTTCTGCCTTTTTATTCAGATATATCTCTGGCTCAGCATTTCCTTCAGACAGGTTTTCACACTGCATCCTGGACAGCCACATGGCTAATTGTAACAGAAGTAATTGCTAGCAAGTAGCTGTAGGCAAGGCACGCAAACAGATGATTTCTTAGGGATGCAGGCTGCAGTTCTGGGTACACTAAAAAGACACCTTTTCCCCCCTGCCACATGACCACATCCTGCCTTGCTGAAATTGTCAAGAGCTGTCACATGAAAATAACCAAGGAGCCACTAAGGGCATGGGACAGGACTCCAATACCTGTCTGACTCACCCTTGCTTTCGTTAGCAGCAATTACTCCTTTTCCCAGAGGAGCAGCCAGCAGGCCAGACCCACTCCCTTCCAGGAGGCTGTTTTGCAATTTGCTTTCATGGCATAGAGTGAAAAACCAAAATGACCACCAGACACTGGCTGTGAGATGGCACCTTCCACTAACATGTCTGATTTTGCGGTCAATGGTACTGGGGCTTGCCAGGGCTGCTGCAATCAGGGTTGTGAGAGAAACAAGGAAACCACTTCTATTACCTAACAAGAACCATCACACCTTTGTCTGAATACCAATATTTTATTAAATTTAGGAAAGAGCTCTGCTGTTTTCCTCATTAGCTTATATTTTCTGGACCTCTGATACAAAACATTATGTTCCTTTCCTCTCAGCCTACATTTTCTCCATTTTCTCCCTTTTCTCCCCAGTGTGCCCTGACACCTCCATCTGAACAAGGACCTCTGTTATTTTCTTCCATCTCATTGAATGCACCAGTTAAACCAGGGGCTTCATCCTGACACCTTGCAGCTGTACCCCGGTGTGGGGTTCTCCATGGGCTGTAGGGACACAGCTTCCTCACCACGGTCTGCACCACAGGCTGCAGGAGAATCTGCTCCAGCACCTGCAGCACCTCCTCCCCCTCCTCCTTCACTGCCCTTTGTGTCTGCAGATGTTCCTCTCACATACTCTCTCACTCCTCACTCCTCTGCTGTTATTCCAGGCAGTTTTTCCCCTTCTTAGATAATGTTACCCATTGCCACTGATGGGTTCATCCATGGCCAGTGGCAGGTGGGTCTTGGAGTCATTTAATCCTTTGCTTCTCTGCAGAGTCCTGCAGTTCCCCTGACCCAGCACTGCAGGGTGAGCAGAGCCTGAACTGTTACAGGTAGTTCATGATATGATTTGGGGTTTGTCCAATACTCACATAATAACACCAGGAGATTCTTCGTGATGGCTTGGGTGCAACTTCTTCATGGTAGGGGTAAGATCTGCTGGTTTAGAAAGGGCAAGCAATGCCCTTGTCGGGTCAAGGGCTGCCACAGTGCCTCCAGTGCCAGACAACAGGGCCTGGAAACCCCAGACTGAGCACCCACCCTTTATCCCTTGGGCTTGTAACAGGGGTGCACACAATTCATTTAAGAGGAAACTTTTTGGTGGAATTGCCTAGATTAATCTGCAATCAGCTGTAAATTTGTTAGATTTTTTTTGTCGTGTCATTTGGTGTTTTATGCTCACTGATGGTAATGACTTGTATAATTTTAGAAATAAACAGAGTAGAAGCAACCACTGTGATCTAGAAAGAAAATAATTCAGATGTATGAACTTAAATTCACCTTTTTTGTTTGTTTGTTTGTTTGTTTGATTGTTTTGACAACTATCTAAGTTTTGTGATTGATATTGTGAGAGGCTGGTCCAGGGCAGAAGTGTGAAAATGTGGTCTGTTACCATTCCCAATAGGCTCCTTTTCCCAAAAGCTTACATTTTCTAGATCAAACATGAAGTTTTGTGTGAATCCTAATGGAAGGTCTTTTAACAGGGTGGATTGGCAGTATCACTTCTAGAAGCAGTTCCCCAAGACGAAAAAAATAGAAATTTTTTTAAAACATACAAAGTAGATGAGTAACTATTCAAGTTCATTCAACATATAATTTCCCGTAGACAATGTCTATTATGAATTCTTCATCCCATTGTCTCAGAAGGAGTGGCCAGTGTAGGAGTTCTTGATGCTGCAAAATTGTATTTCATTGTACAGTTCATTATGCTTTGCATTTCCTTTCGTTTGTTGCTCAGTTCATAGAAACGCTGACTGAAATGCAAAATTGAATCCCTAAATAGTTCTAGCATGGGCTGTGCTTTATTCTGCAGGCTTTAATGGGAGGCAGGTGAGCACCGCAGCTTCCAGACCTCAGCCAGTGTGATTACAGTGCAGAAACATCCGGCACTGCACGAGGCTGCTGAAAGGGAATGCTCCTCTCACAGGCCAGGAATGATTTGTTGCTGTTTACACTTGGGAAACAGCCATTCCAGCTCAGAACCACAATGAAGAGAGAAAGGGAACTGCGGAGTGCCTTTGTTTTGGAGGCAGCATGTTCGTGGTCTGTACTGCAGCAGGATACATCAGGCAGGGTGCAGGTCTGAGCTGCCACAAGGCAGAGGAGAAAAATAAAAAACTTCATGAACAGGGAGGTGTTTGACTTCCAAATACTGGATGCTGTGTCAGAACCTAAGTCTGGCAAAGGTTTCAGAATGAATTTTTTTTTTTTGCAAAATAATATGAACTTGGAGCTGGTGGTGAGTCTGTGTTTAACTTGTTGACTTGTCTAGGAAAACAAAGGAAACAAACCTAAACCCATCACTCTGATAGTACTTTCATCCACATCCCAAAGAAACAGGAGTTATGTGGAATGCTGAAATGTCTTGTCTTGATTTCAGAAATGAAGCTCTAAATTTCCTCGATGTTTGTTTTTAAAGTGCTGTTTCTTTGCAAATTGAGCACAAGCTGACCTAAGAGATAAGCTAGAAAAACCAAACCTTGTAGTAGGATCAAAAGCTTTCACTGAATTCAAAATTATTTTTGCTTTCCCTCCTCCCACTTTTTTGTTTTTAGTTTCTCTGGAAAAATGGACTCTTTTCAGGTCAACCTGCAGAGCAAAATCTCCTGGCCTCTCTTCCTCCTGCTGTTTCCTATTGAACCAGCTATGTAAAAATGAAAAATATACCCATCTGCAGCACAGAAACTTCCTTTGTACACACAAAATTTCCCATCCAGGTGCAACAGGGACCACAAGAGAAGTCCTCTCTGGCAGCCTGCAGCGTTGGTGCAGCAGTCTGATCCCTGACATAGCAGTATCTGTAAACTGAGAGACCTGGGCTCCTCCAGCTGGAGCTTCCTCGCTGTCCCTGCCCTGTGAGCATTTCTCATGTCTGCTTTCCTTGTGGGGTCCTATGCAAGGTAGAGCTTGTAGCTGGAAAATATCAGTGGAATTGATGTTATGAAAATTACAGCCAGGGAAAGCCAGCTTGGGTGGAGTGAGCTGCTTGAGTGGTGGAAGGAAAAGTTGGTTCATGATCCAGAGGTAAGCTGACAGGAGGTTTGGGAATATTTTGTGTCTGCCTCAGGTGCCCATCTCTGCCTGTGGCACAGATGCTTGGGATCTGTCCTGGTTTCAGCTGGGATAGAGTTAACTTTCGTCCTAATTGAGGGTGCAGTCCCATGTTTTGGATTTAGTATGAGAATAATGCTGATAACACACTCATGTTAGAGTAGTTGCTGAGCAGTGCTTGCACTAAGCCAAAGGCTTTTTATTCTCTCATGCACGAGAAGCTGGGAGGAACCATAGCTGGGACAGCTGACCCAAACTGGCCAAAGGGATGTTCATATCACAGGATGTCATGCTCAGTATAGAAACTGCAGAGAGTTGGCTGGCAGGGCTCAATCACCAGCAGGTGGTGAGCAATTGTATTGTGTGTTTTTCCTATTATTATTATTTTTTAAAACAAAAATTTATTTCCATTATTAGACTGGCCTCGCCCCAACCCACGGATTTTGTACTTTTCTGTTTCTTCTCCCCATCCCACTGAGGAGGCTGAGGGGAGGGAGTGGGCAGCCGCTTAGGACTTAATTTTCGGCTGGGGCTCAACCACAACAGGTTACCAATTTTCCCCACAAAACCGCAAGCTCAGGGGAGCCAGGACGAGCCATGCCTCGGGGGAAGCTCAGAGAGCTCAGTCTAAGCTCTGGGAAGCAGGCTGCCATCTCTGGAGAAGCCCCAGTGCACTTGGGGCAGGCCGAAGCGGGAGGCAGGCTCCGAAGCACTGCTGGTGGTTGAGCACACCAGAGCTGTACACAGCTGAGCGAGCTCTCCCAGCCGAGTCCCCGTGCTCCTGGCCAGCACCCCACCGGCCGGGCGCTGGCTGCGGTGCTCCTGCTCCTGCTGAGGGACAGGAGGCAGCCAGGCTGCTGCTGGGTGCTCCGCTGCCTTCCTCCCGCACCGCACGGGCCCCATGCTCCCGGTGCTCCAGGCCGGGCCGGGAGGCCTGCCCGCCTTTTTCAGAAAGGATGATTACATCTGCAAAGCACCCGGCAGCGCTTTGGGATGAAGAGTGTTATGTAAGTGTAAGATAATGTTATTTATAGAGACAGGTTTTATCCAAAATGGAATTAAACTTGTGTTCCTGAAGCCTCTACTGTCAAAGGCAAATTGGAATTTGTCCACCAGCCTCTAGTGCTTTGCATTCAAATTGTTTTTCTCAGTTTAATGTCCCAAAATTTAAGAATGTGTTTTATTTGCAAATCATACCTCTCAGAAGGTGGGGAAATCTCTTTTTCTTCATCTGTGAGGTGACCATGGAAGCCTGGGCAGTGGCCATGGAAGTCTGGACCATAGTTATGCTCTGCAACTGCATCAGCTGTGACACCAAAGTAGCATAAACCAGGAAAGGAAGGCAGAGTTTGAGCTGGGTGAAACAACAAAACCACAAACAATTGTCCTAGGCACAATATTTTGCCTGCGTTTAACACACTCTGTAGCAATCCATGAGCTGCAGGAGGATATCCAGCTTACATCCCTGTTGGAGGTGGCACTAGTTCAGTGGGTTAATGTTTGTGCTCCTGCAGAACTACAGACCCTGTGACCTTTTAAAATCATGCATTATTAACTTAGAGAGCTTTAGTTGCTCTTTTGAAATATTAGATTCAAATCCTTCATATCTGTACTTTTTACAAGCCATGAAAATGCAAATTTCTGGGCTGCCTGCTGAAATCCACGCTAACAGGTGTTAGGAACACTGTTTTATGAGGTACAGCACCTAGCATAGGTTAGTTTGTGGAGTTCATCTGCTGCCCCTCACTTGTCATAGTATCTAGCATGAAATTCCACACATGCCTTTTATTTAGGAAAGAGCACAAAAGTATGTTATCTTATTCCTCTGGAATTTTCCACAGTTCTTTAGCATGTTAGTTTAAGCATAATTGGTTAGTGGGCTCTTGAAATCTATATCTTAGCTGTACTTATTTACATCAGGCTAAAACTAGTTCATTTCAGTTGAGGTAAATGTGAAGCATTAGATTGCAAACGTACCTAATCCATCTCTCCTCCCCCATGACTAGAAATCCTGTGGTTAAAATAACACAGCCTCTATTCAGAGCACAAACTTAGAGCTGTGAGCAGGAGCAGGCTTGGGATTTAAACAACTCTCAGCAGATGAGTCTCTTGAAGGGTCTTTCTCGGGTTTGTTTTTCATCCTACTTTTGATCCATGAGAGGAAGCCAGGCTCTCTCCTCTGGGCAAGCAAGGTAAAGATTTTCTGCATTCTGTATATGGTTGCATGTGCTTGTAAAGGAGCTTATAAACATGATTGCAGACAGGCTGTTGCAAATGCAATTGCAAAAATGTTGCTGTTATAGAGCAAGAAGTGTTTGGCAAATGGCTTCACAATCTTTAAATGTTAGTCTGGTCTTCTGGCTATTTCCACACAGCAGTAAAATGATGAAATGATAAATCTTGCACAGAGAAGCAGGGAGCAGTGATTCTCCATCACTCATTAGAGAAGCTGAGCATGTAGGAAATAGCAAACTAACGTACTACTGTGATCTGGCCAGAGTAAAGCAAAACTGGCATTTTGTTAACTGTCCAGTATAGCCCCTCATGGGTTTGTCCAGCTGCTCTAATCCCACTGGGGAGGCTAAGGCTGTGCTGGAGGATGACACTGACTCTGTTTACAGAGTATATGCTAATGCTGCTCCAGCGTGACTCTTTCAGTAACGGCGGAACTGTGCTTTCAGGAATGTTTGGATGCGGCATGCCATATAATTAACTGCCTTTATTTGCTCTTACTGCTTTCCAAGTCACAGGACATGTAGAAAAGCATCATCTTTCCTTGAATCCTTATTTTATTTGAAGTCCAGGAAACAAGCGTGATGTCTGTGCTAATGCCCATGGAACTGTTCTCTCAGTGCCAGAGTCTGTTAACTCTCCCAGCCCTGTGCTGTTTTTCACAGGGGATCCCGAGTACCACATCAGTCCTCCTGCACCACGGTGTTCAAATACAGAGGGTGGCACTTATGGGGAATATGCAGAAACCGTTACTCACATTTTTGCTTAATTAAAAAAATTGCTGCCCCTCCCTGCCCCAAGGCATGGGACACTGTGGTTGTGTTGTGGGGGCACTTACACTCCCCCACCATCGGGGTAGCACAAACAAATGCTGCTCCAGGTACTACCTTTCCAGTGCTGGAGAAAGCCTTGTCTCTCACAGAGATTCTCCTTTTTCTCTTCCTCTGCTTTCCACTCCTTTTTTCCCTTCCCTGAGAGAGACAGGATGGTTTCACATTGTCCTGTCTGCAGTCACTGGCCTCCCCTGGTCCTTGCTGTCCCACTCCCCATGGCAGCATGCACTCCTCTCCTGCTCGGCCACAGGAAAGAGGAGGATCCAGCTCAGCACGCCAGGTCCTCTCAGCACGGAGCTGCCACTCTGTGGGGAAGGTTTTCAACTGGAAGAGGTGCCCTTGTCCCTTGAGCCAACAGTGCTGCTTTGTCCTGCGGGAGAACAGCAACTTCATCACTTGGGTGCCCGGCACAGGGAGGGACAAGCAAGGCTACAAGGAACACAAACACACGGCTCTTCCCGTACTCCTAGCACACCGTGGCAGAGACGCAGCTCAGAGGAGAGAGAATATGTGAAAAACAAAGAAATGTGGTCAGGCAGGAACTATAAAATTCCAATATAGAAAGTGGGGCTGATGTCATTTTAACGTCCTAAGCAGTGCCAAGAATTCTAAGCTCCGTATCAAGATGCAGTGCAAAACCCCCACAAACTCTCAACTTGTTCTTGTGGAAAAATTAACTTTTATGGAAAATATGCATGGGAACATGCCAGAGGAGTGTGTTGCTTTATTTATTTTATTAATTTTGAATACATTAGTTCAGAGAGCAATCCTATTTTAGCATCAGCTGCCTCTATCCAAGAAGCCAAAGCTCACACACACAGCTCGCAAATACTGGAGGCGAGGGAGTTGTGTTTTCTGTATGATCAGTTGTTAGATGGAAAGAGCTGTTCGAGTAGGAAGGGGTGTGGGAAGGTTCAGTGGGATGACTGAGTTAAATCTTTTTTCCTGGTGACATATCTGAATCGTGATCAGATGCACCTGAATGGAGCAGCATCACCAGCTATTATAACTCAGAGTGCGTCAGAGGTGGGATCGCGTGCAGCTCCTGTGGTAAAGGTTACTCATCCCTGTCCTGCTACAGGACCGCCTTCGTTGCTGCTTATAACTTTGTCAGACTTAAATAGTTTAGACTGACTTCTTCCAACTTGATTGTCTGCCTTGGGCTAAGTTCTTTTCTGGAAAATTTCAGCCAAAACTGTCCAGCCAGTTTTGTCCATTCCAAGAATGAACATAGGGAAAAAGGAATTGTTGTCCAACTGGAAAAAAAAGAAAGGAAGAAACAGGAGGGGGGAACCTGGTGATCCTTTCTTTGGATAGTTCTTATCCCTCTGTGCTCTGGAGCTGAGATCTGAAATTTGGCAGCTTTCTGTTTGGAATGTGATTTTTTTTTTAACTTTTTAAGTCTCTTCCAATTTGGCTTAGTGGTAGCCTTTGAAGGGAGAAAATAGCAACTTCTTAGGGATGGGCTAAGGCTGAGCAGTCAAAATCTCCTGCGATTCCTTCCCACATGAGTGAGCTCAGCCCAGCATCCCAGCAGCTCCCAGTGCTGACCCCAACGCTCCTGTGCAAACAGTCAGTGCTACCAAGTTCCTGCAGATCCCTGTTCTTCCCCACAGCATGGCACAGACCCTATCCTCTCTCTGCTGACCCAGAGTCATCCCAGCTTGAGGAGCAGAATGAAAATGGGCTCTTCAGGGCAGAGTTGATGGTCAATGGAAAGGCAGGCAGGGAACAACATTTTGATTCTTTCCTGGCAGGTGGCAGAGAGATTCCCAGGGGATGCTGGGCTAAACAAGGTCTGGTACTTGGATGATAAAGCTGGAGGGTTGCATAGGACTGAGATAGTGAGTACGTGGTACAAGTGAGGAGCCAGGGGGCTTGGGAGCAGGTCAGGAAGGTGTGGGTCAAGGTGTGAGCCATAGGGAGAGTCTATGCCAGAGCCTGATGTGAAACCTCAGCTTTGGGCCTTTTTGAGAATACAAGTGCTACCGCTCAGATCTGGCTCCAGTCCCACCTTCCTTGCAGGGTCTTCTGTGCCAGGTCTTGCTGAGGCTCTCCCCAGTCTGAAGCCAGTGGCTCTGGGGTGCTCCACTATCTGCATGTGCCACAAGACCCACTCCTTATGTCTGCTGCTGGGATGGGAGTTGGTGGGATCTCTGCCTTGACAATGTCCAGTGTACGTGGCCACCCTGGGGACAGCTGGGATGAGTGACCAAGGCCCTGATAAACTGGTGCCTGGTGCAGTCAAGCTGTTGCTTACATGCCTATCTCTGTTTCCATTTTATTCAAATGGCTAAAGAACCACCACTCTTGACAGAGGTACTAGAGCTCAGAGGCACTTGTGAAGAACCCATATGCAATAGGGAGGTGTGTCATTGTAATTCCAAGTTTTGGGAAAATCAGCAATTTTTCTCAAGGAGAACTTAGGAAGAAAATAAAGCCTAGGACTATGCTGAACTCTAAGGGAAAAAACAAAATTCTTTATAACAGCTCCAGTAAATAAAGTCCATCCAGTACCATGGGATAAAGCTGAGACCTCTGGCAAAATACTGTGTGTTTATCTAATTAACAATTTTACCATAACACATAGCAGAAAGGAGGCCTAATTCTGGCATTTCTTGCCTCATGGATTTTTCAGTCATAAGAATATTCTTGTAGCCTATTTTTGTATGCAATGCATATGCAACATTGGAGACAGATGGTGAAATCTCAGTGTTCATTGTGCCACTTGACGTGATTTCCACATCGAAAGGTAGGGAGCTGTAGTCTGCTTGTTCCCACTTCTGCTGGAGCAGCAGGGAAAGGTGGTTTACTTCATTTCTTTTATGACTATAGACGATGGAGCAACCTGGACAGCCCCTCCTTCCACAGAGACAGGCAGTGAAACTTCATCATCTTCATCAGCTCCTAGAAGCCCCATATGCACACCAGGACTCAGCTCTGAGACTGTGGAGAAACAAAGACCAAAAGGACAGGAGCTGTGAGAAGAGTGTGAGAAGATCAGAGCTGCCTACAGACAGCTACTGAGAGAGGAAGGAGTGCTAAAAAGCTGTGAGACAGTGTTGGCCAGTGCTGCAGGCAGTGCTTACTACACACTAACAGCCTCACCTTAGTCAAGGATGTCACAACGAGAAGCTTTAAGCAGGGATTTGCAGGAGAACTGAAAGAGAAAAGGAAAAGGAGTGGTGAATACTTATGGGTTTCTGTTCCTATGGACATCCCTAAAGTTTGATGCTGCATGAGTGGACTAGAGACTAACAGTTCAAGAACCAGAGATACTTACTGGGGATGTCCTTGTGGAAGTTGTCACAAAATAAATAAATCCAGGAGGATGTTGCTGTTACAACTTTGATGAGATGATTGCAAGTAGGAGCAGCATCATGAATGAAGCAGTCAGGCCTGTGCATAAGGTTTCTTGCACAGATCTAAAAGAGCTGCTGCCTTCTCATCTGCCACCCCAGCTGGTCCAGCCAGCTCCTTGCACTGCAAACAGCCCAGGGAATGAGTCAGGTCACCTCATGAGTGCTAACCCAAAACCTTCACTGCTTGATGAATTGTTTGACCTACTTGAGGCTCAGATTTCACTCAGAGAATTCCATGCTCTTCCTACAGTGTTGGTCTGAATTAAACCAGTATGTACAACATGACTAGTTCAACAATCACAACACTGTGCCTTGGGACTTTGCCTCTGCTGGAAACTAAAGTACATGCAATTAATTCTGCAGTTCTTCAATGAACAAAATGGGGCTTTTGTGTAATACTATTACTCATTTGTTTCCAATTAGTCATGAACCATGAATTGTTTTATCTCAGAAATTAAAGCTATTTTTTTTCCAAATTATCAATTTTTACCTACTTTGCAGACCCCCATGTTTCCACAGACTGTGTGGGCCAGGTCTTCTGTCCTGATCCATGCTGGAACCTCAGGTTTCTGAATGTAGTTATACAGTAAGACTGAGGTCTCCACATCCCAGATTGGAGAATTAAATTGATCCCAGGCCTGAGAGAAGGCTGCTCCTTTCCTGCAACTGCACTTCAAATATAAATATGTCTTCATGTTATTCTGCTGTCCAGTGATGTGGGTTAGGGTGAAACATCAAAAAAATTTGCTTATGAATGGGTATACAGATTTTGTCTCCTATCAAGGCATAGGCCTGTCCAAGTACTCTTGTAGTGATCATCTTGGTAATCCAAAGAGTATTGTCCTGCATAAATCAGGTCCTTCTTATTACAGAGGATCTGCCACATCTTCAGATGCGCCCATGAAACACGTGTCACCTGGGCTGCGTGACCTTTACAGAATCCTCCAGTTTCAGGGACACTCTGGAAAAGTGACTTATTTTGTGCTCTATTGTCTTGCAACTCAGATGCAGAAGGGGAGTGAATTCATAGTCATATCAGGAAAGAAATACTCATTTTGATATGGCAAAAAGGCCTTACCTTTTTCAAAAGAAGGGTGAGGAAAATGAGCATTTCATCCTTTTGCACTGGTTAATTTGGGAAACCCCTCCCAGACATAAATTTAGGTTTCCCACAGTGAGACAAGTGTTGTATTTCCCAAGTCATTTTTGTATCAATTCATTTATAGCACCCTTGTGAATCCCATAATCCAAGTCTGTGTATGAGACTTATGACACACAAAGGTTCCAAACAACCTCAAACTCACTGAGCGCTTTTAACTCTTCATGGCCTTTTAGTATGTTTTCAATTTTATTTAGATGTCTTGGCACCCAGCAGTGAACTTCTCTTGTTTTCTCTTCTTTTCTGCTACTACCAGATGGATGTTCATGCCCCTGCCATTGTCTTCCTGGCGGGCAAAGAGCAGCTCCTTGTATCCCATCGCAGAAGGGATGGGATGGGATGGGATCGCTCCAGCTCTGTAGCCACAGATAAACTCTCACCCAAATCGCCATCCCTGATCCTCAACGAATCAAGAAGGGTTGTAAAGCAAACCCACATGGCCACTGCAGCCCTCTGCCATCATGGCTGCAATTGTGTGTCCATCAGAGTGTGGCCAACACATGGGATGGGCTGTGCATCCCATGTGTTGTGCCAGCCATACCCACCTGTTCCCCTTCTCCTCTGGCACACGGTCCTGCTGCTGCAGGTGGCAGCACGGTGGAGTTGCAGCACGGTCCTGTTGGGTGGCAGCAGCCTGTGGAGTTAAACCCTTCTCCTGCATGCCCAGCCACCTCGTCAGGCAAAACATCAATGGGTCTGCAGTGGCTTTCTCGCACTGTGCATCCACTGGCTAGGACTGCCAGGGTCTGCACCCCTGCTGCACATTGGCAAGAGGCAGAAATTGTGTTGTCAGTAACTTTCCTCAGAGAAACAGAATGAAAATTATGTTATCCACCTCTGATGCCTTTGCTCATAATAGATTGTTTTGGCCTCTTGCATATGTGTAATCAAATGTTGCTGCTTTTCACATGCTGCAGTTCACTGTGTTTAAATTGAGAGGGATCTCCCTTAAATATTTGTTTAAAAAATAACATCCCTTCAGCTCTTTATAAATTGCTGAACAAAACTGACCTCAAACACTATTTAAAACATTTAATTAAACTGATTTTCTGCCTGAACACAGTGCTGTGGGCCTCTTTCTGCCAGGGCTGAAGACCTCGCAGCTCTGACATCCAGTTCCTGCTCCACAGGACTTATGGACCCAGCCCTCAAATTGTTCCAGAGTTGCAGAAGTCATATTGTTTTTACCCCAGGAACTCAAAAATGCCATAACTTCCAGGAATATACTCCTTCCCTGTATGCAGGAAAACTGCTCTGAGAACTGTCTCTTCCTGCTGGTACCCACACACCACAGCTGAGGCTGGAAATACAGCAATTGCAATCCTCCGCAGCTCACAAATGCTGGGGAGCAGAAGAAAGCTAAGGCAGCTGATATTTTGCAATAGTATTTAAATTACAACTTCATAACCCAGAGTTCTGGGAATTTTCTGAGCAAAAGACCCTAAAAATACATAAAACACACAACAAACTCTGTACTATTTGGCTGGTGTCCGCAAATCTAAGAAGGATTCACCATCCCAAATAAAAATATTTTTATATTGTGTATAAAATAGAGGATTTAAACTCTTCATTTAGCAGGCCATTTTTTTGTATTTAATTTTAGTTAAAGGTGGACTTACACAGAAGTGTTGGTAGTATTAATGCTATCTGTTAAAAAGTTTGCACTAGATTAGCAATATATTAGTGGAGGAAAGCTACAGTCCTTCTTCTGCATTTCTAATTCCACTTTCTTCCAGCATCCTGATGAATCAGTTATTGGCTAAATCTTCATAGTCAACATGGATTTGGGTGGAAATTAAATTACTCACCAGCTAAAGTAAGTGCAAAGAAGAGAATTCATTATGCTGCTCCTTAGCTATAATTGAGGCTCATCTCCTAATTCAAGGCTCTGTGTGGGTTTAATCATAGAGCTGAACTGGGGAGAAATACCAAAGCTTCTCTGAATCATTTTTATTCTTGCCCCAGTTCTTTATCTTTAATTACATCAAGACACATCTCCAAGGAGACCAAGTGGTGTCATCAGCCTGCTGTCCCTTAGGTCCCCCCGAAACCTTCACTTGCTTTGCTAAGTGCAGTGCATCTTCAGATGGTCCCTTGGGAGGAAGAGGCAGGCTGCACTTTGCTTGAGATCCTTCTTGTTCTGAGTGCTGATTTCAACAGACTAAATGAAAAGATACAGCTTCTTTAGAGCGAACACTAGTGGTGAAGCTGGGAGATCAATCAGCCTTTTCTCAGCTGAAGATGATTGCAGAAACAGTTTTGAACATCAGGAGGGCATTGAGCATTACTTTCCTCCCACGGAGAATGCAATATGTGGAACGTGTTCCTCAGACATCCTTTTCCTTTTTCCAGGCTGAATGTGAAAGTCTTCCTTGTACTTTTCTCTCCATTAGGCAAGGCCATGGTCAGCAACACAGATGAAGTATCACAGTTCAATGATTTCAAATCAATACTTCATTACTTTTCTCTGTTCAGAGGGAGCACATTTTTCTCTTCATGGGTACATAGAGCCTTTATCCAGCTCTTATCCACCCAGACATCTTGTGTCAGTTTTAGGGTTAAATCCTTTCTTTTAATTTCTTGCCATTATTTACTCACAGCACCTGGAGTTGACCTTTGACAGTTAATGTGTCTGAAATAGGATTTCCTGAATAAAGGGATTTTGAAAATTTTTTGCCTGTACCAGTCAATCTGAACAGCTGCTTGGTAGCTAGAAAGGGGTTTTTCTTCCTCTTCTTCCACAGTTTTGCCTATCAGTGGTAGCCTGTGCATAGCCACTGGGCCTGGAATCTCCAATTCAATGGATCTTCTGAGAATCATAACTTTTCTACAATCAGTCCAGAAAGTCAAATTACAGAAGATTTTAGGGAACTGCATGGTCCTGAAACTGTTTTTTTCAGACACCTCCAAGTTGCTTAATTCCAGAAACAAAATATTTTGGTGGTTCAGAACTGAAACAACTTGTTTCCAGTTTGAATTGAATGAAAATCTCTGACTTCCTCTCAGTTTGACATTAGCCTGTGCCCTCTCTTCTCTCCTTTGGTGTCTCATGAGGGCTTGTGCTTGCCTGTAGCCATGTCTCACCAGCTGGGCTGCACACACCCCTAACTCACAGCAATCACACTCCTGCGTTGCTCCACTTTCACCAGTTTTCTCATGATCATACACACCTGTAATGAAAGGTATTCACCCAGAAAAAGGACTTTGGAATTGTGACCCGAAGCACTGCAGCAGGAATCCCGTCTCCTCCTGGAAGCCCCTGGGAACCTGATGTGAGGCCCTGAAACATGCAAGAGAGAGGAAACCAGCCGTGCAGCATGACCTGAAGCTGTGCCCAAAGAAGCAAGCCCACCTATTTCACTGTACTCTTGCAAGGACTGGAGCTGCCTCCTGGACATGGTGATGCTCACTTCCCAACTTTCACCCTCCTAGATTTGGAGAAGCAGCTTGAAATATGATGCTCTGCATCTGTTCTGCCTGTCCTACCTACAGAACCAGTTGTTTCCATCTGCCCAGAGAGTGCTGGAGGCTTGTGGACAACCTAGGCATGGGGCAAAAATAGAACTAGTTGGTGTGACCACTGTACCAGGCACCCCTGCAAAAGTCTCAGATGTTTGCATGGCCGAGGTCTGCTCAAAGCAGCATTGGTTTAATTGAGCCCTGTTTGTGTGGCTTCATGAGCACTGAAGCAGTGTGAGTCCAATGCTTAACTATTGTTATTTATTAGGTAGAATACTGCCCAGTCCTGGGCCTGAACTCTCCACACTGAAGCCCAGTATATACAATCCGTCTTGCCTCTCTCCAAACAGCATCCAACATCAATCACGGCACTGTAAATTGTTTACACAAAACTGCAGACATCATAACTTATTTAAGAACTCTCTTGTCAGTCAGATAAGTAAATATTTCGAAAGACTGTGAACATCATGGCAAGCTGGAACGGCCCAGACCATCTCCAAGTGGTTCCAAGTTAACAGGGGATCATATTTGCCTTGCCTTTGAGGTCCCTGCTCCAAATGGGGCTGAGAAGGGATCTGAAAAAAAAGTCTCCCTAAGGGAAGCTTGTGCAGTTTTAAAGATGCTCAACCTTTTGTAGAGATAACAGGAAGAAGAAAACTGTGGAAAGAGTTTGCAAAGAAACTATCTTCCTGAAGCTGTAAATTTGAACTTGTGGGAGTCAGACCCTCCCCCTCCTTCTCCATATCCTTCTCTTTAAACCCAAACAAATGAAGTAGATGCCAGAAACTCTCTGCTGCAAAAGGGATTGAGGGTGCACTCCTTGGGCCGTAGCTAGAGACTGCGGGGTGGGTTTCTTTTGCTGTTGGTGGAAGGGATGGTGGCAGCACCTTCACACAACCACCTCTCCTTGCAGGCAGCCATCCTGGGAGCTTTGGCCGTGAGAAGGGGAATGGTGTTGGCATTGACTCCCACACTTCCACTGCCTGCCTGTGGTAAGTCTCCATGCTTTTGGAAACAGACTCTGGCTATCTGCTTCGGAAACACCCAGAAATATGTTGTTTCATGAGATATTTGTTTCCAATCATTTCCAACAATTATTTGGGATCTTTTTCCTTTCTAGTTCACTGAGTTGTACCAGTTCACCTCCTTTTCAAAGGGGTTGTGTTACATGCAGGAATGTGGAGTTGAAAGGACCTTAGTTTTTGCAACAGGAATTTGTTTTGGAAGCAAGCGAGTCGGAAGGAGAGGAAACGGGCAGCCCACCAAGGGCTTCAGCAGGATTATCCCACCCTTTCAGCAAGCTACAGCCAGGGCAACTCATGAGCTGGGGTTGAGCCTGCTTCCAGTGGGGGTAGGGACAGACAAAGTGCTCTTACCAGCAGTTTAATACAGCACAGGATCTAGTCATGTTGCTTGAAACTTCATTTGAAAAATCCCCTCAGGCACAGACCTGTGAATCATTGAATCATAGAATATCCTGAGCTGGAAGGGACCCCCAAAGATCATCGAGCCCAACTGTGGCAGCCACGGCAATGTTGGAAACTTCACCTGGGTGGAGGTGGCTGTAGGCTGCTGCTGCTGGGTCACTGGGGTGCTGAGGAGGGCACTCCTCCACACGACCCCCCGCCAAAGGCCAGGCACAAAGCCCATTGTCAGATGAAAACACATGGACTTGAGGCTAACCTGGTGCTGAATCAGCAACTCAACTGCGTGTTTGGCATTTACACGTTTGGTACCCGACTGGCACCTCCTGGCCTGCATTTTCTTTAATAAGATTTTAATTCTTAGTCTTTTGAGATAATTCAACACCTCCCATTGCTGGTGCATCTGGGCAGTTTTCTTAAAATATACGTTTCCTTGCACTGTGTGTATCACGTATTTAATGTCAGAGGCATGTGTGAGGCTGTCCGTGTTTGCAAAAAGTCAGGGGTTTCATCCCAGGACTAAATCAGCTCTTGCCAAGACAGCACAGTGCAGACATAAATAAAACATAGGTTGTAGAGAACAAATGTCAGTGGTTCTCAGCTCCTAAATATCCATTCTTGTTTGTGCACAACCATAATTACTGGCCCTTCTGCCTCAATATATTCAGTATAAACTGATGATTGATAGAGAAAACAAGATTAAAAAAAAAAAGAGTAATTTTTTACACAAGTGGGTGCATGTGGAGGGTAGATAGGAAAAGGGTACAGAGGAAACACTGACCTGGTGGCAAACAGTACAGTGTGAAATGCTGTCAATACAGTCAATATGTTCATGTCCCACAGGTGCAGAGACGTTTCACAAATTGGAGTAAATGTTTCCTAATTCCTAGACACACATGATAGAAAAGAACAGCACACAGAAGGAAACACATTCTGGTCACCTGCCAGAAGGAAAGGTGTTATTTTTCAAAAGAGAGCTGGAGACACTCCAGCTCTGGATCCATATCCAACTCTAGCCTCCAGCCATAAATACTAACCTGCACTAATGCAGATGCCACCTAAGAGCCATCACTCTCGTGGGCTGTTTGCCATACGTACCTGTGTGGCATTGCTTACGTGCTCGTCACTGAACGGGGTGTCCTGGTGTGCTGGATGTGGACATTACAGGAGGAATGCTCTCCCACCTTCTGGAGCCCCAAAGCCCTGGGACTCCCACCATGCAGGACCCCACATCTCCCATAGCCCATCACAGCTGGGGCCCTTCCCCCGTACTGGGGCAATGGGTGATCCATCTTTTCCATCAAACTCTGCCAGCCCTGGATACACACTCTGCTGCTCAAGACTTTGCTGTAAGATGAAGTTGCTATGCAGCTGTCTCTGTGAGTGTTGCTACTGACCAGCACCTACAACAGGAAGTTTTCAGGAGGGGTAGTTTTGCCCTTAACTAAGTGCATTTCTTTCCCTATCTTCGCTGCAACATCACTGTTTTTTCAACCATTTGTGATTTTTTCCCCGCTCTCTCTTAGCATTGTCTGTGATTTCTGTGTCATGAGGGGGAGTATTGTCAGATCGCATTCTCATGATGGGAGAGGCAGAAAATCCGTTCCGTATATCATGTGACCTTGGCTTCCAACACCACAAAGGATTTCTTCAAGCCCTGCTCATTATCTCGTTTTATACTTTAAAGAAAAGCGAAAATGCTGGTGACAAATGGCCTCGTTTATCACATTTAATTGACTGACTATTCTTTTAAGACTCTGAAACACACTTTGGGCCAAAGCACTGGAAAAAGAACATGCAATTTACCCTGGTCTGCTGCCAGGTCACATTAAAAAATGTTCAGGAGGTGTTTTCTAGATCAGTACACGGAGCAGGAGTAAGTATGTGCACTCTCACCACAGCACACCTCCCTCCTGGTTTCCAGCAACCATGATGGTGTCAGCCCTTTCACAGGCAAGCAGCAGAAACGAGAATTTTGAGTGAAATTATTGTGGGAAGGGTGAAGCCACTAAAAAGTTGTATGTGAAAGGTGTCAGTACTTCCCTGCTGACTAAAGGAGTGCCTAGAATGGGACTCTGGGGGTCTCCTTTCATCCCAGAACTAACAGCAGAACTAACCAACATTTTCAGTGACAGCTAAGGCAATGTGAAAATGAGCAATGTGCTTTTTCCAGCTATGGCAGGTGTTGTGCTGACTGTAGGTTGCTGGAATGACAAATTGGAGATAGGGATTGAAAGCCCCAAAGATGAAATTTGGGAGGGATGACTATATAGCTTCCCCCAGTGCCCCTGAGCAGGCTGGGGCTGACTATGTGGGCTGCTGGTCAGCCCCAAGGACCTGCGGGTTGTGATGGGTCATGGGCTGCCTGAGTACCTACAATATCATACTGCAGCAAACAGAACCCCAAACATCACTGTAAACTACACAGACAGAAATACAGCGTGTAAGACATCTCCCTTCCTTCAATTCAGCTCTCCTTCACAATGTGAGACTTCACCTAAAGATCTTTCTTGTGGAAGGAGGTGGTATTCCTCAAGAAAGGTGCATACAAGTATGTGCAAGAAGGTAGGCTAAAGAAGCTGGGTTCAATTGAAGAACAGAAATCTAAAAAGAGAAAAAAATTGCTCTCAAGCACGTAAGGGGTTGAGCAACAAGAAAATGAATAAACTACTCTCTGTCCCTGCTATAGCTATCAGCCACATGCTAAAATTTCACTGAGGATGTGTACTGGCTCTGGCTGGGAGGGAGTTAAGAAAGATTTAATACAGAGTTAAGGAATGTTCATAAGAGTGAGTGTAGTAAAACACTGAAATTCTTTGTCTCAGGAGACTGTGGAGGTTCTGTTATTAAAGGTTTTTCAGGACAGGTTATCCAGACATCTGTAAGGATTCACCTAGGCATGGGATGGAAGGATGGACTGGAGCCAGCCTGAGTCCCTGGGGACCCTTTGCATGAAATTTTCATCACATTAATGTGAACACAAGAATCTTCTTATAAAGTACTGAAGACACCACCCTGTTTTTTCAAAAATCCCTCCGAAAAGGTTTCAGTCTCGACTGAGCCTGTCTCCTGTTTGGAGATGGAAATGTTTTGACTTCTTTCCCCAACCCACCCTGAGACAAACCTTCTCAAAGGGGCCAATGAATCCCAGAGTCACAGAAATCTTCTCTCCCCTCCTGTCCTCTGCTGGCCTGAGACTCCCAAGCTGGAAAGGGTGGGGAGAGGACCCTTGTTCCAAGTGGCAGGTGGTTCCAAGAGCCATTCCCACAATCCTGCTCCTTCCCACAGCAGCACACACAGGATCCCCCAAAGCCCAGTGCCACCCCCATAGCTGCTCACCCCAGCGTGACCAGGTGCCTTCACAGCCCCAGACCACCCCCACTGACCACTGGGGGACTCAGCATTGCATCCTAAGTGAAAGATTGACACAAATCCTACTGTCCTGATTAGCCACCCTTCTAATCCCCGTGATGTCAGCGGGGTTTTGCCCAGCAGGATTTGGCCTATCGCCAAAGAGCTCTGGGTTTTATTGTCCTGGCTCTGGCTGGTGGTGGCAGGAGGAGGCTGCAGGTGTGAGTCTCCAGGAGGACCCTGAGCTGGCATTTTAGATACCCAGCAAAATTCACAGCCAAGTTTTGTTCATCTTTGTGGGAAAGGTGTTTCCTGAAGAATGCAAAAAAATCCCACCATGCAGTTCCTCTTTAACTACACAGCATGTATATATTTATATGTGTGTATGGGTTTGATTATATATATGTATATAAATTTATATATATAGTAATTATACTGTTCTCATGGTTTTTACAAGCAGAGTTTCTGGGGCTGAGGCAAGGTACACGTGTGGTGGGGGGAGGAAAGGAAGAGATGGAAGGAGAGGAAACTGCTGCTGCACACAGCAGCTCTCATCTAACCCCCATTTTTTACACTGATGGAATGCACCCAGTGACTGTTTCTACTATTTAAGGAAAAAGGTTCCTATACAAAATCCTGTGGTTTTGAAGTGATCCTTTTATAGGCATAAAAAGATTTTTCCATATCCTTCTGTTTTATTTCTTTTCTTTTACTCAGACATGGCTACTCAAATAGATATTTGCAGAATATCATGCACTGGAATCATTCCTATTCTCGGTACTGGAGACCAAATACCCCATCAATTTACTACATAAAGCCATGGGGATGCAAACTGAAGTTAGTTTAGCTGTAGGGCAGTGCATGACAGAGTTGAATTTTATCCGGCACCCATCCCAAGGGATTTTGTGCTGGCAATAACCTTTCACAGAATTGAATGTGCTGTATGTTCCACAGCGGGTTTGCCTCTCAGACTTCTCAATGGTGGTGAATATTAGTGGTGTTTGTAGTCTCATGTTTTGGAGTAGTTAATAACACAGGGGTTTGGGGTGCTTATCCTAAACAGCAGTTGGATGCAATGCACAGCCTGCACCTGGAGCAGGGACGCCAACACTCTTCTCTCCTGTCTCAGAAGTGGGAAATGTGGCATTCGCATCTGTTCAGGCCCAAAATGTGAGCACATCCTGACAGTGAGGTGCTGGCAGCGATGCTCGATGGGGCTGTGGTGGGGGGTGTCTGGGCTGTGGCTGTGGGCTCTCCTGGGGGAAGACTCATGCAGGCAGCACACATCACATGCAGGGTCCCAGGTGGGACACACACAGCCCAAGGGCAGATGCCGAGCTGCTTGGCCCAGCTGAAATCCTGGGATGTGAAGCAGCAAAGCAAACCCTGGTGATTTCCAAGCAAGTCCTGAGACACCTGAGTGTTCCCTGTCTCCCTCTTCAGGCAACCATGTCCTTGGGGGAATCTGGGCACAAGGGCTAAGCTGGGGGTCCAAAGGCAGCATTACACAGATAAGTGCTTTGAAAGGACAAATCTTTGCAAATCTTTGATTTATTACTCCAGCCTTTACAGTCATATACTCTGCTGGAGGCAGCTTTTCTGCACAAAACTATAGCCCAAGGGATTTACAGAGCTCCAGTAGCCACTCACTGCCAGATGTCTATTATCTCATCACATACATATGCTTCTCAGTGATGCTGGAGCTAATACTTTCCTCCACCACCACAGAGAGGTGCCTGGTACCACCAGTGTGTGATGACATAAATAACAACCTGTCCGAGCATCTCCTCTACAAGTGCTGGGGGAAGGGGCAAGGACATAAGTTCCAGATGGAAATACAACCAGGGGTTGTGCCCTTGGTGGCTTTGAGTTATGTAATTTTATCTCAGTGCAACGTGAGAGGAAGCGATTCCTCCACACACTGCATCGTATTTGGCTGCCTGCTCCCTTACTTTTTTATGAATGTAGGAGGACTGGTAATAGGGACGATGATGAAACTACACCAAAGCAGCTGAGACCCCAGAATATCGTTAAAAAAATTAACCTTTACAGATGAGATATATTCACTCATCCCTGCTTTAAAGTTATGTAAATCTCTGACTTCAGAGGAATAAATTTTGATTTACTCCCACACTGAATGAGTGGGAAATACTGAATTTTGGATCAGTGGTACAGGTCTCAACTCTACAGGCTTTGAGGACTTTCAATTTAAAATCATCTTTTAACTGTATATGAGGTCACTACAGAAAATTATATGATCCACATATGTTTCCAGCTCATCTAGAAGGAACAAGTAAGGCCAGGCTGAAGATATATTGACAGAATGGGGATGAAAAACTAAGTGGTGCCTGCCCACAGAGGGACAAACTTGTGGCACCCTCCGAAATTGTGGGTGGTCTATTGTGCATTGCTGTAGTCAATGAGAACTTTACGTTCATACATGCAAACCTAATTTGAAAAAACAGTATTTAAACAAACAATGAATGTATTGTAACCTCATAATTCATACACACTGAACCTTGGCTCTCCTACTCCAGTACATAGTAGACTTCTCAAAACCCTGCAATTTTTAAAAAAGGAATGCTGTGGGTGTTGAGTTAGTGTAGAAGTACACAAGACCATTGATGACTCTGTTTTCATCTACACAGAGCATAAGGCAAGTAGGTGATTCATTTTTATTGGCACTGCTGGCAGATAAGCTTCCGCTACTATGAAGTTGTCATAGGTTGGGCTGGCTCTGGCTGTCAGTCAGAGCATGCCCAGCAGGAAGCCCAATTCAGGAATTACATCCTCCTCAAGGATGTGGTGCGGAGGAAGGCTGTGATCCCTGCTTCTCCCATGGCTCGGAAATAACCAGGAGCGCTCTGAGTCAACAAAGGACTTGGACTGTTGTTGATTTTTGCAAATGTTGTGGCATGTCATGGAACATCACAACTATGCTACAACTGAATGAAAAATTCAAAAAACAACTAAGCCCTGAGACTGAAAAATAGAAATCCTTTACAAAGATGCCGAGATGTAGTGCCATCAACCCCTTTTACAGACTTCAGCAGAGTGAGGGCAAGAAGAGCAAGGTGGGGCATCCTCACTTGGCTGTTGCTCTTCTGGCTTCTGAAAAATTAGCACTGTGATCACCTGGACTCCAGAATTAAGAGGACAAACTTGAGATGGATATTCCCACTCTTGCCAAGTTGTAGCTAATTTATCCAGATCCTAACCTTTACTTGAAGGAGTCCTTGATTATCATGCAAATGACATTTTTACTCCATTCATCTGAGATCTCAAGAGGGAAAGGAATTTTTTTTAATTAAAGATTGCTAGAGAGGCCTAGCAAGCAAAAAGACCATGAATACAAATAGATGATCAGGGCTGAATATCAGATTATATTAACAGCCCTGCAGAATTTGCTCCATAGCTTTAAATTTCTGTGCTGTGGGTTTGTGTGTCTACACAGTAGGACTCAGACTTCTTGGACAATGGCAGCCTTTTCTGTACTCACTTCTGCTGTGGAAACAAGGCAGCTCTCCTGCAGCTTCAAGGCCAACAACAAAGACATCCTAAAGAATGGCAAATCACAGCTCCATATGCACATGCACATGCTTTGAGCAGGTCTGAAAGCATCTGCCATGGAGAGTAGAGCTACTGAGATTCTGTGACTTAAAAATGTTCTCCCCAAAACTAGAATTTTGTCACTGTTTTTTTTAAAGTCACTTGTTGCACATAAATGCTGCTTTTGAACAAGTGTTTTGTAGTGTATTTTAAAAAGACAGCTGTAATTTACATCTATAGTTTTTTGGAAAAAAAACCTTAAGAAATTTGATTTTTGTTTGTCCATCTTTAGTACCAGGTACATAAAAATTAAAAAATATCAAAGGGTGTTCTTTATATTTTAGGAGTTTCTTCACCTTGTCTGTCCATCTCTCTTGTACCCCCAAAGGCTGGGCCACTTCTCCCTTTCTTGCCTTACTGAAGCAATTCACCTGAGTGGCCCCAGGACCT
Source organism: Erpornis zantholeuca (assembly GCA_013400515.1). Classification (NCBI taxonomy): domain Eukaryota; kingdom Metazoa; phylum Chordata; class Aves; order Passeriformes; family Timaliidae; genus Erpornis; species Erpornis zantholeuca. Next base: position 83,650 of record VZTN01020671.1, read on the forward strand.
CGACACCAACACCTCTCTGGCACACTCTGCATTTTGGAGAGGGGTGAACATCCCCCAGCACCTGCCGTGCAGGGGAGGAGCTGCACCCTGGGCCACCCACGGGTCCTGATGGGACATGCCAGGTCTGACCCTCAGCCATGTGCTGTATCCAGGGCTGCTCCCATGCTCCATCTCCTCCCTGTGTCTCAGCCAGAGCTTTGCAAAGGTCTGAGTTTCCTCTAGCTGGCAGCTGGGCATGCTGCTTTCCTCGATTAAATGTATTTGGAAACAGTAAAGATCTGAGGGCTCCCTCAGCCGGAAAATCAGATTTGGCTTACCTGAATGTCAGGTCAGCTGAGCTGGAGTTAATAAACAGCTGGGGATGAAGAGGGACAAGCAGTGATGGAGTGGCTTGTGGGAGCCTGCCAGATTGGTTTCCTGCAGGGTCTGGCCTTTGGGGCTGCCTCAGCCACTGCCTTGGGCACCCCTGTCCTGGCAGCTGCTGCTGGGACAAAGCCAGCTTGTTGCATGTCCCAAACCCCTGGGAATTTCATGGCCTGCGAACACCTCTGGCTGTAGCAGAGCCACACACTGCCTTGTGCAGATGGACTGACAGCACAGCCTCACAACCCTGCTCTTGGTGGGAAATGCATCTAAATTATCCAGCCAGTTACTTGTCCCTGTCAGTCAGTGGGCCAGGCCCCACTGCTGCTGGGCTTCCAGACTCTGGGGACAGGAAAATGAACCATCCCAGGCTCACTGTACCTGCATCCCTAACCACATAGCCAAGGCCTTCTAAAAATGTCTGTAGAGGTGGAACAAAGTGGATTATGCAAGGAATCCTTCTTATACAATAGCTCTGAATATGTTGAACTGCTTGAGGAGAGCGTCCCTGCTTTGTATGCCTGCCAGTGAACCCCACGCATCCTCTTATCCTGGGCATGTCCTGCCTGGTATGGAGTCTGAGCACCCCCACACTGAGCTCAGAGTTTATTTCCAGGGTGGGAGAAAAAGGCAGACCTCCCCCATGTGCCATGGGCTGGTTCTAGGACTGCTTGCACAGGCAGGGCTGTGCTCACACCATCAGGAAATTGTGCAGGGACATATCTTGCTTTGGAAGAGGGGACAGAGACAAAGATAAAACATGCAGAAAAGTGCTGAAAATGTGACTCCTGGTTACCATGGCTGTAATCCTCCTCACAACACCACAACTCTGCAGCTGATAGAGAAACAGAAGTGGTTCAAGGCAGCCAGGGGCTCTGCTATAGGGATTTCATGGTCTCCAGAGGACAGAGGGGGTGACAGCAGGTGTTGCAAGGGCAACAGGCAGGCACTGGTTATGACAGTGCCCCTTCTCACAGATATTTTGGGGCCCTGGCATCCCTGAATTTGGACCTCTTCTCCTTCCAAGGCATGGGTGCCCCTAGAGTAGGGACTGCCCCACTGCATCCTCCACCCCTCCTTTTGGGCATCTCATCACAAAATGGATGCAGTGGGAAGGCAGTGCTGGAGGTCCTCTTGGGATTCAGATCACCAGCCCTTACCCTGTTTGCTCATCTCCTTCTAGTCAAAAATGAGATTATTCCCTTCAGCTGCCAGAGGCTGAAAATAAAAATGAGTCAGATCTGATTTTGTATCACTGCAGTCAGACTTTCTGTGCTGTGCAGGGGAAACAAAGAAAGGTGAAATCCCTGTAGGGAAGGATTTGCAAAATTCTGCGGGAAATTGGTATAACAGATAATTGCTTCCTGCTGAAGGGATATAACAGATCTTTGCAGAAAAGCTGCCCTTTTCAGCAATATCCACTGCAGTGTGCCCAGGCACACAAGTCTGTCTCTAGCATAAATATGCTCCACTCCACATTTTCCTCCTGCACCTGAAATTCAGTATTGGTTAATTCCAATAGGATTTCCTTTAAAAGAGACATCATAGTGTAAATGATAAACTTGTTAAATTACAAATGAGGTGAAATGGTGGGTGCTTTGGCCTCTGGAGCCTCAAGACTTTGATTCTTAATGGTGGCTGTTGAGACTTACCAGTTGAAAATGTGAAGAGAAAATCATTGAGTATCAGAACAAAATCCCTATTCCTAGACAGGTTCATTCCACCAGAAGGCACTTTTTTTTCACATTTGGTTCAGCATAAAAAAGACAATTATGAGCAGCTTCTTCTTTGTATCTAATTCCCAGTATTTTGAGAGTATGTCCTTTTTTTACCTGTTGAAGGTACCATGTTAAAATAAGTCAGCATTAATAAAATAAATATGACAAATAAAGCAGTTCTAGCTTTTACCATTGTATACAGTGATGGATATGCTTACATATATCCAAAAAAATCCCATTTTTTCTCTAAGCCAAGAAACCATTGGTAGGCTACTCTGAGATACAATACTGTTAACAGTGGATGGGAGAGTGGGTCCTCAGACAAGCTCTTCTTTATTCTTCCACTGTCGTTACCAAAGCAGAATGATGGCACTTTGTGAATCAGAAAATGTCTCCCACTGAACAAAGCCCTCTTGCTCGGTTGTCTCTGACAACTCTAAATTTGAAGCAGCAGAAACTTTGACCAGACAAAACTTCTGCTTATAATTATCACAACAAGACCAAAACCAAGAGCACTGTGCCTGTTTTATTAATAGTGTGCTTTGCTGCTCCCAACCTTTGCAAAATCTGTGTATCTGGCTCTCCAAAAATATTGCTACTTGGACCTATTTCGTGTGGATCGTGAAGGATAAAGACATTCCTGAAAGCTCACTTGCCAGCTCTGCTGTTCTGCCAGCAGCAGTAATTTGAGAAGGAATCATGGTCCCTTTGAAATATGGATCACAGCATGGCTGGAGGATGGGGCCCAGCCAGACACACAAGCATGGACACATCTACAGGAGATTTGTTTTCTGTCCTACAGTAGCTCTCATCTTCCCTCTTCTGCTGCTCTGCAGTTTTCCTGCTGAGGACACATGTAGGCAGAGAAGGCACCAAGTCTCATCCTTGAAATCATTTCAGAAACATGCTTCCACATCGGGCTCTTCTCCTGACTGTGGGAAGAGGTGCCAACTGCAGAAGGCTGGAGCAGGAAGTGGCTCAGATCTCGTGTTTTCCTTACACATCTCAGTAATAGCTTTTTGAAGAACTAGAGCATTTTTGCAGAACTGAAGGGTGCTGATGGCATCTAGTTTAACATGATAAACCTTGCTTGTCGTCCCAGATTTACTGGCTAGCAGATCAGCTCATCTGTTAGATAGGTATAGTGGCTCCCTGACATCATCAGGAGTGAATGTGTTACATTGATTAAGCCTTTTACAGCCCAGCTTGGATTTAGGTAAAGAGCAGTAACTGAAGGACTTAAAGAGGAAAACAGCTTGTGCATGTAGAGCCCTACCTGAAAAGTGCAAGTGTCTGTCACACAGAGCCCTGACTTCTTTATCAGACAAGAGGAGAAACCTGGCAAAGCTTAATAGTCTCCTGGCAAGACATGTGAGTGTGGTCGAGAGGTGTCTGTCAGAGCACCCAAACATGGTGCAGCAAGGGATGCTGCCATCCTAAACAACCATTTCCCAGCACTGGGAACTGTATGCCTCAGTTTGTCATCTACTCAGAGCTTTCTTGGAATTAAGTGGCTTTTTCAGGAGCAAGGTGAATAAGCTGTAGTAGAAGAGCAACTATGCTCTTTCTCACTCCCTGGACTTTCATAACCACGTTTCTGTAACTATTTTGAGCTCCATCTTGAGAAAAGAGGAACATGGACAGATATACTCTGCAATGTAATAGACGAGGTGGTGATTGAAACAATTTTATACCTCGTTGGGAATGCTTTTAAGCTACTCTTGTGTAGATTTATATTGATGGGTGGCACTATGAGTGGATTTGAGCCTGGCATCCCATGACCCATCCAGTTTCCACACCAGCAGCAGATGACAGACCTGACTCCACCATTCCCTATCAGGCCACCAGTAGCAAGAACAGTGGAGGAGAGATCACTCATTTTCTGTGAAGGGTATCTTCATCACCTCTACTGTGGAGTCCTGTTAGTGAGTGAGAGAAGGAGAGTGTTACATGGGAGAGACCTACTCAAGCCAGGCTAGTGGCTGCCTCCTCCCTCGTCATTGTAAAATCACATTTGTGCCGTTCTCTTCATGACCCTCTGGCTGCAAAGAGCCCCACAGTGACTACACCAGCTGGAAAGACCAGCACTGGCCACAGTTTGCCCAAGAGCAGCTGTGGTTGCTGAATTCAGAGCTCGAGAACATCCACAGAGCATCTGAGTGTCCCAAACACAGCCACCTCATCTGCAGGGCTGGACAGCACAGACATGGTGGGAAGGCTCTGGTGGCCAAGCCCAGTCAAGATGACAGCACCTGGAGTCACCTTACTGCAGAAGTCGAAGTTTTTAAAGAGGTTCAGGGAAGAGGCATACAAAAGGGGGAACCTAAGTCCTTAGGCAGCTGTGAATCACTGTCTTGGATTTAGGCACCTAAGTGCTTTTTTGGACTTCTTCCCGAACACTTCATTGAGTGAGTGTTGCATTAACAACAGCCCAGTCATAGGATAAGCAGCAACAGAATTGCTCCAAGCTGCTATTTTAATGCATCCTTGAATGTGAACAAAGGATCTCTGCAGAAACAGCTGTACTGGGTTACGGTGTCGTTGCCCCAAGCTGTTTCCTTCACTTGTACAAGGAAACACCCCTCAGCAGAACTTCCTTCACCGCAAAACCGTCAGCCCAGAGCAGTCCAGAAACCTATCCAGGCTAGAACCACTGACTTGGTGTTGAAATGGGCATGCAGGTCCCACTATCCATACATCTGACTCTGTTAGAGGGGAAGGTGGATCCCAGCGGGTGGAGGAGGACAGCGTCTTAAAGCTGTATTTAAAGCTGTTATTTCTGCAGGAATTGTTTGCCTCTGTTTTCAAATATGGAGTGGCCACTTGTAAGGACCCTACAACTTTTGCAACTCGTTCTTCAGCTTCCCTTCTGAAATATATCAAGTAAGTATCTACGGGGTTAGTGGTGCTGCTCATGACCACCAAGTTCATGTCAAATAGAAGGACAACAGAGGCTTTTCTAGAAATTATGGGAATAAAAAGATAGGGCTGTGTGTGCCATTTTTCACTTTAGGCAGGCACACTCTGACTTTGGAGGATACACGTTCAGGTGAACACTGCCTGCAGGGCACAATGCAAGACAGAACTGAAGTAAGAAGATTCAGTTCTATTTTAACTTTCCCCTTGGAGTGGATGCAGCTTGACTTCTCCGAAGTAGGCTGCCTGGCTGTAAGTTGCACATAGAGGGGAAGGTTTAATCTCCTTTCAAACAGCCGTTCATTTGGAGGCTGGCTGCCTGCTTTTTCTCCCAGAGCACTCCAAAACAGCTTGAACAAAGGACCTCCTTCCAGGTTCAGGTCTTTGCCAGGTGAAGGCAGATTTTATGAGGTCTCACATCTAGACAGGGGAATGTGGGACCCCCAGAACAGGGACTTGCCTGAGGGGGTGACTGGGTTTGGGCACAGTGGCAATGCAATGAAAGAGTGTGTGCGGTGTAAACGTCCCACAGCACCCAGGTCTTCAAACAGCCCTTCTCCTCTAAGGGATGCCTGCATGATGCTGCTGTGTCACAGTGCTGCAGGATGCCCAAATGTCAGGGGTGAAGCTTGATTCAGGGAAGGAAAGGGTGTGATAAATAAGGCTTCAGTGGTGTCTGTTTCTCATCTGAAGTAGAGAAAATATGGTGAGGTAGAGGTGTAATTTCCACTGATGAGTCTGGAAGTCCTAAAGGACTGAACTGGGGACTGCATAAATTGTGCAGAAGGTGACCTCAGAACAAACCTGCCTAGTAAAATGCACATGGATGCCTTTTGACTAATCTGAATGAGGCTCTGCCTAAAAAAATCTTCTGTTATTTTGGTGCTTGGTTCTGTTTTCTCTCTGGTCCTGGAAGGAAGGAGAGAAATAGAAAAATTCAGCTTGATAAGGTAAGTCTTCTGGTAGGAGAGCTTGAATTTCTCTGCCTTCCAAGCAAGATTTCTTTGTAATCTTAGTATAAACTTCTACAAAACAACTAATAGATTTCGATTACTTTCAAATCCAAATGCAGTCCCTACAGACATGCAAACCTTCACGGTGCAGGCTGACATTCTTGTGTTGGTGCTGAAATCCTTTGCAGAGTTGCTGTAGCTTAAAAGGTTCTCAAGCAAAACTGTCTTTCTATAATGCTTCTCAGATAAGTTCTTGGTACCAACACTTTTCCAAAAAGTATGTCCTCTCCTATCTCTTCAAAAAGCAATTCCAGTGGAGAGTAGATAAGAAATGGGGATGACATCATGTAAAAGAACAAGAGAGCAAATAAGAGAACAAATAAGAGTTAAATTCAAGACCAAAATATACATGTACAAGGCACGTTTATTACTGTGGGGCTGAAATATATCCCCGCTCGCTCCACTAAACCTGTTACAAGCAGGTAGGAAAGAAGGAAAGCAGCCTGGAAAGCTGGCTCCGTACAGCAGGGATGCTCTGCACAGCTGTATTTTTCTTTTTTTGGTTTTCTGCATGGAGCAGAGGTGGGTCTGTACCACCCCCACAGATAACAGCACACTCCCTGTGAGATTTCATAGCATAGTCAGGCATTTGGAAAAGATGTTTCTATGAAGAATGGATTTGAGTCATAATCCTTTGACCCTGCAGCCCATCCGAGACGGCCGTGACATGTCACCGCTCCCTGATAACAATTCCCCACGCCGCCCCTGCCGCTCCCGTGGCGCTGAGCTGCTTTGGGCCGGGTGCGCGGCCCTGGCCTCCCTCCAGAGCCCTGGGATCTGTGCAATCTCCAGTGTCAAGATGTGTTTGGATACGGAAAGCCGCGACACTCTGTTCTATATCAGATAGATAACAGGAGCATCCCCTCGCCCGAGGAGACAGATGCCTGGTGCTGGGTGTTGAGCGGCCAAGGCCTGTCCGTCTGTGGGCTTTCTGCCTGCTCTTTAACCCTGCGTGACAGTCACGTCTTCAAGGGGCTGTCTTTTGGAAGATAAACATAGCTCTTCCGGTTCAAAAATTGTAAGTTATTCTCCTATTTTTTTTTCTTTAACTGAGAAGGTCTATAATTTCAGCTTTTTGGGTGAGGCTCCTTGTGGGAATGCACTGACATGAAGGGGTCTTGCAAACTCTTGCTGAACTTTTTGAGTGCTCCCATTACAAAAAAGTCTTTCTTCACTCTTTGCCCTTGCTACTGTGTTCAAGTTCTCTTATTAAAAAAACCCCCAAACAACCTACTGTAGATAGTTTTCTCCCCTTGATCTCATAAAACCAGCTCCTGTTGATCCACTGTCGGGAGGCAGTATTTCAGAAAGGGTAGCGCTGCCTTTTGAAACTTAAGATTTGAAAACCTATGTTATCACAGCTAAAAGCTTAAATTGATGAATGAAACAGCTATTAATTCAGTCTTTATGGACCTAATAGAAACTATTACACAAAGCATTTATAAAAAGAGCCTTTTTATTTTGTATTAAAACACACAATTTCAAGGATGCTCTCCTCTCCCCAGGGGAACCTGCACTCCCCAAGGAAGGGCTCACTGCAGAGGGTCCAGCATGAGTGGTACCAAAGTATGGCAAGTGCTGGGGGAAGGACTGTCACTCAAAGGCATTTATCTTCTGCCTCCTGAGGGCAAGCAGGAGGACTATCATGGCAATGGCAGGCCCACAGCCCATGGCCACTGATCTGACTGCCCCTCCTGCTGTGTGCCCTTGCCAGCTGCACACAGGTGCCTCAGCACCTCTGAGCCCCTCTATATGGTTGTGACGGGGTTGGGAAAAGGGCAGATTTCCACTCCAGGGCAGATTTCCTTTATCTTCCCAATAATTACAGTCAGACCAAAGTTTTGAATGGTATAACCTTTCCAGACTCTATTCCTTGATATTTACTGTTGTAGCTATAAGTTCTTCTGCCATCAGTATATATTTTCTTATTTTCCTAATAAACCCCAGGGCTTCAGTTGCCTCTTAAGAGCAGTGATTTCACAGCCTAGACGTATGAGTTTAAATAAATAAGAACCCTTTTATCTGTATTATATTTGCCATCTTCTAGCTTATTGTTTATACACATATGCTCAGGAAAGGGAGGAGACATTCCAAAAAGACCTCTCTGGTTTCTACATTACTTCGCACACCTTTATCACTCTGGCCTTTGTGTTTCTCCTCCCCCAGGTTCTCCACTATTTCAGTCTGTTCTCCCAAATAAAGACCTGCTCAGCACCCATTATGCATTTGCAAGTTATATTATCTGTACTAGTGAGAGTATGACTGCAGCTGTTTTGCAGACAAAGTTGATTTTTTTCACCCCCCAAGTAAATTCGAAATTCATTTAATGAAAAAGGCAAAGAATTTTCAGCTAATGCCTGTGGATAACCTCAGTTTGTTTTCAGTCTTCACTGTGACTCCTACAGGTCAGTATCTGAATTGGACACAGTAAATCTGGAGTCACAGTGAGGTAGTGCTGAGCTGTAGCCAGATGTTTGACTGGAGGACGGGTGGAATCCACTGCTAGACTAGACCTACACTGGACATCAGACATGGCCCAGTGGCTGCTGAGCACTCACAAGTAAAGGTGAGGTGGACATTTCCCCAAACATCATCATGTTGTGGTAACTCATGAGATGTGACCAAAGGCTGCTCTTCTTTCAGCTTATTTGAAGTCTGTTTTCCTCATGCAATAGTGCACACCATGATGTTAATGGGATTCACAGCTCCTACTAATTTCTTCTTATTACAGAAATCAAGCTAAAACCTGTGCTTGGAAAAATACCTTTTCTGAGCTGCACACCTCTCACTTCACAGTGTCTGTGAGACTCCCCTCCTCATCAAGTGAAGCTCGCATCTCTTGTAGGAATGCCAATGTGGCAGTCACAGCTGAGTGTCATGGAGATGCATGGAGCTGCCATAACATCTGTATTGTACCACTTTGTACCCTGGTACATAATGCATCAAATCTATAGCACTTTATTAAATGAATGTAGGAATTAGTCTTCTCTGGAGTAGTAAGCATTCAAATTTTAAACCAAGAAAAGTAGGATAGATCCAACACCAATGTACTTTGCTACTGTGTAACTTTTCTTCCTTCATCTTCCCCTTCGTTTGGGGGATGATTCTTCCTCCCCTTGACACCTTGCTGAGAGGCCAGCTGGAGCTTCTAATCCTTCTCAAGAGCTTTTCAGCTGTATGACTGTACAAATATTTTGGTGAAGAAACACCCCTGAAAAACAAGGCTTAACTGTTCTGCTCCTCAGCTGGGTAATTACTGTGATAACTTCCCATCTCTCTTGGGTGTTATGATGAGAAACTCATTAGTTATTTTCTGAGTACCCTGAACCAAGCCCTTGAATAAAAGAGCTGTAAGGATTGTTTTAACAACATTTAGCACTTCAAAAGTTTTGGAAGCACTACCTAATTTTCCCAAATGTAAACCAGCTAAATTCTGCAGGGTAATTTGTGTGCCACACCCCTCAGCCTTTTCGTCAGTCTTCACAGTGTTCAGGAACTCGCATGATATGGGTGTACGCTTCCTCTGTGTTCACTAGTCTTTTATTTTTAGCTTTTTCCCCCCATTTTTTTCCTCCCTCCAGCACACTTTCATGTGTCATACTTTAGGACTTTAAGGCATATCTGACAGACATGTTAGCTGAGTCCTTCCACCCAAAGGAAAATACTCTCCATCACTGCACTATTTCTGCTCCCCAGCAGCCTCTGGCCCAACACCTTGCACAGACACCAACTGCTGTGAATTAAATCATCTTTGCAGAATGGTCACCACCTGACATCGTGAACTATTTCCCTCTATTCAATACACACCCACCCCATCTGCTTTTTTGGGATGCCTAGGAAGCAATAAAGCAGTTCAAGAAATGAATCCCTGAATACTGAGTCAAAATATAGCTAAAGAAGCACCAGAGAACTGGCAAATGAAAACCTCCCTTCTCCACAACAGTCCTTAGTGTTTCCCTTGATGTAGCAATAAAATCTCTGAAGTTTCTCTGTTCCAAGCTAAAAAGAGGTGCCAATTGCATAAACAGGTGATTACTGTTGGGATGGGCAATGTGAATTTTTTCTTGCAAAAAGGTAATAGCTATTTTGTTTATGGCTAGCAGCTGTTCTAAGTAAGTTTAATATATCATGGCTGTAACATGCCATATAGGATGGACAAGAGGAAAAAATAAGCAGGGGTTTAATAGCACATCTGTGGCTAGTTAGTTATGGTAAACTTCAGGTATGTGGTGATTTCAGCATATGTTCCTAAATATTTTCCCAGCAACTGGATCTAAGACAAAACCTGTTACAGTCTTTTGGGGAGTAATTAATGCACCTAGTTACTTCAAACCCCACCAAATTATGAAAAAAACCTGCTTGATTTCACTGTAAAAAGCACTGATGAATGATCATGTCCAGAAATGAGGCTCCAAGTCCATCACTGTGACAAGTTCTGTAGGAACGGGAGGAAAGTTCTGGCCCCGAGCAGCGATACTGGGACACAGAACATAAACAGAGGACTCCCAATCAGGGATGTTCTGAGGCCAGAGAGAATTATAAAGGCATAAAGCAGCAATAACTTGCATCAAGCAGAGCACAACCTCCCATTCACTTGTCACAGTGATGACATGCTGCAGCGCTGTTGCTGAAAAGTTGGCTGGTGTGCAGCACGTCTCTGTGTTTTTCCTTTGCTCTTCCCTGTAAATTAATTCGCCTGTATTTCCCCCATCTGGCCTGTCTTGCTCATGTTTGTGTGTTTCTGTTTTCCACAATTTCTGTCCATAATGGCCACTTGCAGGCCAGACTCGCAGGCGCTGCTCTTCATCTCCCGAGGAGCCGAGTCCTGGTGTTCCCTGCTTGCCCAGGCATGCAGACTCTGCTGTGTCCCACAGGATCCTGACCTGAACCTGCCTGCTGTGACACATGGGGTGCTCTACTGCTTGCTGGGTTCATGCAGCCCTACTGTGCTCCTGTTCAGATACCCAACATCGTGCACACAACCACCGTCAGCTTTTGATCTATAGTTTCTTTGCCCTTCTCCTTGCAGGGGGACAATAATGGTTCTCTCCTCTGTTGCCCCATTGAGCCACCCGGCCCCATCACACTGATTTTCACCCATCTCAGGAGTCCTACATGGCAGGATAGTGGCATAAGTGCTCTTTTCTCTTCTGCAAACTCAATTTGTATGCTTCTCTCTCAGCCACATTTAGTTCTTTCAGCCATTTCAAGGATGAAGCTCTAAACTCAAGGATGTCTGACTGTGGTCCCCTACTCTGGAAAGAGCCAGGAGAGGGAGATCTCAGGCAGCTGCAGGACTGTGGGCTTTGCAGGGAAGCAAGGCTCCATCAGTTGTGCACATTAACCATCAAAAGGCAGAATTGCTTTCTGTCTCCACTGCTTTCTTTCATCTTTGCCCTTCTCCTGGCAGTCACAGTCTGCACTGCAGTAGCAACCTGAGACCACAACCCCCCGATCTGAGCGCTGGGCAAAGACAAAACAAGAAGCAGCATCTGCCCAAAGAACTTGCTCTCTAACAGGCAGAGAACAAAATGCTGCAGGAGCAAAGGGAGTTCCTAAAAGCTGCACTGAGGATGAGAAGCTCAGCCCTCAGACTTCCCAAATCACAGACTAATGGCTTCATGTGTTACACCAACCCTCTGGGCAATCCCCCTTAGACATGAATTGGGGCCACCAACCATCATTTGTTGTTAATTGTGAATACAGCCCAAGGCATCCCTCATATTGTCTCAAAGTCACGTTTGCTTTCTGGTGTCTGACCATGGAGCTACATTCAGCTCACATTTTCAGGTTTTTCTCTATAACAGGAGACCTAGGAGCAAGGCCATTGTTTTCCTTTTTTAGGAGCTTTTCCTGTTTGTTTTTTTTTTTTTTTAACTTTAAGGTCCTTTGACTTCACTTGGGGGGAATCTTCAGTGACTGCAGGACTCCAGACAAATCTGCAGAAATGCCTCCTTGGCAAGGACTGCACCTCCCTTTGCAGCCCATAGTGTTCTCAGAAGAGGTGTAGCAAAAATTAGCCCCAGGTGCAGAGGGGCAGCTCTGAGATGCGCTTTCCTCTTTGCTTTTAGCATGCTCTCTACAGGCCGTGACGTCACGAAGACAAAAAGATGACCCTTCCCTTCACTTTGACATTGTTCAGTAAATGGTCCCATTTCAAATGGTCTGATGGAGTGCTCCAGCCTGTTCCCCCTCCCCACCCCTTGCCATCGCCTAAATCCAGGGCCAAAGCAGCTTTCCCAACAGAAAGCCATGAGCTCCAGGAACAAGGACCTGCTCTGTGTGGTGCACCACGACTATCTAACCAGAGCAAAAGCTTTTGCCTTGGGAAGAAGGGATATAAACAGGACTGTCTCCTACAACCCAGGAGATCAAACAGCTCAGAGCTGCAGCCATGCAGATAGAAAATCATTCTGGAAATTTTTTCTTACAACACAGAGGAGACAAGTATTTTAAAACCCCAGAACTCGCAATTTGCCTGTCAGAGTCATGATATTTAAATAATAAATTGTACGTTGTGGCAGCACGGCTTCCTTGATGGAAACCTTTGCTGTTGTCACACCCACATGAAGCTGCTCTGTGACAAAACCTAAACCTGCTACTGATTGACTACTGTGTCAGCTACCAGATTTTATAATGGGAAAATACAGGTGTTTCCCAGCCAGCAAAGCCACAAAGAACTTCACATGCACCCTACAGGGACAGAGTGCAAGGGGTCTTGCTCAAGGTCCCCCTGCTGCCAGTGGCATTGTCCTTGGTGGCTGCATCATGTGTCCGCAGCTGCAGGCTCAGACCGTCGCTGCTGGAAGACAAAAGGAGATGTCCGTAGAAAAGCAGGTCAATGACAATTACTCCCAGAGCCCTGTGAAATCGGGGCACCAGGAAACCTGTATTCGGTTCTGGGCTCTCCTGCAGACTTCTGCCGTGACCTTGGACTCATCATGTAACTTTACTGCCCTTGTTTTCTCACTATTAACTAGAGCACATATTGAATAGGACTCAATTTATGAACATGTATAAAAGTGCTTTGATAGCCTGGGGTACAAGTCAATTAAGACAGGGAAAACAGTTGATGGGCCCAACCAATTACTAAAGTAAATGATCCACAAACATACTTTTTTTTGAGAATGTCATTAAACCAAAACAGATTTACAAATTATTCACCTGTTTCTAGAAGCTGAACAAATCATGGGGAGGGGAGAGGTGGGAAGGCAGGCAACCAACAATACTTCAACCTTTTAGGTGCATGGGCAGGTGCCAGGAAGAACAGCAAGTTTTGGAAAGGTCTGCTCTTGTCCCTCTCCATCCTTGATAGACGCGTCTTCCCCACCGCAAGCTTTTTGTGCTGAGAAAGTTGATGTCGTTCATCTCAGCTGAGCCATAGGCCGCGCTCAGCTGCGGCGAGAGAGAGGGCAGGAGCTACCCGTTCAACTTTCAGGAGCAAACCCTCCGCTGCCCCGCGGAGCCGCCCGCGGG
>VZTN01020671.1:97364-220483 GCA_013400515.1 Erpornis zantholeuca
GGCAGCGGGGGGCACATCCCTCGGGTTCCCATCCTTTGCACCTGCTCGTTCTTCTCCCCCGCTCCGTGACCGCCGTCTCTGGCGGGGCGCTCTGCCGGCATCCCCCCGGAGCTCGCCCTGAGCCGAGGTCCCGGGGAAGTTGGTCGGTGCAGCTCGCTGGAGCCGCTCCCCTTCGTTCACCGCGGGTCGCTGTGCTCCCCTGCGCCCGGGACCGGCGCTCCGGCTGCGGCTCGGTGCCGGCTCCCACCGACCCGAGAGGATGTGGCACGAGGGTCTGAAACACCAAGTGCCGTCCCTCTTGGTGTTTATCTGTACTCCGATATTTACATGGTAGTCAAATGGCTTTTTGGTTTGTTTTTTTTTTTTTTTTTTTTACTTTCTTGTGGGAAACCATGTCCTGTTGCAAAGGAGACAAAAACCCAGCTGTTCTGTCAGAAGGAAATCTGTGCTGTTATGTCATTTCATAATTGCCTCAGAATTGCAAATCATGGCCTTAGTCTGCCACTGGATCTGTGCCAAAGGACTCTTGCATCTGTTAAGGATGGGTGGTTTTTTGGGTTTTTTTTCCTTTTTTTTTTTTTTGTCAAAATTTGAGAATTATGGCTTTTTATTGGCATGAACTCTACATGTTAAGTTTCTCCAGCCCATGTCTTTATGTGAACACAAGATGTGACTGTTTTAAGTAGTCAGCCTGATTCACAGAGTCAAGACATTAAATCTTGGCTAGTGACAATGAGAATTGTGTCCTGCTGAAAAGTATTCAACTGCACTTCTTTGCGTGAGCTGAAGCAGTTTCTCATTGTTACTTCAGAAGTTCCGATTCTGCCAGAGTGGCTGTTGCTTTTTGTGGGTAACAGACACATGGAAAATAGCAACCTTCCGGCTTCAAGCTAAACAATATCAGATTAATGACAGAGAAGGGCTCTACAGATCAGAGATGCAGCCACTTGCAGAGCCTTAATTTGTGCCAGCACTTGGTTTGTAATCACAGAGGCTAGATCTGCCCTACCCTACTATGCTGTGCAGTCCTACCACTCACCATGGTACCACTTGGAGGAAAAAGTGTGATCCTGCCAGCTACTCCTTTTTCTAAGGATGCTTAGGGCAGCAGGAGCAGAAGGAAGTTGAGACAGACTGCTGCCTTGGGGTGGAGAAGCTGGGCATGGCTGTGCCCCTCAAGGCAGGGTCATCTCTAAGCTGCACCACCAGGGCACATTAGAATACCAACTAAAAGACCAATTTAGTCTGTTATTTCAAAGGCTGGGCCCTTCTGCATCCTCCCTTCCCATGCTGATGTTCAGTATTTCTCCATGCTGCAACATGTATTTGCCAGCTTTTGGAAAAGATGGATCTTTCAGCATCTGCCAGGCTGTGTGTATCAACTGGCACATTACAGTACTATATTGTTCTTTAGATGCATAACTTCACTGGCCTCTTATGACCTAAAAAGCACACAGAAAATAAACAAGGGTATATTGTTCAGTGGGAAGGATGCAGAAAGTTCTTCTACGTTAGCTGTTAGTTAGGGAAACATTACTTTTAAGTGTTTCTCCTGATTGTCAGAGGAATGACATGGCACATGTGAGCTTGTTTTTTGCCAAGCAAGCTCTGTTGGGAAGGCGAGGCATTTCTGAACTTTTTGGTCACCTTGGAACTAGTTATGAGTGCATAGCAAAGTCCTGCCCAAATCTTCTCTTCTAATTAATTTGGCCAGAGGCCATCCTAATTAACCTTGAGGGAGTTCAGGGGTGGGAGAGCTTGGTATGAAACAATTGTTCTCTTGTAATTTGCTGTTCACAATGTGTTGACCAAGCCATGAGCTGCCTCTCTAAAATCCTCTGGGTCTCTTGCTGAAGCCATTACACCAGTTTATTTGTATTTTAACAGATGTTGTTTTCGAATCCTTGAGTGGAAAGGGTTATCTTAGTTTCTGCAACCTTGTTATTGTGCTTTGTTGTGAGGGCCAGTGGACTTGGGCTTTCTGGGGAAACTTACTCACCAGTTCCAGCTGTGAAGGAAGGGGTTGGTCAGCCTTTCATCACTCCTGATGCGATTGTTAAGGTCTCTATGTGAACTGATGGTATCTTTTCACATCTACCTAGAAATAACCCTCGTTCTTCTGGTATTGGCTGTGCCCGCAGGGAACAAAAAGCCACAGGAGCCTCTTTGCCCAAGTGTATTACAGTTAGGATATTAATGGAATTTGTCAGCCATAACTTGGACTGTATCAAATGGTGAAGCAAGGGTAAAAATCTGACATAGTCGAAAAATGGAAAAAAAAGTTAAAGGCTGGGTTCTGCTTTTTGAAAATTCTGATGGCACCCTGCAAATCACTAAAAGTGTGATGAAGGGAGAAAAATGAACAGCTGTTTCTGAAATTTCAGGATGATCCATCTTCCTCCTTGTGATGATGACTACTCTCTTTGGTCCAGGGGGCTTATCTGTGCTCAAGAACTGGGTCACCCTTTGCCAGCCTGGGCTTACCTTACTGGTGGGCAGCCCTGCCCAGCACACACAGTGCCTCAGCAGCACAGCATTGCTTGCGTTTAGCCTTCTCAAGCATCTGTCTAGTTTTTTTCTATGCTAATGCATAAAAATGCTACTTTGGCATTTATTTTCTGGTGGAGCAAGGGGTCGCAGGGCAATCCTGCTGAGACTACCAGTCAGGACACACAGATCCAAGAAAGAAAGATCAAAGGCATCTGTAATACAGGAAGAAGCAGAGGGTCAATCCGGAAGAGAGGGCATTTGATTATATGTGCAAGGGTAATATAAAAGGGATAACACACAAGAGAGGATGATAGTGTAGGAAAAGGAGTAAACACACAGATGTGTAAGACTATGCTGAGAATTTATTTACTCCAGAAGACACAATCCTTATCTCTTTGTAAGAAGAGAAGACCACACCAACCTTGGAACGCTTCTGCTCCCAGCTACATTTATGAGCAGGAGAAAGTGTTTGTTTATGGATCCCTCCTCCATGAGTCCTGGCCTGATGGGCTGGCCTGTCCTGCTGTGATTAGTAGGATGCTAATGTGTGTAATCCTTTTGATCACAGAGCCCAGGCTCTATAAGTCATGTCACTGTCACCTCAAAGAAGTTCAGCCACGTGATAGGTCCCTTATTAAAAATTTTTGCTTTGAAACACTTAATACAGTTATTATTGAGATTTTTTTTCCTTTTTTTTCCTTTTGTCTTGTACAAATGGAGACCTTTTCTATTAAGAAAATACAAACAATAATACTTATTCATGAAGTCCTAATGTTGGAGTAGCTTATTAGGATTTTGTCCATATACTTTAGTTGGGGTGATTAGCCCATAATATCTTGATATTAACATGTAAGCAACAAACATGATTCCTTGTGCTTTGTTCCACCAGAGTGGGCTGTTCCATACAAAACTGTAAACAGCATGGAAACATTCATCTGGTCCTAAAAAATATCCTCTTCTGCAGTTCCTTTTTGGAAGGGAAAGAGTTGACTAATTACACTTTGTGTAATAAATGTACTATTTTGTTCTCCTGTTGTGACAGGCAAAAGCTGTCATTTGAGGAAATACACCATATGCTGCCAATTGGTGTAAGGACTGGTTATATCTGGATCACAGAGTATCAGTGAGTGCTCTTCAATAATTGCTTCTTCTCTGAAAAAAATCTGGACTGGTTTCAGTGAACTAATGTGCTGGTCTATCATCAGTGAAAGCAAGCTGTTGACATTTTGAAAACCAGCTAATACAACAGTGGTATCTGTGCGTGCTTGGACGTGTCCTCTCTCCCTGTTATGCGTTTACTTCTATTTGGATGCTTATGAGCCTCAGTGTATCAGTGCTCAGTTGGGGCTGGTTTGGTCCATGGCAAATTTAAGAGTCAAACTTACTTCAGATACTAAGTCCCATCCATGCACAGTCAGACATTTTCCAGCATTGTGTGAACCCAATACTCAAAACACCCACATTACTTTAAAAAAAAAAAATCTCTCTACCATTTTTTGTTGATGAATGTAAGAAAAGCAGTCTGAAATCTACTACCAAATGGTAGCACCTGGAGAGCAGGTGAGATCTGCCCCAGGAGATGCTCTGAACTCTCTCCCTCATGCCATGGTGGGTTTGCAGATGCATCTGCACGGGTAAGATACAAGACGGGAGTAACTACCTTGTGAGAGTTAAATAACCTCTTTAAGACTTGCTCCTCTCATCCTCCCCACTTCCTAATTTTATTGGAGACACATTGTATCATTAATTTGCTCTCTGGCACAGTTCCTCCAGGCTTTCATTGAGGTCTTTTTGCTCAAAGAATGCAAAGAAGATGTGAGCTGTAATTTTCACTGTCTGTGAATCTCTGTGTTAGAGGAAAAATTGTGAACTTTCTTGCCCACAGGTAATGAGAGTTAAACACAAAAATTCACATATTTCTTTTTAATTTCTTTGAGGTGAATGGGAGGGACTGGCCTGGGAAGACATGCAGAGCCAACATAAAGTTGGCTTATCTTCCAGCCATGTCTTTGGCATGTCTTCCTCCCATGTAGTCTGCAGAGATGATTATGCATGTAGCATTTGCGGCTCTGAAGCCTTCAGTACAGCGTGGACTGTAATGGGAACTTTGTAGAAGCTTTGCCTGCATCCACGATCTGCCAAGAGTCCTTTGGTCAGGACCCCATTCCAGTGCCTCTGCTCAGCTCATCTGCTGCCTCTTCTCTGCTCTGGAGCCTTCAAACCATAGTGTGTTTTGTGTCTCAGCCTCCCTATCCCTCCCATCCCTGGAGGAGAGGCAAAATTTCTTTTTCTACCCCTGTGCCAGACCTGCTCCCCCTTAGCACTCCCCTCACTCTTCCCTGCAATGCAGAGATGTCAGGAAAGGAGGGGGCAGGGAGAATTGTAGCCAGGGGGACTGGGGATAGAGGGGAAAGCCACCTTGTATTTGAGGTGAGGTGGCTATTCGTAACACTGAGAGACTTGTACTTAAGAGTTCCGGTTTTCTTGGAAATGTGTGGGTCATGCCAACAAAACAATAAATTGTAGGGGGGAAGGTTGAGGAAGAATATTTAAAAGTTTAGTTTCCATCCCAAATCCCTTGTTTCTGAGCCAGGATTGCTTCATCTGCACCATTCCTGATAGATTTTTATTTAGTCTGTTCTTGAAAACCTGTATTGATTCACAGCCTGCCAGCATAAATAGTGGATAACTATCATTATGGCTAGACAGTTCCTCCTAATATCTAATCTGAATCACGCTTGCTGCCTCCCAAGTTAGTCCCTTTGGATATCCACATCTGCAGGGAGTAGGACAAGATTATCACTGCCTTTTAACAGCCTGACATATTTAAAACTTGTTATTGTCTCTCATTCTCCCACCCTCATTCCCCCCCACTTTTCTTCCAACTAAACAAGCCCACTTCTTGTACCCTCTTCTCTAGGGGTCACACTTGGCTAAATTTTTTATCATTCCTGTGAGCATCTTGCTTGAGGTAGGGCCCAAACTGAATATAGGGTTGAGAGGAGTAAACAGCCTGATGTGTGATGCTCCTCTAGATATATCTCCAAGCTTATTCACCTGTGTGTACCAAGCCCTGCACTGCTCTTTTCATGAAACTGTAGAACTGTTAAGGTTGGAAAAAATCTCTAAGATCACTGAGTCAAACAATGTCTTTCCTCTGGCTCTAGCCCCAGAGCCTCTTTTGCTGTACCTCTCCATTTTGTACTTTTGCATGACATCCTTCTTCTTCAACATGTTTTTTTACACCTGCCTGTATTGAATCTCAGTCATTCATTTCAGACTGGGTCTCTGATTTATTAAGATTTTATTCTAATTTTAATCCCTGAAAATGCTCACAGCACTCCCCAGAGATTTGTAATTGTAATCTTCCTCCTAATTAACAAGTCATAAATGGAAATACTGAATAGAGGAAGACCCCAGGCACAGCCCTTATGTGTCTTTTCAAGTTGACATTGGACTTACCACTGTTCCTTGAGTACAGACTTGATGTATTCGTATGCCTGCCCATAGTAAATTACACCTCAGTTGTATTCACCTGGTTTGCATATAAGGCTATCACATGCATTCATCAAAGCTTTCCTCATTCCAGTGTGACTTCTACTGTTTTTCCCTCCCTAGTCGCTGTGCTCCCAGCTCCATCAAAGAAGAAAATTAAATAGATTAGGTTTAATTTGTTCTTGACAAGTCTGTATTTTCTGTTTTCTCATGACTTTATCATGTGGGAGTGGATGCAGCTGCAGTGCAAGGCGGCAAGCAGGGAGATGGAAACTCTTCTTGGATCGCACACTTGCTCCCTCCTGCTCCATGATAAATCAACACTTGTTCTAAGTATTTACAAGTGGATTGAATCATAATTTTTCTGATTTGATATCAAAAAGCAAGGCTGTTTGGTCTATGATACCCCAGATCTGTCTTCTTCCCCCTTTTGTTTGAAGTTAGCTATGTTTGCCCTTCACTTGTCCTTTGAGAATTTCTAGAAGGTATTTACTCATGGCTTGGAGGCAGCCCTAACTAGTTCCCTACTCTTTCCTTACTCCTAGCCTATGCTGAATTAAGCCCCACTGAGTTGAATAGATCCAACTTGCCTTAATATTCTCCAATCTCTTTCTCCTGTGTTCTAGAGTATGTTTGCATTAATTGAAAGCTCTTCGAGCACATGAATTTTATCTTTCCCAATGGAGTGTGTGTCTGCAAGTCACTGGATGTGGTGCTGGTTGTTTCTGTAGCAGAGGGCAGGGGCATGGCATTCTGGGGTGGCTGCATGCACATCAGCACTGCAGCCTGCTGGTTACAATCCCATCAGACTTTATTGTCCCTCAAAAAATGAAATTAGCAAGGTAAAAGCCTTGTTTAATGTGCTTTTGATAGGCTGTTTTATATGCACACATGCAAAACCAGGGTGAGAAAACAGGAGCAATTAAAATGTCCAAAGCCTTAGATATTCTCCTGGGATGTAGCTTAGGGTTATATTTAGACAGAGCAAGTAGCACCATCTAGTATTAAAACAACCATAAGAACCTGTTTTCCATTGCTGTAGTCTGTCAGGCTTTTATCACTTGATCTGAGACTTTCAGGTTGTGTCTCTCTCTCAGGCTAAGTTTATTTTAATATTGTCAGCTAAACCAATTCAGCCATTTCCAGGAAAAACTAGGGAGGAGGAGAGAAGGAATGTTGTTTTGCCCACATTAGAAAGGGGAAAGGAAAGAATTCCTCCAGCTTTTTGATTGAGAACTGCAGTGCCATCATGTTTAGGAACAGGATCTATGGTGACAAGGCTTGGAGACATCTGCGTGTGTTCTTGGCAGGCTTATCTCTGTTTTGAGCTATTTTGTTTCCTGAAGACTGTTTTTCCCCATCCACCAGCACACCTCAGCCTCTGGTGCTGAGCAGCCCCCTTGTAAGCCAGCCCTGTGCCCATACCCTAGCTGCTCCAAGGGCTGTGCCAGCAGAGCATGACTGTGTAGTGCTGGCCCGGGGCTGTGCTGCTCAGTGGGATCATCCCTGTAATGACAGCTCCTGCTTCTTCCAGGTATAGGTGAGATGGGGTCTCAAATCTGGGAGCAGAGAGCAGGCATAGAGGTGCTTCTGCTGGAAGTGTAGACAGGACAGTAGGTGTTCATCAGGAGAGGAAGGAAGAAATGGGGGTGACAGATGCAAACTGAGGAATGGCCGGCAGAAGCTGTGAGGGGTGCAGGAGGAAGGATGGGCTGACTGCCACAGTAGTGGGCTGTGTGGGAAGAGTGGCTGAACTGGTGGGACCAGGAGACAGGAGGGCAGGGAAGGGATGCTGGAGGAGAGGGGGAGGATGGCAAGAAGAATTGGTGAGAGTGGGACGGGGAAAAGCACTGGGGTACATGGTGGTGAGGAGTTAATAGGGGTGGTGCAATATGGGGCTTCCTGGACAAAAGCATTGGGGCTGAGGAATGGAGAAAAGCACAGTACACAAATAACTGCAACCAGTTATTTTGGCTCATCCATGTCTTCATTGCGTGGTTGGTTATTTGCCACACTTAGGTTGATGTACAGCGGCATTAGGTTCTTGCAGCAGTTGCTTTGAATGTACCTAGTTCACTTTTAAAGTTAAGTCCTTAAAAAAATCAGGTTGTAAGCCCTTCAGACTGGATGCCTAGAGTGGAGAGGGTTGTTTTCACTTTAGTCTGTCTGCATAAATACTTCTGTCTGGCACATGTCTGATATGAAATGGGAATAATGTCACCCAGACGTGAGTGAAGATAAGCTAGTTTAATGTGTGACCCATCTAGATAATAAGCTTTGTAATTCAGATGCTTGTTAGTAACTATGTCTTCAGAACAGTGTTTGAATAGCTGCTGCACAGACAGCCCAGGAAGAACTAGCATCACCTAGCCTGCACGCCAATCAAGGCAGGAGTCTTGCAGAATTCAGTAGCCCCAAGTCACATAATTAGAGATTGCAGCAAGTTGTGTGTCCATGCAGGGTGCCTTGGTTTTGGCACTTCTTGCTGTTGTATGCTTCATTTTGCAGTATGAATAATTTTCCTTCAATATTTTCTTTTCTTGAAAGTTGTACAAAATCTTTTACATTATTGTTATAAATAGTTCTGCAGGTATAAATAGAGGTGGGCAGGGCAAATCACGTGCAAGAAAGACTTCAGGAGTTGGATTCAGCTAATTAAAGGGTTGACACCTTCCCCTTTATTTCAAGTAGCAGACAGCAGGAGAGATATTACAGAGGGCAGCCAAGGCCAACTATGTCACTTCTGGTCTCCCACCAAATATGTGGCTGCTAGGCTGGGACGCTCTCTGGAACTTGGGCTAAAGGAAGGAGCCTGCCAAGAGGCTGCCCAGAACACCATGAAAGGAGGATTCCATGCCATGCAAGTAATTTCAGAACATGGAGGTAAGACATGCTTCTGCCACTGCTGCAAGTGTTGGCATTCATCATCACTGGTACTGGTCATCATACAGATGGTGGTGGTACCCCCCCCAAAATAACAAGGCTTGGGAACTCCTGCTTGGGAACTACAGACAAAGGCAGATCATAAATAGAAAACAGTGTGTTTCCTCCACTGAGAAGGAGTTCCAGAAGCAGCTCAGAGGAAACTAGCACCAGGTTTCTTCATGGAGTTTTTCAGGATTTCTTTGGGCTTTTCTCAGGCTGGAGGCGAGATCCGTGTTAATGGACGGAGCACTCCAAGGTGAGGTACTCTGATGACGTTTCCATCTGGTGATCCCATTGTGTCCCACTTGCCCAAGCTGTGGGTCTCCATTGTGTCTGCCTACATGGGGGCTGATGCTGATTTCCGCTGTTCACGCTTGTTTCTTTGCATCTGAGAGTGCTGTTGAGAAGTTTCCAGAGAAAAGCTTGGCCACTGTTTCCAATGTAATGCAGAGTTGTACCGGCTGCCGGGGACAAGTCGGAAACGCTGGCAAGATAGCAGGCATCCTCAGGAAGCAAACCCTATCAGAAAGCACTGATGTCATTGGCAAACAAAACAAATGAGGGCTGGAAAAACAAACTGTCTTGCAACACTGTTGATATTCCCTCAAATTAGAAGCTCTGCACAGCCTTTACTCTGTGGTCCGGTCTGACAGATTATTTACATGACAACACTGCAGCAATGGTTTTGTTACTCCTGCCAATCCAATTCCTTTGATTTTATTTTTTAGGTTTATTTATCTAAGGGAGGGTGGGGTGAGTGTCCCGGAACTCTAGCCAGATTCAGAAAGCTGGCCAGCATCTTTGCAGATGATGGGTGCTGGCATGGTTGATGTCATGCAGGCTTTGATCAGGCGGGACCTCTGGCTTCCCTGTCCCTGGTCAGGTCTGATGCAGGAGATACTACTTCCCCATGACTTCTGCACAATCCCTTTGAGGCTGTGTCCTGACAATGTCCCAGCTCGTGTCCACCTGCCACCACTGCTACTGGCTCCTTGGAGCTTGTGCCATGAGCATGAAACAGACTTCTCCCCCTTGGTTGTTCCCACTGCGGTATTGTGATGGGCATGGTGATAGCATTCTTCTCTCAGATGGGCCTCCCCACCACACAGAACACCTTGTGGTTTCCCCTTCTACGCGTGGTGTTTGCGGAGCAGGAGGAGACAGTCATGCCAGTACCTCATGGTGCACTTCCACTTGTTGCTCCTCGCCACCGGTCCCAAGAGAAGGATCAGAGTAAACCCCATGTGCTGGAGGTTTCTCGCCCACTCACCTTTGCCTCTCTGATGGCTGCAGTGGATGGCAGAGAGGGGGTTAAGCTCTCCTCCAAGCCAGCCCGATACTAGCAGGAAAAGCACATTTCTTCCTTGCACCTGTGAGCGCTTTGATGGGCTTTCTGCTGTTTATGGCAGTCACATTGGATCTTTCTCTTTAGAAGCTGAACAGCTCTAGCAGCCAGCTGTTCCCTTTGCTCTGCTCATACCTGGCTCCTTGCACAGTCCGGGCAGGGGGTGGATGGAAAATCAGCTTTTTAGGTCAGCATTCAAAAATAACCCACAAAGCCTTCCCTTCCTTCCATGAGGGAAGGGTCCCACTCCTCTGTGCTTTCTGCCTGCTAGTACTTACTGCTGGCTCACCTACTCAAAGCTCTTACTGGGAATTTGGAGTTCTGTTCTAGCAAGGGCGAATATCTTCAGCACAGAGCTTTATTTCTCTGTTGTTAAAGGGTGTGTAGTGTTACATGTGTGAAAAGGGAGGAGATTCATTAAACTCAGGGACAAACTGGTTTATGTGTTCAGGAGGTTCTCAGGCTGGAAAGCCACTTCTGCAGTGTTCCAGGTTAAACTGTGGCTCTGCATAAAAATTGTGCCTGTTGTTCTACACTGTGAGCTCTCCTCGGGCGAGTGCTGTGGCCACTGTGGGCAGCGCAGCGGCAGCTGGAGAGTCCCTGCATGCCTGGGAGCTGCACACCAGGCTGGCCCAGAGCAGCTGGCCAGACCAGCTTCACAGCTGGCACAGCATCCAGGAGGCAAGGTGGGACAGAAAATGGATGGGGTGCTGGATAGGCAAAAAGTGGCCATAACACATAGAGTGCTGCAGCACAGGAACTGGTTTATATAGTAAGCCAACCCATCCACTTCTCTGTATGTGTAGCCCTGAACTTTAGTACTAATAAACGCACAGCAGCCGTCCTAGTAGTTGCTCCATTTCAAGTAAATCCTTGTGAACAGACTTCTCCCTTTCTTCATGGCCAAGAAGAGCATTAGAGACCAGTGTATAAAATGCACTTGCTTATTGTGATCTTTGCAGAAACAGTCTCCTTTTAAGCAGCTGCCAGTGCAGGGCTTATGATCCTCAGGTGGTGTGCTACTACTAAGGACATGCAGTAGTCACTAGATAAGTTAAATGAACTCTTCATTGCAGGGACAATCATCTTGTGTTTTATATTTTACATAAATCCATTTTGGTCTGTTTTACGTTTTTATGCACCCTTTAAAAATTTCTTTCTTTTGGTAATACTGTTCAAACAGAGAGGAATGTATCAGGATGGGTCCATTGTTCTGTACAACCGTCGGAACAGAACATTACCTTCCACACATTTTAAAACTCTGGAAGGATGGGTATTCCATAAGTGCCATAATAAGCTGTGAGAGTGGTATAGACAATAGAGGCTCTTTTCAGCCAACTAATTCAGTTTGCTGGATCTTTGCTCTAGTCAGTGCAGAACTGAGGGCTGTCACTGGGGAAGGAGAATCTTGACTGTCCTGTGTCTTGGAAATCCTTGAGACACAATACACATGGGCATCACGTGTTGTTTCCAGTTGTGTTATACAGTAGAATTGTGTTGTAAAAACAGCATACTTGAAATCTTAGGTTTTGTGTTATTCTAGCTGAGGATTGCAGCAGGCCAATGTGGGGAGAAGAGAAAGTAATCTGCAAAAAGGACTCTTAAGCTGGGGTATTGCATGATGTTACCTGAGTTTCTCATGTGGTTGCATAACTCATTTTTGTTCTTTTGCATATTTTGTCCTTGTTCATGTGAACATTTTTTTAAATTGGAATATGCAGAGCTGTAGGGAGAGGCTTATTGCTCTGTAATTCACCCCCTCCTCCCACAGCACCTTAAAACATAATACAGAGCACACCTCTCCATGACTGGAGAAAAATAGTTTTCTAAGGAAATGCCTGCCCAAGTTGTGGGCTTAACTCCAGTACAAAGTTTTTATTTTGAGATCACATTAGTGAAATCTGAAAGCTGCAATCACCAGTGAATTCCTGAGTGAAAGGGACTGAGGCAGCAGCAGCAGCACAGCATCTGCTGCTTGGCTGAGTGCGGGGAGGTGTATTGTCTGGGGAAGGACAGCACATGAATCATCAGCATCCGCATGCACTTTGCTCCATCTATTTTATTAAAAGGATGGAAAACTGAGTCCAGGGGATGAGACTCTTAGCTTCAGTAGCCTACCGGCTGATCAAAGATATCTTTCCTTCTCTAAAGTGGCCTTCTGCTTGTTTTTGGTTTTGTTTTGTAGTGATGGGTCCAGCTGGAAAGAGCTTTCTGATGGCACAGCTGTGAGTAAAACCAGCACAACATGTTCAGTGTCGAAGACCTCCTGATTTCTCATGGATACAAATTGTCGAAAAATCCCCCTGTTTCATATGAGAAGAGGTGTGATGGATACCGGCATGAAATCACGGGGAGCAGATCTGCTCAGAGAACAGCACTGAATGGGATTGAAGCAGAATCCAGAGCTGGGGCCTACAGCAAGAAACCTCTGGTGAAAACCAGCTCCAGCAGCACCGAAAGCAGCCATGGGAGCCAAGGGAGGCAAGCAGGTCCTGGTTACCACCATGGCCTTCAGGGTTTGTCCACTTTTCATACTTCAGAAGGGGGGTAAGTTTCAGCATCATGCCATGGCTTTGCTTTCTCTTTCTTTTGTTCTTGACAGATAACTAATCGTGACTCTAACCCTTAACACCCTCTTCCTGTGATCCTTTCCTGCTCCCATCCTAGTAACCATTTCAGTTCAGTGGATGTCCACATCCAGTGACACATCCATTCACCTTCTGCTAGAGAAAGGCCTTTGGGAATAGGGGGATAATAGGAAGTGGCTGAGTGTGGGAAAATATGTTTTAGTAATGTGGTCTGTATCAGAAAGGCCTTTCTGATGGACTTAGGAAAGCTTACTCCTAGCACAAGGGGAAAGAAAAGGGGGAAAAAGGTCTTACTTTTTCTCAGTTTTAAAAAACTGTACCCAGCTTCTTCTGCCACATACTCTTTTTACTGTGGATGCAGCCACATGCAGCTCTTGGTGGGTGTTCCTACGTGCACTGAGGACTTGCTTGTTCTCCTTAGGCTGCTGTTGTGGAGTAAGCATGAGAAGGTGCCTGTGCACTTCTGTTTTAAAACAGCTCCAAGCCAGTGGAAGCTCTTGTTGTCACTCCATGAAATGTGCTTGTACAACCCTGACTTGCTCAGCTCAGTACGTGCACACCGGGGCTGGGGCCGGCTGGGCAGGAAGAGCTGTGTGTACACACCGACGCTCGGCCATTGTTCTGCAGCTATTTGAGTCCTGCAGATGAACAAAGGAAAGGGGCTCGAGCAGGACTGGAAGCCAGCCCAAGTATGACGAGGGTTTCCAAGGAAAAGCCCCTTCCTCCTGCCGAGTGGGCTCGAAACTGAAAGCAGGGCAAAACACTGTCACCTTGGGAGCTTGTCCTCTTACAAAGACCTTCAGTAACATGTGGCAAAGCCATGTGTCCCCACTGTTCTTTCCCTTCGCATCTCTTACCCTTGCAAGTCTGTGTGCTTGGAGCAGGAATGGCTGCTGGTTACCAGCTAGAATAATGGACAGGAAGAGATGTGGGCCCTCTAAAGCAGTCATAGGGCAGCCAGTCCTGGTGAAGGTCTCCAGGTGGAACCATCCCTTCTGGAGAAGGAAGGACAGAACACAGATGTAAAGGTAATTAGGAGGATCCTTCCCAGTGTGTGTTTTGGATGAAGTAAACTGAACAGCAAAAGAAGTGAGGAAAGATACTAAAAAAGAATGAAAGGGAAAAAGGTTTTGAAGTAGAGGAAGAGAGTATGCAGTGGGGCTGAGTAAGCTGGCACTGAGTTTACAGTGTGGAGAAATACCAGTGTGAAGATCTGGCTGTGCAAGGCTGGCAGCTACCACAGCAGTGCTGCTCCTGCACCCTGGCAGTCAGAGCCTGTGTGGATGCACAGAGGTTTGAGAGGGCTGCTGCCTCCCTGCTCCTCTGGGTGCATCTGCAGGGGCTCATGCATCTGGCCCACATCTTGGATGTGGCAGAGTTATCTGTAATTGCTGGCCTTGGCTAAATACAGAATGATGCTCTCTTAACAGTTTGAACTTCTCTTTCTAAATTCAAGGGGTGGGACCTGCCAGTCTACAGCATATTTAAACATCATATCCTGGTTTTTAAAAGTGGCTTTTCCACATAAAATAGGGAACACAACCCGGGAAATGGCTTTGTCATGCTTTCATAAAAATAGAAATATTTTCTCGCTATTATTCTTACAGCAAACTCTGGTTCCCAGTGAGCCTACTGGGAACTCTCACAAGGCACTAGCAGCTGGAAAGACCATTGTATAATCTCTTCCTTGCCATGCCTGGGTGTGTGGAGTGCCTCCAATGTGGAGCATGACACAGCCATGGCCAGCTGGTCCAGGAAGGGAGGAGGGAGCTCTCTGGGCTGGATCCAGGGAAGCCACAGCTGCAGCACTGCAGCACCTGTGTGTCAGCTCCTGAGCCCCAGGTGACAGTCCCCCTCCAGATCCACTGCTGAGCCACAAGGCTGCCGTGTGTGTGAGCTGCTCTAACAGTGAAGAGAAGATACCTGTGATGGCCCAGTTTGGAGTGCTCAGGCCTGTGGCAGGCAGGCCATGGTGAACTCCACCAGACATTTTGATATCAATGCCTAGTTTCTGGACTGCTATGGGAAATGGGCTTCTGGTTCCCAGGGTGGGTAAGTAATGCACACTTCAGAGATGTGGGGACAATTTGGGCCCAAAGGGCCCAAAGAGGAGACAACCATCCAGCAAGATTCTCTCTGGGCATTGCAGGCTTCCTGCCACCATTCCCAGGTGCTGCTTTCCCAGTCAGCACAGAGCAGGAGAGGGCCCAAACAAGCTGTGTGTGTCCTTCACAGATGGTGACAGCTCCACAACAACTCAGAGCTCCTCATCTGGGGAGTTATCTACGCCATACTCTTGTTTACACAAGTGATGTGGAAGAGTTAATAACCTCCCGTACACCATGGAAGTGAGTGATGTTGCCAGTCTTGTGGCTGCCTTTGTGGGCAGGTTTGTGGGGCTTAGAGTGTTTTTTGATGGCAGGGATGATGCTGTTGTCTCTGCTTATTAAGGTTGTTCTGCTAATCACACATTGCTGAGGAGGGTGGAGGCTTCATAGCCACTGCTCCTGCTGCTTGTGAGGGGAGAGTGATGATCCAGTGGAATGGGGAAATGGTGCTTGGCTCTATCCTGTTTTTCTCAGGGAAAGAGTGAGGGAGGGCTGTCTTGGCTGTCCTTGCTTAACTGAGCTTAACTGGAGACCACACAGTAAAAGTTTGGAAGAGGAGACAAAGAAAATAGGAAAGCTGATGCTATGGGTATAGATGAGAGTTCTCTCTTCACAGGAGAATTTTGTCCTGATTCTCTTCTAAGTAGAGAGAAGAGGCACTTTGCTTAGTTGTTTGTGTGGGAGGAACTATGTTAGTAGCTAGCAAATTCAGCGATAAATAGATACCATCATTAATGAGATCACCTGCTGGGACAATTAAAGTGTACTGGTGTTTTCCAGTGTGGGTCTAAGAAAAGTGTATGTGAGGATAGGATCTCAAAATAGAACAGAACCTGCCAGTGTCCAGAACAGCCCTCTGAAAAATTTTCCACCTTGCTGACTTTCTTAACAATGCTCTTTGTGGGGCACAAAGTCTGTGCCAGTGCCTGCAGCTCGTGCAGGATGAGCTACTGAGTGCCCAACACCTTCTGCTTGCATGCTGGCAGCCAGCTACAGGGACAGACACTCCCTACATAGCCCTGCAGTGGCCTCATTCTGTAGGGTTTGGACTTCAAAGCCTGTGCCACACTCCTTCACTTTTGGCCACATTATCTGCATCATGGGAGGTCCTGCTGGTCCAGCGTCACCCTAGGGGAAATGAGCAGCTTCAACCCACTGCTCTGAGCATGACAGCTCAATGAAATGCAGTCATGCAGCCGGTGCAGGGTGGACTGATGGCCTCATTTCTTGTAAAGGCCTAAAATTCACAGATAGCTAGAAATAGTTTTGGGGGTTTTGAACAGTTTTAATTAAATGAACTTTATATAGAAAGAATTCAAAGCACTTTATGAGAGCAAATGTGATACTTGTTACAAGAAGCCCTCTTAGAAAAGAGTTCATAATGTTAAAATCCACCTCCTTGGTCCCTTGGGACCCCTCTGCCCCTGGAACTTAAATGTCCACAGTCCCACAGGGCTGCTCCATCCTTGGCACCTTTCCCAGCTGTCAGGCACTTGCTGTGTCTGCGTGTGCATTTCTTTGTGCGTCAGTACCAGCACATCGTGGAGAGACACAGAATTGTGTAGTGGCACAGTCAGAGACAAGCTGCTGCACAGAGGGGCTGTGAAGTCTTCTCTGTGGTGATATGTCATGGACACAAAAGACTGCACCATGACTGGTACTCACCATTCAGAGATCTAGCATTGCTGAGGCAGTAGTGAAGCATTTTGAACTTGGAGTGGATCTTGGAACCTTCCCCTTCCGCCACCTCATTGACCGCAAGACCCAGAAGTGCCACATGTCCTGGAAGCAGGCACTCTGCTGTAACTGTGGCCACAAGCAGTGAGGTTGTGCTGTGCTGCCCCACTGCCTCCTGCCTGCCTGCCATGCCTGAGAGCAGAGGAGACTTCAGGATGGAGCTGTACTGGAGGATCCTTGGAGAATCCTCTTCCCACTGCACAGTGCACTGTCATCTTCTTCACAGGTTTGCAGCATCCGTGATAGAGGCTGGCTGTGTAACCACTTCTAGTCACTTAGCCAGCTAGAGAGACTGATACTGTCTGTCCCATGAGTAGATCTTAGAAAGGACCAGGTTTAAAATGCTCTAAAGGCCTCCTTTTAAATGTCTTTTTTACACTCTTGTTGCAATGATGACATAGTACAAGTTACATGGTGGATTGTATTATGTTCTGAAGTTCATTACTAGAGCCTAATTATTAACCTTTAAGAATAAATTTAATCTTTCAAACAGCTTTTAATAAATGGAGAAGCAATCTTTCTGTTGATAAGAATTTGTGTTCACTTTGTGGGGTTTTTTTAATTGTGAATTAAGCTTTGTAACATCACTGGAAATTTTAAAAAACAGGCTTTTTAGGTGCTTTTCTAAGAGATGCTACCACTTAAGCGGGAATAATTTCAAAGAAGTCTGATGGCCCGTGCTGAGCAAGATGTCAAACTAAATAATTGTAACGGTCTCTTCTGATCTTGGAATCTATGACTGTACTTCCTGCAATTTCTGTAGACCCTTTTACAGTGATGGATAAAATCAATCAGAAAGAGCAACCTGTCCATTCTCTCCTCACTCTTGCTGGACCTTGTTTCTCACCTCATTTTGTAACCACAGATACAGGTGGTGCTGCAGCAGAAGGGGGATGAGAGGAAAAGGTAGAAGATAGCATTTGTTCAGCTGTAAGTTTCCACATTGAAGTGTTGGTTGTTACTACAATCAGATGCTGATATAGGGGGTGTGCTGTTATATCTCACTGATTAATGGAGACATCTTTTCCTTCTTGGGGTACAGCAATCAAGCTGCATTTCATGTTTTGGAGGCAGAACATTTTGTTCAGAAGTTCAATCTTAATCCAGTTGAACTAATATGAACAAGATGCTTCTTATCCCAGTCTGGTTTTTAAAATTTAGACTCGCAGGATGAAGTTAATATACATAAAAGAAAATTGCTGTGGATCTGGATAGCTTAATTTTCATTCTGAATTTTGACTTGTATTATGTCTTCACAAACTCCTATTTAAATAGATCATTGTTTTTAGTAAAAAAGAGCCAGATGACAGTCTTTATATACCTTGAGGTGGAGGGAAGAGAAAGAAATTCTTGGGTTCTATCTACATACTTGTCCTATTTCTGTCAATTTTGATTTTTCTTTCCAGTCTTAGGCTGGTGGCAGCCACGTAGTGTAAAAGCAGTTATATTGTTGGACACCTTAGGTACAAGAATAGCAGAATGCAATTCAAGTAGAAAATTAATTATTTATGTAGAAAGGTACCAATTTTGTTCTGCAGGAATGTATAAAACAGTTTACACTCTGTTCAGAACAGATAAAGGATCTATTCTCTTCATGTAAATCTGTGTTCTGAATTTCTAATCTGCAATAAAATGTTTAATGTTTTTCATATTTCACTAATAGATTCTTTTTTTAAGAATTTTATACTTCTTTTGAAGTATTTTACAATTTAAATATTGGTTCCATCCTATTCAGCACGGTGTTGATACTTCACCATTGTTGTGACATGTGTCATTTAATCCACAGCACCCTGAAGAAATTTGTTCCCACGGAAAGATGAACAAAAATCAATTCTGGAACTGGCATGTTTAATTTCAGCACTTATACCAGGATGCAAATCATGTTTCTTACACAATATATTTTATGAAATCTTATGAAATAGCCATCTATCTGTTCTCTCTACCCCTGCTTCTTGGAATTCTATTAAACATGAATATCAGAGTAGTCTCCTTGACATCTATAGATTTTGATTTAGCAGGGCACAGAAGTAATTCAAGACAGTTTGCTTCTGGTTTTAGAATGGCATCTTAGAATAAGGGACTGGCCTGGGTTTGAAGGGACCTTCAAGATCATCTAGTTCCAAGCATCCTGCTGTGGGCAGGGAATTTTCTCATGTCCATCAAGGAGGGCTGTGCATGTTTGCACAGCAGGTAACTCTGCATTTGTCTCTCCTTCTAACATCTTTGCATAGCTAACAACATGTCAAAAGAGCTTCTGTCCCTTCCTTTACCCATGTTAATGACTGACTTTTAAATCCTCTCATTAAAATTGTCATCTGGTTGCAAATAGATTACACAAACCCCATAAGCATAACTCATCATTTGACTTATTAATGGCCTTACCCATGCAAGAAAGAACCTGTGCACACTGCCTCTGACACTGCATTTTTTTTCAGGGTTCATGACAGGCCTCATTTAGCATGGTCTCCCCAGCCCAAGACTGATAAAGATCTTGCCTACTGGAGAAGACGAGGACAGGACTTCAGTGTGCTACTGGGCTATTCCCAGAAAGCCAGTGTGGAGATGAAAGGCCTGGCTGCAGCCCCAGGGACACCCCAGCACCCCAAGGAGAATCAGCTGAAGGTGGGGACAGGTGCAGGGTATGTCAGAAGAAGCGGCATGCAGGAAAGCTGTGAAGTGCCCAGCAAATGTAAGTGGCAAAGTCTGGAAGTGGAAAGCTGGAACCAGCCAAAAAAAGTAGGGAGACAAATGTCTGAGGGTGACAGGGAGAAGCTGCTTCAAGAGCTGTATTCACTGACTTTGGGAGACAATGTGCTCAGCACCCACAGCAGGGGGAAATCGCAGTCGTTGCCAAGGGTCCTTTCGCCTGAGAGCATGAAGTGCGTGGAAATGCCCTCCCTGACCAACAGTAACAACTCACTCAGTGTAACTAAAACCCCCTCGTGTCCCCCAAACAGACTCAGTGTGGAACCAGCCAAGCACCACGGAATGGGAGGCCATTTCGTTCCCCTGGTGAAGCCCAAGTATGGGAGACCTCTCAAGCCTCCATCCTATGAACTGCAGCAGCAGACAAGGGCACCTGCCGAAACCGTGGGTTTCCAGGACCACTACCAGAAAGAGGAACCTATCTCCTACTTAGCCAAAGTCAATGAGCCAAGGCAAGATGCTTGCATTCCAGACTCTGGTTTGGAGCCCCCAGTGTATGTACCTCCTCCTTCATACAAATCCCCACCTCACCAACATGTGACCCCACGTTCCCCCAGTGAAGTGCCTAACACTGACACATGCAGTGATCCACAGGGTCCTGCAGAGAGGGTTGTCCCCTGCCAACGACCAGCCATGAATACTTTTGAAGTGGGGTGTGACCCTTGCAAAGACAACCATTTTCCTCATGGGAAGCAAAGCCATGCAAGGCGCCCTGCTGACCACCTGCGTTCTGTTCAGTATATTCCCTTTGATGATCCTCGGATACGACATATTAAAATTGCACCACTGGAAGGTCTGCAGGGCAACTCTAAACACACTGAAAATACATATAGTCCCAGTTCTGGTGCTTTGCAAGAGAGAAATCTTGAAGTACAGTACAACAGTGCCTTTGTGGATGCATCAAACTTGTCTAGTTCTGCAAAGGGAGAAAGAACTTCTGATAGTTCCACCCATAGCAACAGATGGTTGGCACCATCCATCCGAGATCAGGAAAATTGTGCCTTGCCAGACCAAAGAGACAATTGTAGTGCAACTAATCACAGCCCCCGTAATGAAGCCAGCACAGAGTACATGAAAGGCAAACTTTCTCTAAGAAATTCACATATGGACAACACCTGTGAGACTGTTACAAAAGTGAAAAAGTTTGAACCTGGAACTGGGATGCAGAGCAAAAAGAGTTCAAAGAAAAAAATGAATGAAACTATATTTTGTTTGGTCTCCATCCCAGTTAGATCAGAATCCAATCTGCCAGATACAGATAGGAACAACAACATAACTCAGAGCCCTGATAAGAATGGGTTTGATAACAATGGGGCTTTGCAAGAACAAAGTCTCTTAAGTATGTCTTCAACAGACTTGGAGTTACAAGCGCTTACAGGAAACATGACCAATAAAAATGAGTTACAAAAACAAGAGCTGTGGAGACCAGAGGAGTTCAAACAAATGAATGACCTCAGATTTATTCAGCCTACAAAACACAGAGAGCTGAAATATTCTGGCTCCTGGCCAGGCGATCAGTACAAAGACCAGCAGACGCAGACCAGTTTCTCTGAAGAACCTGAGAGCCCACAATTTTTCCATGGTACAAAGCCTGGGCAGCCTGATAGCAGCAAACTGCTCTCTCCAAAACTCCTGGGATGTACAGCATCCGCGATAGGGGAAAAACAGACAGGGTCACCTTCTGATGAGAGAGGCTGTGGGCACAGTGGTTATGGTATGAAGGGCCAGACACATCTCAGCCAGTCTAGCAACAGTGCATTTTCCAGGACTGCCACCTCAGTCCTTCGGGCTCCCTCCCCAAAAGCCCACCAGAGCCAGCCTGTGCCTGTCCAAGAGAGGGAAAATGGCCTTCTTTCCAAGGGAGATGTAGTTAAGGGAGAACCAGGTGCTCCCTGCAACAGTAAAGAGCTGTTTGGGCAGTTCCTGTTGAAACCTGTAAGTCGCCGTCCCTGGGATGCAATAAGTGAGCTAGAAAGTTTTAACAAGGAGCTTCAAGGGCAGGAGGAGAGCACAAGCAGTGAAGAAGATTTGGAAAGTGCTGCGGCTCCTTTGCAGGCAGGTGCCTTTATGCAGAGGAGGGAGTCCAAAAATGAGAAATCAAGCCAGGAGCCAAAACATGGTGGGAAATCAGAAATGGTTGTGCCAGAGGTGCCTGTATTTAGGTCAGGACGGGTTAAAAGTAAGTCTGAAAGTTGGAGCATGGGGACAGAGCATGGTGGCGAGCCAAGATGCGTTGGCCCTCAAGGCTCCTCAAAGCCAGGAGGGAGCAGTGAAGGAGTCAGGCCAGCAGATGGAAGTCTGATAACAGAAATGGGTAAGGGGGAAGCCAAGAGCAGAACAAGCAAACGGCCAGTTCATGTGGGCCCTGTCAAAAGAGTTTTGTCCAGTAGCCCAAGTCACAGTAATCCTTTCAATAACCCTGTCTTGCAGGAGATGAGTGAAGACCAAAATTACCTAGGCTTTGTTAAACTGAGCAAAGGTGCAACTCCCACAAATGACAGGGTATTAGAGAGAGGGTCAGTAGTACGCTTGTCACTAACAAAGAGGAACCAAAGGTGCTCTGAGCCAGATTTGAGGTCAGTGGGACTTGATGTGGCCCCAGAACCTGGTGCTAACAACTCTGATCACTCTTCAGATGCAAATGCAGTGGAAATCCCTGTGAATGAGTCATTGCAGGCAAGAGCTGCAAGAATTTTAGGTATAGATATAGCAGTGGAGTCTCTCCTTCCAAATGACTATGTTGGGCCCCACCCAGTCACTAGCCCTTCAAATGGTGCTCAGGACTTTGAGTTGTCATCAATGGGTAGCACAGTAAGTAAAAAAGAAGGAAAAAAAGAGGATTCTTATGAAGGCAGACGAAAGTGTGGCTGGACAGAAAGTGCTCTCTTTGTCAGAGCTGGAGGACGATCTTTACACCCTGATGAATGCCAGGCCACTCAGCAGAAAGCCAGCTCTAAACCACTGGTAACTGAGCAAGTTCTTGAACAACCTGTGAGTCCCAGCCAAGGTGAGGATCAAAACTTGGTTTGCAAGTCAGCTGCATATCAACATTCAGAAAAGAGAGTGAGGAGCACCTCGAAAGTGATAGAGACACTCCAAGGCAAGCTCACGTCTCCACCCAGCCGGACTGCCATGGATCGCTTGGTGCGAATGAAAGAAGTTGACTCTGTGTCGCGGATGAGACGTCTGAGCATTAAGAGCGCAGACTCGGGAGAGGAGGTGGATGAGGAGAAGCTGTCGAAGGTACCAGAGGAAAGAGGAAGCAAACTGGCAAGCTCAGGGGCTGTTTCCAAGCGTGTTATCTCTCTCAGTGAAAATGGATGTTTAGGTGGAATGGACAAGAAGAAGATCGACAGAGATTTTTCTTTAGGTAAGACTGTGTTATGGGAGATCCAGATGGGTACTCGTTCCTTATGTAATGGCATGATCAGTTTGCTTATGCCCACGTAATGCTGCTCAAATAGTAACAGGCTGTAGGTGGTACTATCCTCATCTGGGAGCCACCCACTTTGCTCTCCTTGTGGAAAAGATGAGTGTTCTCTGATCCCATTTTAGGAATAGTTACTGTAAAACTCACTTGTGATATGGAAACTCATTCACAGAGATTGGAGTGCTCCCTAAGGTCTTATCTCTGTCTAATTGTTTCAGGGAATGGCCAGGCTGAAACAGGGGAGTTCAAAGACAATCGGTTTAATGCCAGTGTTTGGGAACATGTGGAGATTTTCTCATAGCTCTTCCCAGAATGCCAATTTTTTTCGCCTCTCTAGTACTTAAGTAGACAAATACTATATCACCGTTCAGAAGAAACTAAAAATAAAAATCGGATGTTCTTCTATGAAGCCTCAGGGAAATGGCTGCATATAGGGCCTGGAAAATTCTCTCATGAATGTTTTCCAGATCAGATGGTGAGAATAACTGTTAACCTCAGGACAAATGGGTTTTTTTCCTATTTTTTGGTGTTTCTGATCTCTACAGATATATCTATATATATCTACAGATATATCTACGCAAGATATAAACTTGTGTAGTCCGTATGCATTCCCAAAGTAGCATGAGCTATTCCCTCTCTAAAACAGTTTTCATATAGCATTTTGTTGAACAACTGAAAATCAGTTATTGCCATAGACCATAGAAAGGGATATATCTCCCAGGCCACCTGTCTAGTTCATTAAATAAACTGGAGTAAGAAAACATACAGTGTAAGAGCAGTTAAATTAATATTAATATCCTCCTTCCTTTTTCCATCCTCTCTGTTACAGTTGACACTTTACCTTGAAATCTGAACGGGTTATTCGTTTAACCTCATTGATACAAATCTGTTCACAGTTTTCCAGTACAGAGGGACTGAAATTAAATGGAGTATACTTTAAACTGGATTTATGCATTTCCATCTGAAAATAAATGCTTGTATGGGTTCTCTTCTGCAGTCTTGCAGCCTTTTTCTCCATGTCTTTTTCTGTATCCCACATCTTTCTCTCTTTCTGGTCTGAACTATTTCTCCAGACCAGATTTTTCAAACAGACTAATTCAGCTTTCTTGTACCCATCAGGTCTGGTATGTCCCACATGCATTTCATATGCTTTCCTCCCTTGGGGTTTCTGCTGGAGTGAAGAAAATAACTGTTGTGGTGACATGACTTCAGGGATGTATCAAAACAGATTGTGTGCATTTTATTGGAGAGCTATTCTGCAGTAAATTAGGTCTAAAATTATCCCTCTTGCTGACAATGTCAGGCTTGTATTCTGCAGTGTGTTCCCATTGCAGCAGTTCCCTCACAGCCATAACAGCCCTCCCCATGTTTGGATGGCATGGATGTCCCTTCCTGCTGAGCATGTCCAGTACTGCAGGGTGACACACACTGGGTGGGCAGGTGGCTCCTCTACCGGCCTCTTCCCGTCCAAAGAGACCCTGATTTGTTGATGGTCCCAAAGGCTTCACCTTACCTTAAAAGGGCAGGGCTGAAGATTGATGTTTGTAGAAAGACCTGACGTGTCTTCCTTGTTAAGTCTCACTCCAATTTCCAGACTAGCTCATTGGTACAATTGAAAGCTCAAATGAGTTGCTCTTAAAGAGCAAATATTCCATTCTGAAAGGCCATTCTATTTGGAGCGAGGTAGGATGATGTTAGTCTTATAATTGCAGACTGGGCCTGTCACAGAGGCTGAAGCCCTTAGCAGAAACAGGCTTTCACATGTATAATGTAGCTTGGCAGAGGAACAGTCATCTCTGAGCAAGAGCCCTGCCAAAACTGAGTGCAAGAAGCTCATCTTACTATGCAAATGCTGCCATTAGGAGAACATCTCCAAGTGTTCCCAAATGCATTGTATGTCTTTTCTCTGCTGTTTGAAGACATGAGGCTGCTAATCTGGCTTTGTTTCTGTAGAGAGCATTTTGAATGAGCTTAACCAAATGTTGAATAAACATTTCTGTATCAGTAATAGAACTCCAACATCTGTCCACCTCAAAAGGGTGACCTGGTCTGTCAGTCTGGCCTGTTTGTGCCCTTGGTTTAGGCGCTGAGGGCATGGGTAAGCTTTCAGGGAATATACTGAGCCATGCAGAGACTCCATGTCTTGTGGCCTGATTTTCTCCCTTCTTCCCCGCCCATCCTGCCACTCCCTGAAACAGTGAGCACCTGAAATTTTGTGGGGAATTCTGTTAATGTGAATGTGCCTGGCCTTAGGAAAATCAGGTTTCTGAAATGCAAATCTGTTTTTATTCTTAGCTCAACCTGTCACAGAAGAGTTCAGAATTTTATGTTCTAACAGTTTAGATGGCAATATATTTATAATCAAAAATTGTTACTGCTTTAAAGGCATCACACACCATCAGTGCATTAAGCTTAGAAAGATGCAGCATTATCCTAGAGCGCATTAGCCCTCAAAAACTTTTTTCCTGTTAGTTTTTTTGCATTTATGTGGTATCTGTTTGGAAATACCAGAAAAGGCTTAGCAGAAATCGTAAGTGTTGCTGGTACAGCCTCCTTTCTTGGCTGGCCTAGCAGCTTGAAGAGGGTGGGCAAGAGAAGTGATAAAAGATTCTGCACCACAAATCCACCCACTGGGGCCAAATCCAGAAGTCCTTTTTTAGCCAGTTCCTCCTTGACATGAGTCTGGATGCTGCAGATGGACACTTGCACATGGGAGCAAAAATTTCCCTGGAGGATTTTTATGCTTTTTATGTTTGAATGAAGACATTCACTCAAATCAACATGAAAGTCCTGAGGATGAACGTTTTACTCCAAAGTGTGATATTTCTATGTGGAACTGTTTTCATGCTCAGCTGTTTAAATGCGAGTGCTGTGGGAGTACAGCCTACGGGAGGGACGTTTAAGGTTAGCACAGATACTCTGGTTGTGTAAGAGCAGAAGCAGCACGCGGCAGCACGGCTGCTGCACCGGTTTGTCCAGGCCCCTCTGTGCCTGCAGACTCCTCCCTAGGTAGCCCTGGCTCCTATGCGCCAAGATTGTGCACCCCAAGGGCAAGTCAGGTGTCTGCATGATGGTGCTGGGCAGGCAGACCTCATAAGGCAAATAAAACCTTTTCATTGCAATCCTATCCCAGAGTGATGAGGGTGAAGGAAAGGGCTCATGTCTGCTCACTTCATGGCCGCCATTGGGATAAATCCAATTAAAAAATCTAATAGAAGAGTGTCCTCAGGGGTTTGGGAAAAGGAAAACCAACCTGTGGTATGTTCTGTGAACTGGCAGGAGGGAGGCTGGCAGAGAAGAAGAGTGTTAGTAAGCCAGTCCAGTGCTTTAGTGAATAAGGCTGGAACGTGAGCTGCAGTTTTGCAGACTGAAGTGAGACAGACTAACCATAGTGATGCAACACAGCTGTGCTTTCCTGTTTTCTGTTGAATTAATCTGAAACGAAGGACTTGCAATCCAGTGAAAAGACCCTGATGACTGCATGGCATAACCACTCCTTCAGCCAGCCTTACATACCCTGCTAGGATGCTTAAAGCATTTACTGGTCCTTGGTGTTCAGTACAAGAGGAAGAAAATCTTGTGTCTTTTTCTTCCTGTCAAAGCCTCTGAGAACTGGAAGTAATCGCTTGGGATTCAGTGTTCTTGTTCCTACCTACCTAAGGCCTTCCCAAATTCTATCTCCATGCATTTGATCAGAGTCATTCCCAAATTATACTGGTAAAAATACAGAATTTGGGTCAGGAATGTGATATGTATCTTTAACACGGAAAGTCCATTATCAGCTTCTCTTTTTGTAATAAAAACTAGGGAAAAGATGTGTCATTTCCACAGCCATCAATATTGAACAGATTTCACAATACATTATTAAGAGTGTTTTCTTGTTTTTTTTCCAGATACATATGACCCCACTAAGGTTGAAAAGGTGTGAGATTAATGAAGAGGAGAATAGAGAAAAGTGTGCTCTACTGAGAATGTTTCACTGATTTTTTTTCCTGGGTGCTTTTTGTTTGGGTTTTGTTCTTTAATGTTTGGAAATTGTCTCCATTTGTGATGTTCATGGTGTACTGATAATGCCTTTACCACTGCCACTAGGAATTAGCTATTCATGTCTGAAACTGCTGTGGAGACCACAGAAAAATCTGACTTCTACATTGGAACCATCTGGCTTGGCAGTGTTTAAGACAATACCTACCATTGGCAAAGAGTTTTTATCTGAACTCTATTTCAGTCTTCAGCAGGGATGGTGAAATGCATCAAGTGAAGTGTTACATTGGTGTAAATGTAAACGTGGGAGATTAGTGAAATTATTTTTAAAAGAATGTGAATTTATAAGCTAAACTTCTAAGTATCTACATTCTAAACTTTGTTTAACTTAAGGGATTTTTGGCCATAAGTAGAAAGTGCTGCTGCACTGTGTGGGGGAAGGAATGTGAAAGAATGGTAGCAAAGACTGATTGTGAAATTATCTCTGACTTCCAGAGTTTGAATTTACTTTGATTAAATACTTACTTGCCACCTAGAAAGAAGAAAAAACAAAACCTAAAAGCTTCTAAAAGATGGAAGACTTTTGTAGTACAGTGTACAGAACATGTAATTATAGTAGCTGGCAACTATGTTTCAAACCAATGCAAAGTATACCACTGGCTGTTTTGCACTCAGTATTACCTATTTTTGTTTTGCTGTTTAGAAGTTCTTTATATGAAAGTATAGTAGCTGGTTTAAAATAGCCCATTTTAACAAAGTAACTATATTTCTTGTTACAGAATACTATCTATTTTTCTACGATGTAAACAATTGCTAACAAGTGGCAAGTATAAAGAAGTATTATTATTATAATAATTATATTTTAAGAAGTCTTATTCCTCTGAGTGAAGGTGCCCCAAGCAGATTTCACTTGTATATCTTAATGCACACCCTATTGCCACTTACTCAGTAATGCTACCTTATTTTGTTCTGAAAAAAAAAGCCATCTATCTATCTATCTATCTATCTATCTATCTATCTATCTATCTATCTATCTATCTACCTATCTACCTATGTACTACAAGGTTAATTTCTATTTTTTCCCACTCAACCCTTGGATCATTCTTCTTGGAGCCACTTTCTGAAACACACTGAGAACTCTCCAGGCTGGTGTTGCTGCCATTCCATTCCTAGGATGCTGATTACCAAACAGCGGGTTTGGATTTTTGTCCCAGTGTAGCTGAGTGGCTCAGATAAAATACCTTCTTGCTTTCTTATACTTTGTTTCCTTTTACAGATTATGAATTTGGATTAGACCAGTGCACAAAAATAAGCAAAACTGGGTTCTTCCCTGAAGTCACCAGGTGTTGCTGGGGAGAAGTTCAGGTGTCTTTTTGATGGCATTTAAATACATGGCTTTAAATATATTTTACCTGCACACACAAATGCATGAATTACAGAATTTATAATAAAGCCTATGCATTCTGCCCTTTGATCCTGAATTAGCCTGCTTAGAATCTATGTCTTAAAAGCCTTTATGTCCATTTCTGTATGTTTTTTGTAAGTACCTGTGTACTAACATTCTTCAGATGATTTGTTCATGTACTTCATCAGTCTATTCTATTGGCCTTTTCTGGGTTTTAGCATAATTTTATTTTTTAAAGTCTTGTAATTTCTTGAAATATTTTTTCTTAAGTCTGTAATTTGGAAAGAACGATCAGGAAAAACACTCATCCTGTGTTTTGGCAGCAAGAATTTCTTGTCTGTAACACATGATTCTGTTACATATGGACTATTTAAAGCTTGCTTGAAAAGAAAATGTGGTGTATAATTTATTTTATTAACTCTTGTGCATGCTGTGTTGCGATACCTGTTGACAAACTGTTCCTACAACTCTTACTATATTCACCTCTCTTCATCAGCATCTAGGACATCTGGGGACTTGTAAATAGCTACAAAACATGTTTCCCCACCNGCATCAACTCTCATCTTCCCAATTCCCAGTAAAGCTGAGATGTGTAGCAATTAATTGAAAGTTTTAATTTATGCTTGATTGCTGAAGAACTGTAAATTGTCCCATACAGGCATTCCTATTATCTTCTGTTTATGTCTCCATGGAACAAAAGTTTTCTTTGCATTTTATTTTCTTCTGCTAGGAATAGGTTAATTGATTCCACAGTGTATCTGTTTCATCAGTCATGTCAAGTAATTACTTTTCCAAAGCACATAAACATCCAAAAGAGGCAACAGTATTACAGGGAAGGTTTTATTGGCCAAGAATAAGAAATTAAACCCTAGAAAGTGGGTAAGCTTTGTTTTGCAGTAGTATGTGACTGACCAGTGGATGAAGGAGCAGAGTTAGTCCTCTTTTGGAAATGATGTATTCCTCTAACAGCACTGGTAGTTTAATTTGATACAGACAACTGAAAAATCCATAGGGTACAGTTTTCTGCACAATTGTGCCTCAATG
The DNA here is from genome assembly GCA_013400515.1 of Erpornis zantholeuca. Lineage (NCBI taxonomy): Eukaryota > Metazoa > Chordata > Aves > Passeriformes > Timaliidae > Erpornis > Erpornis zantholeuca. The sequence goes on from VZTN01020671.1 coordinate 126,622, forward strand.
TTTCTACAGTGTCTATGCCATGGGTCAGCTGTTGGAATGGCCTGGACAGTACCATAGCTGAACCACCTTTTCAGAAACCAATCACCAGTTTGCAAGCTGTCAACAGAGGGCCCCTTTTACACCAGAAATGGTTAAAAGACAGTAAATGGTGACTGTCAGTGCCTGTCTCAATGGGTACATAAAACTGTCTCGGCAACAGCTGTCACTGGTAATGGGAACAGCAGGGGCTCAGGGCTGAGCGGGTGCAAAGGTGGAGTATGCAGCAGGCTGTTTCCAGTGCTTCCTGCAATGCAGACAATGTGAAAAGTAAGGAACTCTGCCTTTATTCTAGGGGGAAGAGCAGAGCTAGAACCTCAGAAATTACATTTTGACAAGCTGCTGTGTATCCAGCTTGTGCTGCTGCTATACTATTGTAGCTGGGGAAGCTGAGGTCGGGGGAAGATGAGCATTCTCAGAGCTCATTTCATGAGCATTCTCAGAAACTCATGCAAAAAACCTCCCAACCCTGACCGATGCATACATTTTAAAAAAATGTTTAATGGGGGCACTTCTCCGGACCTGGATGGCTAAAGGGGACCTGCCATCTACTTCCCTTTACCCTGTTGAAATCCAGAAGGGACAGTCACAGCCTGAGCAGCTGGTGCCAGTAACAGCGGATGGTGGCAGGGAGATAAAAGCGAATACGACATTCCAGGCTCCTATCTCCTATCCGAGGAGGAGGAGCCACCCGGGAACTCCGGGGCTCCTGAACGGCCCGAGCCCCGTGGACAGGGCAGGACGGCCTCTCCCAGTGCGGCAGAGGCAGAGGGAGCGGGAGCAGGGAGCGGGAACAGGGAGCAGGAGTGGGATCGAAATCGGGGGAGCGGGAGGGCTCTGCCCGGGGACGACGCATCGGGGGAGGGCAGCGCGCCCTCTCCTGCGGTTCCCGAGCGCCAGCGGGAAGCTGGTTTCCCTGAAGAATCGCTGTTTGCAGGCCCTATGCCATCCTCCTTGCTAGAGTCGTCTGGAACTAGACAAAGTGCGGTCTGAGCAGAGCTCTTCGGTGTTTGAAATCCCGCCGCCACCACAGCTAAAGGAGGGGATGGGAAGGCAAAGGAGGGAAATGTCTCTGAATGACTTAAAACCTCCGGTGACAGAAATGCCCAGTGATATGATACAGCTGACCAAGCATTACTCCTCAGATATTAACTCAAGAAGCCTTCCCCAGGAATAAGAAGGGCTGTTGTATTTCATACCGCAGGTTTGTCTTTACTACAAACACCAGCAGTGCATATCAAAACCATGACGTTTCCTTGACTCAGCTCCTGATGTGGGGAGCAAGTCTTTGTACTGAAACATCCAATGACTCCGGAAAAACAGGAAGGACAGCATATGCTTAAATTGGTAAAGTCACAGAATTAACCTCTCACCTTTAGAAAATAACCAGTCCCATCAAGCTTATTTAAGGATACATATTGGAATTTTGTAAAATATTTCTGTTTAATATCACAAATCAATATAAATATCTAGAGTCAACATTCTACCGCCTTTGCCACATGGACAGCCAGCTGAATGTTAGTTTTACAGTGTTTGACCTTCTCTTTGGGTTAAAATGTTGATATCATCTTCACTGCCCCCTTTCAAAAGAAAAAAAAACCAAAACTGTGGAGTGATTGAAGAAAAGTAGAAATGAAATGTTCTTGGATTTAAATGACAAAAGTTCTTGCAATTGCTAAGTGGGTCCTTCTGTCCGGATTCAATATCTGATAGAGGCAAGTATATGTGAGAAATGAATCTTTATTTGGCAGGAGCCTTCAGCTCAAAGAAGATAGACAAAACAATGTTAAAAGGAATGGAGAGAACTGACAGCTTGTCAGACTTTTGAATGTTTTGTGTAAAGCTGTTCTTTTGGAAAACATTGGTATTTTCTTGATTGAGGATCAAACAATCCCCTAATTTCCCTCCACTGGCAATAAGCCACAGTGCTGCAGCCCTAATTTACTGGAGTGAGTTTTAATTACAAAATTTAAACTTCTATTCTTTTGCATAATCCAAATAAAGGTTCAAGCTGAAGATTCATGAGATGATGACTATATCATTGAATTCATTAGAAAAGTTGGGAAATGGTGATTTTTTATTCAAATTTGAATGAAAATGTTCACTGTACCTCCCATGTGGACTAAATGAAACTTGTTTACCATCAATTCTATTTTTAAAGGAAAAAAAAAATTTCAAACAAAGAAATAGGGAAATCCTGATATCAATAGCAAAGTCCAAAACCACAGTGCTACCTCCCATCCCTGCTGAAAAATATGTTTGCAATATGGCATGCAGAGCTGCTCAGCAGGGAGAGGGTGAAGGGAACATAAATCAGAATTGACCGACACATGGCTGAGATTAGAAATAGAAATGAAATTTCCCAGCCAAGAGAAACCACAATAACATACATATTATAAAATGAAGGAGGAACTTTCTACCCTTAACAGCCACAATCTCAGCTTTCTTTAGAGGTCCGGACCAGCAGAGAAAATAATCAGAACCATTCTGAAAGCCATTCCTGACCTGGAATGAAAACAAGGAGATATATGTGCTAGACAGTGTATCAATATCCATGTGTCTTTGTCCTTATACAATACAGATAATTCTCCACACTGACTTTTAAGATACTGTGGCCTTTCTCCAAAACTAATACTATGTCATTGCCTTGGTTTTCTTCTCTAGTCCACAGGCAGATTTAGTGGGATAAAAGTAGAGGAAATAGGGGCAAGCAACTATAATATTATTTATATGATATCAGAAGATGAATGTGTTTTAAGAATTTTCTTTGTATTCTTTTCCTGCACAATGCAAACACTGTTTCTGGGCTTACATGTAAACCAGAGGGGTGCTGTTATTCAAGAGAAGACATTTTCCAAATAAAGATTCTGCATGAGTACACTCCTCTATGATTTTAATGATGTTGTTATCATGAGGTAAAATGGAGCATGTGCTCTGATGTTTGCACTGCCTTCAAGAAGAATAAATGTAATGGTGAAGTGTTAAATGGCTGCAATATTCTCCAGGGGTCTGCTGCTTCCAAACCCAGTCATGACTGGCCTGTTACAACATCAGGTACAGAATTTTTTTTTTTTTTACTTTAAAGAATTTCTTTCCATGTCCACATTGTCTCAGATTGTAGTTCACTCATTTCCACATTGTGTTCTGTTTGTCTGTTACCTGTAGGGTGTGTTCTGCCTCTGTGTGAGAGTGGATTCCTCCTTTACTGCCTGGCAACCAGCCATGTACACTGGCCAGACCTACACCATCAGAGCATTTTCCACTCCATGTCAGTGTTTTCCCCCGCCTTTGCAAAAGTTGATATGGCACTGGGATAGTTTACTTTGGCTATGTTTCAGTAAAGAATGGCATGTTCTGTATCTGTGCTGATAGGACTTCAAGAGAGCTAAGTTATCAAGTTAATACAATTATTTTTCTCCAGGCAAAAGTGTAGGTTGCTCATGGCTAGAATGTGCAGCTCTGTCTTTTGTCACTGGCTCACAAGCAGGTTAGACCTTAACTGTCATACTCACATGTACTGATTGCTGTGTAGAAGCAGTGGATTCATCCCAGTACTTCTCACCTGTCACCAACAAAGCCGTGGAACACAAGACCCAACCAATCTGGGGAGGCTGAAGGTAGAAATCATTGCAGCAGTTTTGCTCTCCTCTTCATCATCCAGCCAACCTGATCTCAGCATACCCTCTCCTTCCCCACCTGCTTGAAATATAAAAATCTCTAGTCCATCATCATCTCACCTTCCACCCAATTTGAGTCTAGAAACCAATTTTCCTACATTTTTTTCTGCTGGTAGGAGAATGCAGCTGTTCAGTTCTTTTCAATTGCTGATATATGGGGGCTTTTTCTTTCTACTCCTTACCTTAGTTTTGATCCCTGAATCAATTCAAACATGCTGTTCATTACTTTTTCAGGTGTACATAACAGAATGAGCCCATTTGCCATCAGCTACAAAAGGCAGAAGTCCCCAGGGTCCAAACTGTCCTGTTACATTAAAACCTTCAAAGCAATGGACTGGCCATATGTTGGGGGACCCACACACAGCCCCATAGGAAAGGTGAAAGCATAAGAGCAGAGACCTTTCTGCACTTGCTACCACCCACCCGCACCCAGCCTCTCTTCTGTATCAAGGCTGATGCCAGCCCCTCTGGCAGGGAGCCATCTCTCACTTTTGCTCTTGTGTGTCACCTGGCCATGAGCACTCCCATGGCATGCTTCAGGGGGCACATGTTCTGCTTGCTGCCACTAGACAGGGACTGGGGCTGGCCAACACAGTCTGTGCTCCCACCAGGTAAATCTGTCAGTGCTCAGGCCCACCCTGGCCTGCAGAGCACATCAGTGGGAAAGCATAGTGGTAGCTAGGGTTGCTGAGCTCTCACTCAGAAGTTTCCTTGTTAAGTCAACTTTCCCAGCTGCAGGGCTTCCCTTCACTCCCTCTCCAGCACTAGCTGGGAGAGCCACCAGCTCACTCACCCTTTGTCACTTTAGCCCACACATGCCTGAACCTTGATAATCGCATACGACCCTCAGCTCTTATCTTACTCTACACACACCTCATCCTTCTTATCTCTCCCACTGACCTCTCACAGTCCTTTTGTTTGACCTTTCTGGCTAACAATGGTATGTTACCAGGTTCAATTAAAGCTACTTTATCTCTCCAAATCTTCCCTTTATTGGGGGAAAGAAAAAGAGCCCTCTGGGGAATCACTTTGCTCCATTTATGCAGTGAGGTGCTAACACCAACCTGCAGAAGTGTGATCCCTCAGGAGATGATACAGAAAGGAAGGAAGCCTTCATTTTATCCCTTAAAAGAAGATTGCTTATTGTAATAATAATTGAGATCAAGGCAAATGCTTGGAAAAAAATTAAGGAAAAAACCCTTAACATCTCTTTGAGGTGCTATACTTTGCTCTGTAGCACTGTATTTACAGGCCAGCTGTAGCTCACTTTGCCATCAACAGCCAGTCCTTGGGAAGGGCTGGGCAGATGTTGCCCTAACCAGAGAGCTTCAGCTTCTGCTCTTAACCCTTCCCTGCTTGAATTAGTTTGCAACATATTTAAACCTCCTTTCCATGTACTGCCCCAGGTACAACCATTAGCCTCTGTTTCAGCATGGTGGCCACAACAGCCAGTACCCTGAAACCCACTGAGCCATGAGCGTGGTGACCTGGCCAGCTCACGTCATTTGAAATGGCAGGGTTATGACATTTTGTGGGCAGGAAAGCTTGTAATTTGTCCCATTTTCTCATTATTATTGTAGTGTACTGTTTAGAGTATAAAGGAAGTCCTCTGCTCTCCCAGTGGTGGGTCACACTATAAATACCCCAGATGGCACAGGACAAGGAGGGCTGTAAAACTCAGGATGTGGGTCACAGGATGGCTGTCTGCTTGCTGTCTGGGAGAACACGATAATAAACTCTTGCAAAGAGCTCTGATAACACCACATGAAAGGAGTACAAACACTGTGGAGGAGATCTTCGACTGCTGTAAAATGTCACTGCTCTCTTCAGTTCATGATATGATGCTTTTCTTATTTCCTTCCCTTCTCAGCCTCCTCCTGAGTTTGAAAAGTATCCACAAACCATTTTTTGCCTTCTGCAGTACTTTTCAGCTCCTTTTCCCTCTCAGTGCAGACACACCTCCGTGTTCCTGCAACATCCTCCTTACCATATGCAGCTCTCATACAATTCTGACACTTCAGCCAACGGTCCCCTGGAGGATATCAGCACTTTGCCAAAAATACAGAGCACTTTTCCCTGCCTCCAAGTGACACGGGCACTGCAGGGAGGTGGGTCAGGATAGTCAAACAGTGGCGACCAGGTTCCTGGGAGAGGATTTAAACAGAAACATTCTGTATGTAAAAATCATCCTTTATTCTCCTGGAGAAGTTAAAAACAAAATTCAGGAATTTTGTCAACTCTTGCAATACGAGGATGTTTATTGAGAACATTGTGCCTTTTATTACAGTTTTATTATCAAAATATTATTGGCTATGTCGCTGGTGTTTTAATAATCCTGGGATCATGTTTTTGGTAAGATTTAGAAAGAGTATTTAGGTGTAGTGGGAATAATGAAACAATTGTGGATTGATTTCAAACCTTCAGAAATGGTCTTTGCAAACCCTCTTTACCCCCATCCCAAAAGTTATTTGTGGTTTTGTTCTGACTACCTGAGTATTCCTCTTAGTCTCAGCCTTTCAAACCACCAAATCCTGGTGTGGACATAGCTCTATGGAGTGCCTGTTTTGGCTGAATTCAGTGGTTTGTAAATGTTGGGGACAGCATTTATATCTGTACAGGTTTGTTAATGGCTTAGAAATTACACTGCTTTAGCTTTGCGAGTGAAACAGTATAGTTTTGTAATGTAAGTCCACATTTCACCCAGGGTTGAAAGGTGCAACTCATGGCTCCTGAGGCAAAGCAGATTTATTTCTTTTTTATTCTCCTTCCCCCTGAGATAGGAAGTGCCCTCTGCTGCTGAATCAGCAGGATGTGCCCCGTGACACTGACTTTAACTGGCTGAAGAGCTGTTAATGGGTCTGAAATCTATCCCTTACCCCAGCCTCTCTCACACAGCATGCACGGGAGAGGCAGGGAGCCGAGCAAATAGCATGGGAGAGGGAAGCGGAGACCCCTGATACACACAGCTGTTATCTGTGATAAGCTGCATCCTGTGCCATGCTCCACCTCACTGCAGCAGGGAAGGCGTTTGAACTCCAAGGCCCTTTCTCAGTTCAATCCCTATCTGACAAACACACAGCAGGCAGCTGGAGAAAAAAACCAAAAGTTCAACCCATCCCAAATGACTCAGTTTCAAAGATTTCTGACCAATTTCCTAAAACTCTTCCCTGAGGATTTTTTTAGCCAATGTATATTTGAACCATATAAATAACTGAAGAAGTTCATAATAGCTGTCGGGTAGTGTAGCAAAGAGATCGAGCTGAGATGGGGGAAAAAACCTCAATCATGTGCAGGCAGGGCAGTAAAAAGCCAGGCTGCTTTCAGGAGTGGTTTGTTTGAAATGGTTGCAGCTGAGCTCTGGTCTCCCATCAGCCACAAACCCACCCGAGTGTGGTTGTTGGCTTGTGTGTCCCCTTCACAGGCCATTCCTGGGCCTGGTCCCTCAGACAGCCGGCTGTGACGGTGCTCCGCAGCAGAAACTGCTGGGACGGGAGCGGCAGATCTTCTCCACGTCCTCCTCATTCATTCATGTTAGCAGAAACAAAAGTCACGGCTGTGATGTGTGTCTGTGTCATCTTTGTCATGGGGCTGCGCCGCTGCCCCCACCCCTCCTCAGGTGTGTCCCGACCCTAAGGCACAACCCGCGGGAAAAAGCCCGTGTTTCCCACACCCGGCGGTGCCGCTCTTCTGAGGGAAGGCTGCCACCGCGTCTGGCTGTCTGTTTGTTTCTTTCCCGCAGAAGATTGTTCGTCACTGAAAAGTCATTTTGCTTTTGTTTGTATTGGTGGTGCCGTGTGAGGGAAAAGGCAACGGGCTCGCGCCCGCCTCAGCCCTGCCTCGGGCCTGGCGCAGCAGCGCCATCTGCGGGCCGGGAAATGGCTCCGGGGGCGCTGCCCGCGGCCCTCGGGGAGTCCGGCCGGACCCCCTCACCGAGGGAACACGGGCTGCTGCGGCAGCTGACATGGAAACGGGCTGTGGCAGGACCATTTAGTGGGAGCATTCAGAGAGAGGGTGGGAAGGGTGGCAGGCAGGTGGGACAGGTAGGAGTTGTTGGGTCCAAGTCCCGTTGAACTGAAGCCTAGGCAAGGGGCAGGAAAACCTGGTGAGAGGTGAGGGTAGGGAGGCCAGGTATATAAGGCATGTTGGCTTGTTGGTCTAGCTGTGGCATACTGTTAGAAGCATCATTTGGCAGACCTGGATAGGGACAAAAAAATTCAGAAAACCTTTCAACAGAGCTCACACTTCTTGGATTTACCTGTGAGGCAGGTGTCATAGAATCATAGAATATCCTGAGTAGTAGAAGACCCACAAGGATCATTGAAGTCTGTCTCCTGGCCTTGCACAAGACTACCCCAATGATCATACCATGTGCCAATTATGTCTGACATGAACCCCTTCCATTTTAACTCTCCTTAGGATAGGCCTACCTGGGATGCTGTACCTGACTTCAGCAGCTCCTGTCAGGTCTGCAGAGGCACCCACTACAGCACCTGATGTTGTGCTTCTGGGTGCCAACCCATCTACTGCCATCAACCAGTTTATCCTTTCAGCATCCCTGAGACACGTGGCTTCTACTTCACCAGATTCCCCGAAGGCAGGGGGACCTATGACTACACTGTAAGAGGATTTGCCAGGATAAGGAATTGATCACAACATGCACAAAATTACTCAGCAGTGTCACCACATTCATCAGCTACCACTGAGCTTTGAATACTTCTGTGTCTACTTCACTGACATGATGTCTTGTTTCTGAACACAGCACCTCTACTCTCACTTTGGCCAAAACAACATCAATGTTTGACTCTTCAGTACACCCTTTCAGAGCATTCTACTTGCCATCCCTCCCATAGCTGTCTCTCCCTGCCCTTAGTGTCATGCCTGGCTTTATCTCATTTACACCTTGATCTCATCTGCACTCTGGCCAAAACCCTGTATTTTTAATTCTTTCCTCTTTTTAATCTAGGATGCCAGTAACCAGTCATCAGTTTACACTAACTAATTGTCTACACAGACACACTTTCTCCTAGTCATATTGAATATCAATTTATTTAATACAAAATAGGACTCTTTTAGAAGGAAAGACAGAGACATTCCATGAAATTTTAATAAAAGGAATAAAAGTCAATGCATGGCAGCCACATTCTTCTCTGCCTGGTACAAACACAAGTTATGGGGTTGGATTTAGATACTCCAGACTAGTGGACTCTTCTGGCAAGGGAGAATCTTTTATTTTTAATGAATATTTCAAAATACATGGGGTTTATTCCAGTGATGGTTCTCATTGAAGCAGAGCAATAAGATTCCAATTTCAAAACTGCATTCATCACAGTTTCTTCCCACTTGCCAAACCCTAGCAGCCAGATCTCTCTAGTTTTTTCATGCCAACCATACTATATACCAGTCCCAAACATGTAACTCATAATCCCATTTCACTTTGGTATCTGAATTGTCCCAATCCTGTGGTTTCAGACCCAGCATAGGCAAATTTGACATTTCAAACTTGTATGGAAAATAGCTTGAGGAGGAAAAACTTTGTGAAGGTTGGCTTTGTTCTTCATTGTTGATTGGATGGAGATGGCTAAATAATAACTGGGAAGTTATTAGGCATGTTAGTTTCATGCTGGACATGGAAAGCTGTGTCTTGGCATTTCTTTCATGGGGAGCTGAGTTCCAGGATGACTGAGAATGGAACAATTAATTGTTCAGCTGCCTGTTAGCCTCACCCATCACTTACACATTTTTTTTCAAAGTTTGAAAGAGCTGTTTTCAAATCAACACAATTTTTTCCTGAAATCCATCTCAGTTCCAAGTCTACCTTAGATTTTCTTCAACCTTTGAACTCAGCGAACCTTGATTATGGGGATAGGGGCATTTATATGGAAGCACGTCGCAAGATGAGCTGGGAGAAAGAAAAAGGAATTTCAAGAGTGCAGTAGCATGAAGGTAATTTTGCACCCTTGATTCTGATGTAAACACATTTGGTGAATGTGGCAAAGGGTTTTATGTGCTTCCCATCTTATAAAGTGCTGAAGCATTTTGAGATCTGAAGCTAGGAAAAGGTTGTAGTAATGCTACATATTTATCACTGTGTTCTCTGTTGTTTTTCACCTGTTTTTCTTAAAATATTTGTTTTTCCAGCTGGTCTACCCACCTTCTCTTTCCTGGGAGACCTCTCAGTGCCTTTCCCCACCTCCTTCTCTGTAGTGACACAAAAGGCATGCAGTGCCATCACATTGCCCTGTGTCAGCCCTGGCCTGTTACACACTCCTTGGAATTCACACAGCAGGTCGCACAGCACGGCATAACCTTCTTTACCTATGATGACTCCTTTGGAGTTACAGACTGGGGAAATGAAGGCCAAGCAATCCAGATTTATCTGGGTGGGAAGAAACACATGATAATTGCACTCCTTCTGTCTCCCCTTCTCCTCTCAGCTTCTAATACTGCCTTCGATAAAGTAGGACGTTCATATGAAAGATATTGAAGAGGGAGAAAATCCACAGTCATGATAGCAGGAAGAAAAAGAAACAGAAAAAGTTACAAGTCCTGCAAAAAGAAGCTACTCTTGTTTCAAATGAGCAAAAGATCAGTCTCCCCTCTGCAGGTCTTCAGAAGCATTTATCTGACTTTTTTAACTGAACTGATCAAAATCAGAGCACAAGCTGCCTGAGAGAGAAATGCCTGCCAGTCACAACCTCCAAATAAATATTTCTCAAATTAAGTCCTTTTTTCACGAAAAAAACACAAAATCCAGCCTGATAGAAATCTGCATGTGTTGGCAAGAGTCAAGCAGCCCCCTTCTGCTTGGAGCCAGGGGTGAAACCTCTCCAGGGACAACTACCACTTCCTCAGGCACGTCTTCCTGCTCCCACTGTGGTAAAGGCCAGGTCTGAGTCCAGCAGCTGCAAGTCTCACCCTCTGGCCAGTTCCCAGCACCTGCAGGCTGCTTCCTGCAGAGCCAGGCCAGCTGCTTTCCAGGGTCTCTAAAGGGCACAGATTTTTCTTACGATGTTTTTCTGCACAGATTTATTTGCGTAAAATGAATATTCTTTAAACTCAGGTTCTTTTTCTCTTTTTAAACATCAAAAGCCTAGGGCCCTTTACTGCAGCTGTGTCTATTTTTTGACATGTAAGCTAGTTTTAAAGATCTACATGAACCAGCTTTAGGGGGCTCTTCTTTCCTGCAGTGCAAGAGGCTTTAGGGAAAAAATGTATCAATGAAAACTAAATTCAAAATAATAGACATGAGCATAAATCAAAAAACCTGAAGCACATTTGGGATGATAAATATTCAAGCATATCTTACATTAGGTATCTAAATCAGAACCTTTTTGGAGTTCCTGTTTTGGTTCCCACAGTTTAGCCCTCAGAAAAATACGTAAAGAGAGGGAATGCTCATACAGACAGCGTCAAAGTAATGCTTTTGCTTTCTCTTCCAAACATTTCTACAAATGAACAGTAACATTTTTGAAGAAGCCATGTGTAGGAAGAAAGAAGGTAATTTATATGAGTACATGTCACCATGATTTAATAAGTGATCAGTTATGGTCTGTGAATTAGTCCTACAGATTGTTGGTGTAGAACAAAAATCTAGCAGTTCAGTCTGAAGACACTTGCTATTCACATTAAGCAAGAGACACTATCACTTTTTGGCTGCAGATTTAGTTCAGTACAACTCTTGGTGTCAGTCTAATCTCAGTGAACGTCTAGAGGAAGATGTAGAGGATTCTCTGTGGTCCTTCTAGGTCTTTAAAATACACCAGTCCTTAGCTTATTAGCTTTGAAGCCTATGTGGAGAAACGCTTTTAGATCTTGCAAAAAATGTTATTTTGGAGAGATCTAGCAAGTATACTCATTATTTGGGTTGAACAGTTTTCTCTTTTATAAATCCCCAGTCTTCCTCTTTGTGATTTGGACAAACTTTTAAAAATGTTTCAGCAGGAGATTTTTCATGACATCCAGCTTAAGCTACTTTTAAGGTCCACGTTAAGGATGAAAAATGCTTTTTTTTTTCATGGCCTGAAATTCTTGACTTCTCTTTCTTTTATGGGGGTGGGATGAGTGACAGTTCTTCCATTCTTTGGAAAGTGCTCACAGTGTGGCAAAATAACTGACTATAGCAGGGCATGGAGAAAAAGAGCAGCCTTTGAAAGACCAGAGCAGTTTTCAAGGTACATTTAGACTGTGATTTTATAAACTTCACAGAGTCCATCCTCTCTGAGTGCAAACGGAAGGGAAGTGCATATTGCAGCCAGGAAGAATAGGGATAGAAAGAAAATACTGCCCCCAAAACATGGACTGTTCTTGTCTCTCTGTCCCAGATGATGCAGGGCACTTCATTCAAGCAGTTTTTGTAGAGGTGGGTGATACCACTGAAATTCTGTGGTGGCTGTACTTTGGGCAGATGAGGTGCCAGGCCTAAAAATCCTGAAAAATCAGGAAAGACACACATCAAACAGGAAAATCAATTTTCTGGCAAGCTCTGGCTGTCATGATTTATATTGGTGAGTACAGATGGGATCTTCATTCATGGAAATGCTAATTACACAGACCATGTGTTTTCTGTAGAGGACAGTGATGACTCTCACAGAAGGATAACATGGCTGTGTCATTCAAAGTTCTGAAACTGAGCATAATGATGTAATTTCTGATATTGCCTAGCTTTTGAATCCTTATCTTGGCAACCTTTGGATTGTTCATCTAATTGAAGTTTCATGTGCCATAATCAGATTCTGACAGGCTGGAATGCTAATTTTTAGGCGGGCTTCTTAGTCTCTTTCTAGTTTTACTGTTCGAACACAGATAAAGCCCAACTCTGAAACTGGGTCATGAAATATGATTGATCTAAAACTATACTTTTCAGTAATCATGTGCAGATCCCTGGAATGACTGCTGTGGACTTTGTCCAAGGTACCTGCTTGTTGTCAGTCAGCTTGCATTTGAAATTCAGGTTCTTCCTCTCTACTACATGGTTCTTGGTTTGCAAATGAAAAATATGGATTTGATAAATCAAGGCTGATATTCCTGGTATTCTATTGCTGATGGCTTGCCAGTGGGGTTTACCTAGGTATATCTCAATGTTGCCATGTGATTAGAACAGAATAAATTTTTTTGAAAAAAGGTAATATTTGGATTATTTATCTTTTGTTTTCTTTTTGAATTGACCACAAGCAAGTTATGATTATTTACAACATATTTGCTTAATCAAAATTACTCAGTAGATAACTCCCTTGTCAAAAGCAACTATATCTAATATGCACTATTTAGACACTGAATGAGTTGAATGAATTAATGACTCATAGGGGTGGTTTTGCCCCCTCTTCTCCTACTGGGTAAGTAAAATTTAGCTTCAGGTTTTGTGCAAGAGCACTCCCATTGCAAAAGTCAAAAAATTTCCCTTCTGTGTGAATGTTTCCAAATGTTCCTTAAAAACCTACTTCTTGGCACAAACAGTAGATGGTGTCAAATCCAATGTGCACTCAGACACCTGCAGGACCTCTGGAAAACAGCTCCCGATTGCTGGATGAGTATCAACAACTTAAAGGCAGTAAATGTTTCACTTCACACTTCCTTTTTATTAAAAAGCCAACAAACTTTTTTGGTCTGTATAATATCCCTAAGTGAATCACTTGTAAAGATGTGAAAAAATGTTTCCAGAAAATCATTTGTACACACAAGATCTGGCCAGGGAAATTGCTTTGTCGTATACAGAACACCCTCTGAAACAGCTGTGTGTCACTTCTAGGTGATTGCAGCATATCAGATCTGCAAGAGAAAAATACTTATAACATAACATAATCAAAACAAGCAACAGTTTTCCATGTTCTCTGCTATAGGTCTGTTAACTCCTGGCTGTCATGGATTTTGACCCTCAGCAACATGTCTGACAATAAAGCTGTACATTATTCATTGGCTTTGTTAATCACATTATAGCCATTAACAAATTTTGAGAGACAAATCTCATAAAAAAATAGAAGTTTCCACATTTTTTAAATAAAATAATTTACTTCTTTTAATAACAAATATAAAGGATTCAATGAATGGACAGGAAGTTTTACTCAATTCTTTTGAGTAGGGACATGAAGGCTAATAGGCATAAACTATTTAAACTGTTTTTAGGGGAGGGGGAAAAGGGAAGGGGACTAGAAGAGTTTTGGTCTGTCCTCAGGATTTCCCCATCCGGATCCAGTCGTTGTGTTGTTTCTGCCAATACAGACAGCACTGTACATAGCTGTGCTGTTTGTATTCTGCCTCATGGGCAACTATGACTTTAAGGTTGCAATTAGGCTAAAATCGGAACTCAGGGAGGGACTTCACCTCAACTGAGGTTGATTGGGTCCAATCAGCACCCTGGCTCCCTAGGTAGGCAATGAAAAGGGGGCATTATTGGAGACCCTGGTTTTTTGGACGCCCATTTAAGATGAGATATGCTCAAGACTCCACTGCTCACACTGATGAGGTCTCTGCATGCTAAGCATTTATTTATTATGCCATCTCCAGAAATCTCACACCTCTCTTGCACTGTAGCTCCCACAGCCACTTGCACTAGAGCTGCAGCTCCCCTTGCTAATCTTGCTGGGCTGTACTTGCAAGTCTGGCTGGAAAGTCATTTCAAGCGTAGAAGACCTCTACAGGGCCTCAGCATTTAACTGAGCCGTTCTCCAAGACAGGAGAGATACACTGAGGAGGCAGTGAGTGGCGGGAGCTGGGACTGCCCTGTTCCTTGCCAGCTCCCCTAGAGCTGCTGGAGCACACAGGACAGTAGAAGGAGCAGAGTGGTATACAGAGCACCACAACCACCCCAGTGTTGGTTTTGTCTTATTGAGACATCTCCTGGGATGTCAGCAGGTAAGGAGGAGATTGAATTCCTTCTCTTCCAGATCTGTGTCACATTTCCATACTGAAATATTCTCACTCCAAGAACCTTGCTCACATGCACTTCTCCCCATAATTCTGTTTTTTCTTTCCTCTGTAAATCACATGTACTATAGAGCCCCATTTATGAAAACAAGATCTATGACAAAACCCTCCTAACACCAGTAAATCTTCTTTTAATGAATTGGGCCTGTAGCTTCAATTATGAAGCTGGGATGTGAGGGCTGGTGAGTGAGCCATGCCAACAAAAACACTGAGGCAGATCACTGTCATAAGAGTGTTAGGAGAGTCTTGGGAAAGGCTTGGACGCTCCCTCTTTCCCTTCAAGCACTTTCACATCTGCACTGCATTATTTCCCCATCCAGACGAATTCGCTGGGATCTCCAGTGTTCTTGGGAGTATTTACATTATAAGAAAAAAACCCAGTAATTTATTTGTTCAGTCTTCCACATAAATATACCCACAGTCTAGTGTGAAACATTATGTGGTTTGCTTTGTTTTCAAACGCACCTAGCCTGGCTTTTCAGTTTTACAGTGTATGTAAAGAATTAAACCCTTTAATTACATTGTAAACCCTCTGGATCATATTTTTACCCTCTTTCTGTGCACTACATACCATAAAGACACTACTCTCCTTCAGCATTGCTAGGAATAAAGCACTTTCGGGTATCCTGCAGGAGTTAGATGGGCTACTTACAGGGAGGGGCAGATCCAGTGGCTCCCACATGGCCAGGTGATGTGGGAAGGATGAAGGTGCTATTTCTATCCTCTCCCTTGAGGGGTACATTTGGGCCATCCATAAGACAGGGTGTTGCCAAGCCCAGTTTTCTCTTTACCTGTGAGAAATTGCCAGAGGACTGTCATGTGATAGGTGATGCTCTTATCCTTCTGGCCTTGGGAACAGAGAAAGAAGAAAAGTACAAAGGAAATGTTCACCCTCAAACCCTCCTGCCCTCATCTGTGACCAGTGTGATGATAACGGCACTGAGGATGGAGGGATCAGATTGCCTCAGGTCTTGCTCTGTGCAGGACCTCGGATTTCTATCTTTAACGTAGAGATCAGGATGATTTTCACCCATTTTTGTCATATTGACATCAGTAGCAAGCTTTTCTTGCTAGCTGCTTCTTCTGTTGGCCTCACGGAGTAGCTCTCTCGACTCATCTTGGTACTGTAGTAAAACTCAATATTGCAGAGGACCTCTTTGACTCCATTTTAATTTTTAAAAGTCTGCACTTGTCCTGTTTTCTGTCTTCCTGCAGTAGTTTGGGTCATGTTGATTTAGTGATGGAAGATCCCTTGGTTAAGAAATGGGAGAAGGGAATATTAAAACAATAAATTTCACTTACTGGAATACTTGGCCTAGAGACACCTGTTCCTGTGGATTTTCACCACTTGAAGTGGATGCTGGTCTAGTAGAGCTGCTGCAGCACATAGGCACTCTCGTGGACTGCAAGATGGACTGCAAGTTTGCTAAAGGGAGATCTCTTGAGCACTGAGGAGAGCTACTAAGTTTTCCAAGTTGTACTATCTTCTTTCCTTAAGTTACATGGCTTATTCCTATTGGTAAGTAAGAAAAAAATATTGAAAGTATAAATATTTCCAACACTTTCATCTGAAAATTGCCTTCTGCACAATGTTAATGATCCAACTCCGTTATTGCTTTTGTTTCTGTGAAAGTACCTGGCTTGTACAGGAGTTTCAGTTTGGGAGAAATTTAAAAAAATTTGGGGAATATTTAGCTGCAGACTTTGTGGTTTCCTTATTGAAATAAAAATAAAAGCATTCCCTTACTTTCAAAATATTCTGATGAAAACAGAATACATTCTGCACAAAATGCCCCCTCTGCTTAACCCTACCCCAATCCTGAATTAATGTACAGTCCTGCACAGCACTGCTTTGCAGGGGAGGGGTGGCCTTGCAGGAACTGTGTGTACAGCTGCTGGAAGAAGGGGACCAGTTGTCACTTCTGTGTGTGCCCAAGCACAGGAGAAATGCTGACAATGTTTCAGCTTCTGAAGGGCCACAGCAGTTTGGAGTATGGCAGAGGAGAGATGTGTGGGTGCACATTCAGCCTTCTGATGACAGCCACATGACATCTATGGTGCTTGGGAACTTGAGGATGAGTATTTCCCCTGATAGCTCAGTTTCTGAAAACCAGCTGGGGGCACACCAGCAAGGTCAGGCACTGTTCATGAATCAAAAAATGAGTCACCCTTTATCTAGATATCAAACTGTAAATGTTCTGGTCTGGAAAATCATTTTGCCAGTATAGACTAACCCCATGGACTTGGGGTCAGCTGCATAACCC
This sequence comes from Erpornis zantholeuca, assembly GCA_013400515.1. Lineage (NCBI taxonomy): Eukaryota > Metazoa > Chordata > Aves > Passeriformes > Timaliidae > Erpornis > Erpornis zantholeuca. The sequence goes on from VZTN01020671.1 coordinate 143,519, forward strand.
AGAAGGAGATTTCAGGGAAGGGTGTGGCTGAGAAAGCAAGAGAAAAGACCCTAGGGCTGTGGCCATTTTTAGTCAGAGGAACTGCTTTGTTATTGTATTACAGCTGCACGGTGTTTTTAACTACAAACTCTGCTTCAGACCCAGGCTGAAAGGGGTGCTGCAGCGGTTTGTATGGCAAAACAAATTAAAAATGTCTCATGACACACTGTTTGAAAGTCCTTTGAAAGCATTGTTTGGGCAGCAGCAGGACTCTTTTCAAACCCTACTCTTGTTGCAGCTCTTATTTCTAAAGGTACAGCTATGCAAACAAGTGACTGTGGAGACGTGTATGTACATCACATCATGTTTTCCAGAGCAAGATCCCATTCACAGCCTGTGGTAAGTGAAACGGTCCCTAACCATAAAGGGAAATATGCTCCAAGGCAAGAGGAAGAAGTTGCCACTAGCAGCTACACTGACACTGTAAATCCCCACCTCCACTTAATTCAGAAATACCTGTAGCTGTACCCTCTGTTACTAAAACACTTGTTAGAGGTGCAGTGCTGAAAGAAGAAACTGCGCAGGAGGTACCTGCAAAGTGCAGGGTGTTGGAAATGGATACAGCTACTTGTGCAGTCAGTGGGAAAGAGAAGTGTGTCCCTTTATACACCTATGTGTTACAGTGTTATCTGCCTCCTCCATCCATTGCCTGGAAAATTCTGACTAGTGGGGTCTTTTCTATATGAATCCCAATCTAAACCCTCACAATTAAAAGGAGATGGGCTGAATTTGCTGTCTGCTGCATTGGACACAATGTGGTTGTTGCTCATGTCAACAGCATGTGGAAGTAGTGGGGACCTGCTGTAGATACTTGCAGCATCAATGGAAAAGAGCTCCTGCACTTCTGATGAGCTCCTATGGGCACAGCATGGCCTGGGCTGGTGGAAGACCCACCTCAGTGTGTGGAAAGGCCATAGACTCAGTGCAGACTTAATTTTATGGACTTCATTCATAGACTTCTTTATATCTGTTACTCTCCTTTATACAAGCAAAAGGGAAATGGTGAGGGAATGGCACAAGGATTGTATTTGAAGTCTACCCATACTTCCCCTCCAGCTAGGATTTCGAGTGCCTCTAATTCCCTAAATTAGTGATGAGGTTAAATACTGCCAGAGAAATATGGGCTAAGGTTGGATCTCCAGCCAGCCAATATCTGGGTAATAATTTAAAATAAATTATTCATGAACACTTTATTACTCTTCACATTAAATCATTATAATTCTTTCAGTACCAATGTCCCTGCTTCACATGAGTGGTGTTTAATATTAGCTGCTGTTCAGCCCTTTCCAGCCAAATAAAATCAGTCTTAGTTAATTCTGTCTTGCTTGGATCAGCAAACATGGAACCTAATGAACTCCCTCTGCTCTGTCACTTATCTTGCCAGGCTGGGAGAGGGAATGTACCACCACAAAACATTCCCCAGCTCTTTCCTTTGACAGCATGCAGTCCAGCTTGTGCAAGGACCATGACAGTGCCACAGAATTCTGCACCCTCCCAACTCCTTTGTCTGCCAGCACAGGAGAGCCACTGTGCTTGTCCTCTTCAACACAGCTGCTTTGGGAGGGCAGTTCAGCAGTGCAATGGGTCCTACAGTTAGACTTTCCAGAAAGATTCAAGGAGGGATATTCCCTCTTCCTCTCTCGTCCACAGTAGCCCCTGTCCAAGGCACCAGGTTGGATGCTGTGAGAGCAGCCCTCGTGCTGGACTGGCAGTACAGAGGTCTAGGCTCTGCAGCAAGTAATGGGAAACCAGCCTTCCATTGAGGGAGGCTGATGTATAATGATGGAGACTGGAAATTTTAGGTATATTCAAACCAATCTCTATTAAGAGTCTGAAATCTGGGCTTTGGGAGTGGTTTTGAACCATGAAAGTAATGCCAGGAACAAAATCGTAGAATAATGTCAGGTTCTTTTGATTAAACCTAAAATGTTCCTAGTATTACTTGAAAACTAGAAGCAGACAAAATTATCCGTAATGTTACAGATAACTTGTCTGCAAAAATATGGCATCTACATATGCTGAAAAGTAAAAGCTAACATGATTAGTAGACTATTAATTCTAGTATCAGCCTTGCCTGCATGAGATCCATATGTACAGAAAATAAGGTCTTTGGAGCAAAGACCAGAGTTTCTGTGTATCTGTAAAGCAGGTGGAATAGGTCTGAGCATTAGGCTAAAAATTGCGATATTGAAAAAATTGGCAATGGCCTTTGAAAATGTTTGCCCATTTGAGGAGTTGCCACAGTCTTGTGCTTCTGTTGAAGCTGGATGATACCAGAAGTTTAATTCCACTGAGCTGGTTAGGATGACTTGGATCTGGCATCCAGGTATGTCCACCCAAAACCTGGGTTTTCAAAGCACATTCAGCTCCTGGAGTTCATAAATGCTGTGATTACAAAACTTGTAGTCAGTGGTCTATGTGATGCAGTTTGCATGACAATGCATCCAACACTGGCCCCCAGATCTCCCCAGCCTCTGGGTTTTTGCACTTGCTGTTTTCCAAGTGCCTTAGCTCAGAAACTGCAAATACCTCTTTCCTCATGTATAGGAAAAAAAAAAAAAGGACTTGATTGAAGACTTTTAAAGACTCGATACCTGCTAGTATGATTAGCCCCACAGAACTGCAGTGGTTTTCATTTTGCAGGGAAAATGAAGAAGAAATTGCGTTCTGCTGAGTTTTGGCAACAATTGACAGGGGAAGGTCCATAAAGAAAACACTATCAGCAAAGGTCTTGTGAAAAACAAACTTCAAGATCACTTGATTCAGAAAGTCCTGTTAAATCATGTTAAATGTTTTCTATGCATCCATGAAGGGTATGACAGCTGTGTCTCCATATCACTGCAGCCTGGGTTAAGTTACAAATTACACATACCATCCTCTGCTAGCCTCCCTCTCATGAATCCAGCTTAGCCTTTCCAAATCAATTTGGCTATCCTGATCATTAGTATCTTAACACTAACAATGTGTGTCGCAGTTCGTCTATCCCAGGATTTTTATTTCCTCTGTGGGATCTGGGTAAATTCATGTTCCTTTTCCTGGAAAAGGCAGTGATTTCCTCATGGTGGATGAAAGCTTGCCACTCTCTGCTGAAATAGCTGTCCCTCACCTAGGAACATGCTGTGCTGTACAGCTCCCAGCCATGCCTCATCTGACCTCCAGAAGTCACTCCATACCACATCTCAATCATAGAAATTGTGACAGCCAGAGCAAACCCACAGAAGATCAGAGATTAGTAGACCCTTTCCTATCCATGGCCTCTCTATCATTTTAATGTTACTACATTTAATTAATTCTGGAAATTCTTATGTTAAAAATCATGTTGGCAGGTGAAGGAGAATCTCTCTGTATACTATTGGAAACCTGAACAGTAATTTAAAAATCACTGCTAGTCTAGATGTAATTGTTACAGAGAAAGAAAGAATAACAATGAAGTTAAAATTCTTTCACACACACCTGATTTCTACACCTTTTCCTGGTGTCAGGCTGCTCCTCCATGTCCTGAGGTGGGTGGTTTCAGTCTAGTGGGGCTGGGGCATTGCAGCGAGTCAGGGACATCCAGAGTGTTTTCAAGGAGGATCGTGATGTTCAGGTTGATAATGTTTCCTTTCTCTATCTAGGATCCACTTGAAGTAGTTTTCATAAGTTTTCTAGCTTGTTTTTTTACACCTTTCTCTTTCTGCACTGGTCTGCAGCTCCATGTTCCTCTGGAATTTACTAAATGTACTGCATTTTACCTATGTTTAGTACTGTCTCCTTTTTCTTATTTTACCCTAAAACCAGGTTTGTCCAGCTCCACTTTCATGTAACTTCATTGAACTAATTCTACTTGAATTTTATTGGAGAGATATTTATAGCTGCAGGATCACCAGTGCCAGCATGTGCCACATCTCTTGCCATCCCATGTCTGTGCTCCTCTGTGCTGCATCCTGTCTGCCCACTTCTCCATGGATCTTGTGGCTGACCTGCCCACCCCTACTGCATTATCATATTGATCAAAAAAACAATAATGTAGTTATTCTGCATAGAATAATTACAGTCTCTGTAAAAATGCAGCCATAGCATGCAAAGATATACAAAAGTAAAACAAACTAACTTTGCAAACACAGTCACTTAGAGAACTTACTGCCACATCTAAATGAAGCAAAAAAAAGTAAAACAAAACTGTAAGGAGGTCAAGAAGAGTTCAAACAGAGCAGAGCCCAAAAATCTCAGTCCTGAGTATTTTGAAATCCAGTGCAAAGCTTTTGGCCTGAGGAAGGCAGTGCTGCACTACAGGGCTCCATCATAAGGGCTTCAATAAGTTTTCCAGTGCCTCACAAGAAAATAAGATTGCAAGTATTGGAGCAGGAGAGAATGGATGACTGTGACACACGAAGGCAACAGCATGTTTCAAGTGTTAGACCAGTCTGTGCTTGCTTTTTTTGATTAGCTGTTTGAAAGCTGCTAGTGGAGAAGTGGTGATGGAACAGGTATCTCTTGCTTTTTTATCTCGAGCTTCTGACCTGTCTTAACAGAGGCAAAGGCTGGGTTTGACAATCCAGGTGTGTCCCAGCAGGCCTGGGAAGGTGCACCTCCTCAGGATGCCCTGTTTACTTCCAGAATGCAGCAAAGCACTTCTCATTTGACATGGGCAGCATGTCAAAATTCTTTTATTTTTCCTTTCAGACACATCGTTTCCCAGATAAATAGCACCTAAGAATTTCTGGAATCACTGTGGTATATTCCATTCTTTAAAGAGATATGAGTGTTCACTGAGGTAGAGCCATGGGACACTGGGCACTCTTATCCCGAGCTGTCAGTATGTCTCTGACCCTGACAGTCCTGCTGTAATAAGATACTTAGTGCCACCAGCAAGGAAAATGCCATTTCTGTTTGCAAAATGGACACACTCCATCGGGTAATAAATGAAGCAGGTCACTGTCCGTATGGGCTGGCAGTTATCTTCGGCTCCTTGCTCCTTGATTTACTGTGTGTGGGAGCAGCTCGGCACATCAATATTGCAAATTAAATACCAAGTGGATTGATGGTCTTTTGAGTTTGCGTCCGGAAGGAAACAACTTTCAAACTGAGGTTCAGCTCTCCTTCAGTTCAAATCATGGCTATCAAGTAAACAAAGTGTTTGATCAGAAGTTTTTGTGCAGCTCCAGTCTGCACAGACTGTTCTGGGCTTTTTCTTCTCCCGCTTCCTCTCTCGGTCTCTCTCTTTCGGCAGTCAAATTTTATTTCAAAGGCTGGCTGAAGCTTTTAGACTAGTATTACACCACTCACTGGCTAAGTGGGAGCTGCCTAAAATCCTGCCTAATTGCATTGTCTTTGTGTATCTGTTTTCCTTGGGGCCCTCCTGGCATGTGGAATCAGTGGGTCTCTTAGAACTATTAGGGCCAGGCACAGTTTAGCTGATGAAAATGCTGATTAGGATGGAAAAATATATTGTATGCATTCCACATGTTTAGCTCTAAAAAAATTATGAAAAATCCATAGCTTTAACACTACAAAAAAATCAGATAGTTCTCCCAGATGATGTTTTGGGAGTTCCATAAGCCTCAGCAGAGATTATTTTGTTAATGCCCCCCTGATAATTAGATCCACATGTACACAGGATGCACCATGAGCCCTGTCTTGCCTTTCAGCTTCAGGCCTGTGACAGTGGTTTGTGTTGATCTTCAGGGTGTGTTTTGAAATAGCATAAAAATATGTCAACTATATATTGAAGCTACCAAATGAAGCCCCTGGGCTAGGAGAGGCCAGTACCCACCCCCATGCAACCCTCCTGTGCTGCCTTATGTCACGTCCCACACAGCAAGATGCTCCATCTCCTATAGGACCTCTGTCTCACCTAGGGTATAGCAGCCTAATTTGCCAACAGCTAACAAAGATGTGGGTTTCATCCTGTTCCTCATAGGGTAATCCAGGACCTTGGGTCCTGTAGCCTAGGGCAGGGTCAGACCTCAGACCCCACAGCTGGAGCTCAGCAGCCAGTTACCAGCACCCAGTAGAGGTGTTGAGGATATGGCTCTCCTCCACCTTCTCCAGATATCCCAACCACTCCAACGCACATGGCTCCTTGCTCTGTGTCATCCTTCCCTTCTGTCTGTGGACAGATCCCATTGATTTCTCTGTCCTTTACTTCTAGCTAAAGGCAGGATGTTGAATCCTGTCCCTTGTCACTCTGTGGCAAAGGGACATTTGGGACCTTGTGAGGGAACCTGTGCCTAGCACAGAGGGACCACAGGGCAGCCCACAGCTTCTCAGTGCCTGCAGCAGCAGAAACACAGCTTCTGGTGGCCCATGGCCCACGGCTTCTGGGCCAGTGCCATGCAGCAGCAAAGGGCAGTGGGGCAAGCTCACTGCTGGGGCAAGCTCACTGCTGCCACCTCTAGTGAGGCAGCTTCTGTCTCTATAAAGCATGTGAGAAGTGCAAGTTCTGTGACGCAAAAGTGACCCTTAACTTGGGGAATGTCCTTGGAATGGCATGTTTCTGCAATGGCAATGCCAGACTGCTGCTGCAGCACAGGGGTAGCTGAAGGAGGCTCATCAGAGAGGCTACAAAGGAGGCAGTTAATGTTTACAGTGTGCTGAGCAGTGTGTATTTTGTTTTAGCCTCACTCTTGGAAATGGATGAACTGGTTTAAACTGCACTTTCGGCATCACAGGGCCTCTCATAATACCAGCCCTTTGCTACAGACCACTTCTGAAAGATGAAGGAGGTGAGAGAACATTTGCACCCACTGGAGGAAGGGCCCACTTAGACCCTTGCTTCACCAGCCTCCCCACCTGCTCCTCACGCTGGGTCCACAAAGCCTCTCATGTGCTCCCGGCTTTCCGCTCTGGCGTCGGTTCAGGAGTGAAGAGGCACAAGGGGATGGCTCCCCCACACGCTTGGCATGTGTCAGGGCTTGCCTTCCCTTCCCTCAGCCCCAGGGCTGCTGTGGAGACATGGAGGTTATGCATTAGTGCAAGAGGAAGGGATCCTCTCCTTTGGAGGAGGAGAGCATTAAAACATAAATAACTGCAGAAAATGAAAATTATGTTAAGAAAACAAGTCCAAAGATTTTAACTGTTAAAGTGGAAAAATAACATTTCATAAACATAATCTTCCTAATACTCCATAATGTACTTCTCTGTGTCACGCAGTACAATAATTTCCTGTTCAGCTTCACTTTCTGAGCAAAAACAGAGACCAAGATTGGCAAGCTGCAACGGGAGAGCCAGGGTTCTCCCCCAGCCCAGCCACCAGAGAGCCTGCTTTCTCCTGCCTTACTCCCAGCATAAGCCCATTCAGCCACCGGGTGATCCTCTTGAATCGCTTTTTAACCAAGTCAAGAAGACTTCTATGGCAACAGCCTTGTTTGTGTGTGAGTAAGGAAGGGGATTTGTAGCGACGTAGTGAAGGGGGAGGGAAGAGAAGACATTTGGCTAAGAAGTGCTTACACAAGTAAAAATCATATTTCCTCCACATCTTGCTTCAGAGTAAGTTTTCAGAGAATGGGAGCTCTAGAAACATGTAATTACCGTTTGCTTTCTCTACAGACTTTTTTTTTTGGTCTTTATGGTATTGCTCTGGTAGAAGCCAGCTTGATTTGCAGACTGTTGCATGTACCTGCTGCTGTGTTCCCAGTGGAGACCCAGCTCATGCTCGGGGTCTGTTCTCCCTCAGCTGCCGCTTTCCTCACTCCACTGCTCCAGCAAGAGCCAAGTCTCACACGTTGTACAGCCCGTCCCGACTCCCGAGGTGCGAGGACCTTTGCTGATTGTGCTCGACTGAATCCAGATTCCTTTTCCACTTTGGTAGAGCTAAATTTAGGCTGCCCAGTAACTGTGCCCTGGACTTTCTAAAATAAATCAATGCACAAGGCCCTGATTTAGCAGCGGCCAGTGCCAGTGTAGAGCCCAGCCTGCCCTGTCTCTCGGGCTTTGAACAGCCGCGGGCAGAGATCCGGTTCCAAGTTTGGGGTTTAACAAGTCTCTACTCCTGCCCCCCTCTGCCCTTGTGGCCTGTCTGCCACCTGCTGACCTGCACTCAGGTTAATATAGCTCTGGTATGAATTCAGCTGAATTACAGATTTGCACCTATGCAGAGAGGTCAGAGCTCCTGGGGTATTTTCCTATTTTAACCATCACTCAATATGTATTTAGATTTATAAAAAAATAACTGCCTGTCTTTGACCTTAGTAGGAAACAAGTCAAATAAAACAATCCTTTCTATTGCAACTTTGTCCTAAATCTGTATTTTCATACCAGAGATCCACTTACAAACTGAACCAAAGGTTCAGTTTACAATCTGAACAATTACTGACTGTAATTTTCCTAAGTTGTTCTGCAAAATTTGGAGAGTCAGTCATAAGAAATTTTTTCCTTATTCACTTCTTTCCTTAGTGTGAACTGGACACTTTGGAGCTAGTTAGAAAGTAAGTCTGCAGGAATTAGTCCACAAACCTTAAATTTCCCTTATTTCAAAAATATAAAGACTGGTATTGATCTATGCCTTACCCACCAGTAGTTGGGTTTGTAGCTACACACTGTCACTCTATCCTGTGGAGGCTTTGCAGTGTTTGTGTAAGGGTCACAGACATCATTATCTTAAGGACTAGCCAGTGATGCTCCCTGTTCACATACATCAGCTGTGAGCTGTTGCTAGAAGCATCATTCAGAGGTTTTTACAGAACTGAATTCCCACTGGGGTGGCAAGGCTGTGTGCCAGCAGCATATCTGGCCCCAGAGAGTGGAGGATCTCCAACACGAAACGGAGTTTCATACCTAAAATATCAGCCTTGAAGACAACCACAGTGTCCTTTATTTAGAGCTAATTTTAGACAATGTTAGTAATTAATTGGCTGTTCAGTTTTTGTGGTTGGGATAGGATTTTTATCAATCTCGTGTAGCTGAAGCACACATGGGTCAGATTTATAAATAAAAGGTATCATTGCTGGGGTGATGTAGATCTTGAACAGCACCCAGCTGCTCACCGAGGTGCAAACTTGCCAGGCAATATGAACTTCCAGAGTTCAAAGGAATGGTCAAAGCTTACCAAATTGCAACATTTCTCATAAATAAAAATGCTCCAATGTATCAGCTGTCAGGAATTCAGTGCCTAATCTGTCCCATCACTGACTGGAGTGATAGGGACACTGCAGTTGGAAGGATGCCATTCTGGGAAGCTATCACGTATAGTCTGTAAATTAATTCTTGAAGATTTTCAGCACTTTTGTCAAGTCTACTCTTTTTTTGCTGTTTTCTTTTTAAGAAATCTTGTGACTTCTGCTCCAGTGATCTGGCCAGACCCAAGAGTGAGAGGCTGAGAAGCTTCAAATCAAATCAGATGTGAGAGCTAAATAAATTGGGGGGGGGGGTTCTTGGCAAGATTTCTCAGAAACATAGAAACAGATGTAAAAAGAGTCACAGAAGGAACAGCAATGCCCCAGCTGCTCCTAATGAGGGTCCCAGCACTGAGCTGGTTAACCCTGCTGAGGGACTTGCAGGCTCCTGGGTAACCAGAGGAGAAGCTGAAAATGTAGTGTCAGCACATACAAGAGTTAAAATGGCTCTTTCCGACCTTGTGAGCTGCCACCACATGCTGCTGGTATTGTGCTGTGGCATGTATCGCACAGCCCAGCAAGGCTTCTGTCTGTCTTGTGAGTTCTTGTGCAGCAACCATGAAATGATCAGTTATGCCATTTTTGGCAAAGCTTAACTAGAGAACATGCCTGAGAAAATGCAGACATGCATGGACTGTCACTGTCACCAATGTAACCTGTTTGGTAGGAAATTCAAGGTGTATGAAGGACTCAAGAAGAGTCATTTCCCACTGATGTCAGATTCTGGGCCTGTCATGTGGAACCAACTGTGCCAGCAAAGTCTTTACTGAAAGGAAAAAAGTAGAAAATATGTCATAAGACCCTCCCCAGCAGAAAGGTTGCTCTGAACACTGGCTGGAAAAATTCCCATGCACTTCAAGTGCCTGTGGTTGTATTAGTCATGCAATGACAAGAAAATAGTCTGCTCCAGGGGCTATGGTGGTGGCTGGGAGAGTGGGATGGAGCTGACTTCTCCCAGCTCTTCCAACTTTCCTTTCCAGACCAACAACAAAAGGGGGACAAAACACTGACAAACATGCATGGCAGCTCAGGGCTAAGCCAGGGAAACTGATCTGTTGTGGAAGTCATGCTGAGGACGGCAGGAGATGAAGACATGCACTGGTTATTTTCAAATACAGAGAAGCAATATTTTAGCAACTGTTCTGAAATGCAAACAAGGAGAGGGTTACTGTGTAATGTTTCCTGGCTTTGAGGTAATCTTTGTTACAAAAGCAAGTTACGACTTGTAGGTTTTTTTTATTCCTGATTAACCAAACTCCAGACTGTCTGCTTCTGAAATAGTCCTATTTTGTGACTCTGTCATTGCTAGAAAATTAAAAAGAGAACTCTTGATTGTCATGAAAGCTCTTTTCTTGCCTTTTTTGGTAACGTGTTCTACTACAATAAATCTGTTGAAACACAAGCAAAGGTCACTTTCTAATTGCTAAACAAAAAACAAAACAAAAAGCATAAAATATTCAGTGGGGTAACCCATACTTTAACGATTTTATTTCTGAGCATTGTGTCACATTCTGATATGAGTGGCAATGCCCTGAAGCTCCTGTCATGGTGAGGTTTGCAATGCTGATATCCAGCAAGCAGGTAAAGAACTAAATAATAAGGTAAAAACTATATATTTTTACACGGAAAAGAAATTAATAAAAAAACCACCAAACAAAATTGATCCTTATTTTTGCTGAAAACCAGGCATTGGGGTAAGTATATTCCCCAGTGGCTCCCAGGCCAGTTCCACTTCCAGTGTATAGCTCCCATGCCAGAGTAAGCCTCACATGGTGCCCTAGGGATTGGTGTCCCTTAAACCCAAGGAGCTCAGCAGGCTGGGGGTGACCTGAGGAACAGAAGCATGAAGCTCAATCTGGTGGTAATTTAGGAATGGCAAAACTTAAAAGATTCTGGTTTCCTATGGTTTCTAGGAGTCCACTTGTTCCATATAAAGCCAACACTCTGAAAACTGAGTGGCACTAAAAACACATTTTTCACAGAGGAGTTAGGCTGCCTGGAAAAATGTTGGCCACCTGTAAAAAAAAAAAAAAACAGGCTGCTGAGCCAGTCCTGGGGAAGTACTTGCAAATCTGAATTTGCCCCATAGTTAGAAGGGTTTCCATGCCTCTGTGTTCCTGGCCAGAGAGGAAGGGCTGAGTATGGACATAGAGGATCTCAGCGGAATGCAAGGCAGGTCACGAGCTGCAACGAGGATGGTCAGATGGCCAGTGGTAGGTGTTTAGTATGTCTGTCTCATGGTTTCACAAAGTGAATTTAAAGTATCTATATAAGGAGAAGCTGAGGTAGTTATAATCCATTTAATTTGACAAGGAACATTACTGGATATAATACTGTTTCCTAGTGGTCTTGCTGGGATTAGAGACCTTGTAGTAACAGCTATTCTTATTTGTCTTGTTATTCTTGCTAACCCTTATTTATCTCCTCTCTTTGTGTTTATCCCTGCATTTCTTTTAGTTAGCACTTGCAGCATCCTGTGGTATTGGGGAGGAAATTTGGACATGAAGTTGCACAGCAGGAGGAAGTTTTCTGTAGCAGTAACAAGCAGCAAGAAAAGATATGCAACATTTAACTTATTTCTTGATTCCTTGCCCTGGGCAGGCTGGTACAAATTGTATCTCCTCTTAGACTACAAGAACTGCAGAGGGAACATGGGACATCAAGGGATTTAGCTAACAGGAAACAAAATGTGTTTGCATTAATTGCTTAGTGCTCAAATGTGTTAAAAATATTTATATAATAACAATCTATTTCATAGCTTTCGTATGACTTGGTATTTCCAAAGACTCTGTTAAACAACAGTGCTTGCTGCAGTCTCTGTATTGTGCACACCAGTGAGGACAGCTTCTGGGCACAGTAAAATGGATAGGTTGTATGCAAATAGACATTATATTTTCTGACAGAACTCCTAAACTCAGATCTAAAACTTGGGGAACTGATGAAGTCATGTATCCTTAGCAGAAAATTTGTGAAAGATTATCTTCAAGGAAGGCTACTTTTGCTTCAGCTTGTGGTACTGCAGCCAGGGGGAGCATGTAGAGATACAAAGCCAAAAAACCACCAGCACAAAACTTTGCAGGAGCTCTCTCATATAAGTGTGTTTTATGAGTGTCCAGGACTGCTCTAAACCTTTCCTTGTCAAAGGGGGGTCTCACTATTGTTGAGAACAGCTAGAAAATAAAGTACAGGTAAACCAAGCTGTACCAAAATTAAATGCCAGCTGTGCTACAGCCTCAGAGATAATATATGCTTGAATTTCTGCATAGCTACAATATATGTGTCTGACTGACATTGACCTTCTTTGCAGAAAAAAAAAAAAACAACCAAAAACCAAAACCAAACAAAAACCCCAAAAACAAAAACCAAAAAATAAAAGAAATTTAAAAAGAACAAAAAAAAGAACAAAAAAACCCAAAACCAACAACAACAAAAAACACCAAACCAAACCAAACCAAACAAAAAACCCAAACAAAAATGCAAAAAAGAAACAAAACAAAACAAAAGAAAGAAACACTAAAGGGGGTGGAAAAAGAGAAAAAAAAAACCCATTCCAGATAACAAAACCACAGAGCAACTTGTTATTTGGAAATTGGTTTCTCACTGAGTCGCTGTGTCTGCAATGGGCTGAGCTAATCCCCAGTCCTAAGCACTAGCAGGATTGATCTTGGCTGAACTTTGTGGCTCTTATCTGTCTTGTTTAGTGAGAGAGGAGCCAGCAGTCCCTAAAATACCCATTCCCCCCGCGGCTGGGCAGCTGCCCTCCAGCGCTGGTGTGAGCAGGGCTCCGCTCCTCGCATGCCGAGCTGCTGGTGACAGGGCGAGAGGAGAGTGCTGCAGACAGTACAGCAGCTGTGCGTGTCACAGGGCTCCGGTGCTGAAAAGTGACTCAGCTGAATAGTTCAGCTCTGGTTGGCCTTAAAAATAAGAATGAGGGAAAAGTATGAGAAGTACATTGAACCTCCAAGGCTTGTCAGCATAGACAGCAGTCTGACCGAGCCAGTTTGCTCGGATCAGGGGAATGCAGCGTGAGGGTTTGTGTGTCTCTAGCTTGCATGTGCGAAGTGATCAACCCAAACAAAATCAAAGGGGTTTATAGCCTGCTAAGAGCACAGCACTTAGAAGGTAGGATGGTTTAATTAACACAGATCTTTACGCCATAACAAGACTTGCTTTTCTTGAAACATGTATTTGACACCTTGAGCAACACATCTGAGAAACGATTGAATAAGAATAAATGTAGATCTCCTTGGAATAATTACCTTGTCTTGTGTGCACCTTTGAAACACACTCAACCTTACAACCTTTTCGGTAAAGTTCGTGGAACTTCGTGGGTCTCATTATTAAAGTATTGAAGTCATTTTTATCAGGGAAAGGTGGAATCATTTCTCTGCATCACTTCACACTGAACCTGCATCAACTCCATTTGATTTTATGTTATTTCTTGAGAACATGGCCCAAGCCCACTCCAACAGCAGAGGAGAGAGAAAAGGTCAGAACCATAAATTTTTGACCTTGCTGGGTGAAAGTAGACATTACATTTAAGTCCCTGTTACTAATGGTTGCTATACTTCATGGCAGTGCAGGCAGCTCAAAAGGGCACCAGCAATGACATCTTTCATCACTTGTGCTAGAATGCTCTTCACTTATTGCCTCTTGCATGGGGTGCCAGCAAAATGAGATGTAAATGGATCTGTTGACAAACAGGTTAAATGTCAACACCCACAATGATACGTTGTTAATAGTAAGGGCACAAGATATTACAGAATTGTTTAAAAGGGGCAAGTGCTGAAAGGTGAGAAAAGTTGTCACTATGGTTATTTACTGTGTAAGTACCGTGATTGGGCTGCTGGCTCTGGTTCAATGCAGCTCTCATCCTAATCTCCCTTTTCTTTCTGACAGCCTCTCTCCAGACTTTGGGGTTGATCGGTCACAGCCTTGTGGTTCCCCTGTCAGCATTGCAACGCAGCAGGAGGACTCAGAGGACACACATGGAGGCACCTCCTGGGACCAGTAACTAGGGACTAAAATGCCTTTTGCTTGGTGGAAGCTGTTCTGGGGGATGGTGAGAGCTCCTAATAAGAGATGTTAGATATTGTGCAACTCGGGGCAGCTATTAGATATGACACTCCTTCTGTGTGCTCTGACTTGTTTGCTTTAGAGGGAGACTTTTTAATCACAGTGGTATTTATATTGTTTCACAATGTCTTTATTGCTATTCCGAGTCTCCATTCAGGGCAGAGGGTCTCTGTTTTGCTAGGCACAACTTAATAACTTAATGCTGTTATTCTCACTTAATTTTCTTGTATAATAAGCATTTCGAGACTCTGATAGTTGCTAGTAATGGAAGCAAACTGGAAACTTCCTTTTCTCTAATGCTGAAATACACAGTTTTTTTCATGGGGAAGGAGCTGGAGTAAGCGAGTGCTGCTTATTTCCACTGTGCCTCAGGCAAAGGAGGAAAGATCCTACATAAATGTGTTAGAAACACACACAGACAAGGTGGTATTTGTAAATGACTTAGTGACTTCCAGGCAAAATAGCTTATAAGCAGGATAGCAATTAGACAAATGATTCATTCTTTTTGTAAAGCTGTGTTACTATATTATGTTTAATCCACACTCATGCTGCCATGTCCCATGAAGGTCTGCTGTCTTGGGTGATGTGTAAACATGGTGAGGTATATAACGGGCAAGATTAGACTTATTCCAGCCAGTTTTTGATGAATAAATATTGCAATAGTACATTTTAGTGATGTGAATGGAGAAACTATCCCATGAAAGGATGTTAATATAAAATAGCCAAAGGGAAAAGGAACTTCCAGTGAGATATGCACAGCCTTGAAATCACTGTTTCCTGTCTTAAGCTGAAAGGATTTGTCACGTCCTTCCTTTGCTCTTTCCCAAATGTAGATGCCAAATGAAACAAAAATAATAACTACAGATTAAAATCTTCCTGGAGAATTAGATGAATCAAAAATCTCCATGCAGAGCATTAGCAAATTAACTCCAGAAAATTTAATATCAGCATACAATGTAAGAATGGTTTTTACTAGAAAAAGAAAATATTTTAAATATTAAAAGGAAAGCATGATATGTAAAGTCAGCAGGAACTTCTGTGGAAACAGGGCTGGGTTACAGCTCAATCAGGTATCATCTCAGAGGTTTCATACAGCTAATCCTGAAATAATTTCTTCTTCAGCTAAAACAGTGCAACTTTGAGACAAGAAACCAGGGGAAAAGTGAGAATTTCTGATACAGAAGAAATAACAATACATAAACTTCATAGTTTCTATGCTTTGGAATTAGTGGAAATGCTCTCTTGAAGATATTTTAAAATATTAGGATTAAGTATTGGTTGGAAGAATGTTTAACATTCTAGAGTTAAACAATGGAATGGATCTAAACTTTGAGGCCATAGGGCAGAATGTCACTTCATTCCCGGGGAAACTTTTCCTTGCAACATCTTTTCCCTAATGTTAACTTCCCTGATGTTCCTTCCTCTGTGTCCATAGCTGTCATTCCATAGGGGGTGCTGGCTGTGAGAGTGATCCAGAGCAGCACTTACTTAGCCCCCAACAGAAGAAATAAGTTTTGTGGAACTATCCCAGACACACCAGTGATGAGTCATTAGGCTACATGGCAGCCACCAGTGCCCTACTTGGTTTGCTCTCCAAGCTCTCTGGATCCCAGTTTGGATGTGACCACCAGCTCCTCCTGTTTTTCTGCTTCCTTTTGCCTTTTCCCTATGTTATTCTTAGGGCTCCCTCGTTTTGCTCTCTAACAAGGCAGCTCCATCTGGCTCCTTCTGGTGCTTATTCTGTTTCATGATTTCCTTGAGTGTCCCTCACGGTGTGCCAGGAAGGAGCATACATGTATTGGACAGCTCTCTCACTGTTTGCAATAACAAGAAAGGGAGTATTTTGTGGCCCTTTTATATGAACTCTTGCAGGACTACAAAGCTCTCCCTGCTGTGGTGCTAAAATTCTCTCACTCTGTCTCGGGCTGTACATCCCTGCATGCCCCTCCTCACAAAAGGCTTCATCATGTCATGAAGGAAGTACCTGGAACCTGTCTATTTACAGGATGATGCTTGAGTGCTCTTTTCTTCAGTATTGCATCAATTTTGCTTCTACCTACTCCTTTTTTCTCCATAGTATTTTCCATGCTTTGAGCCTGACCTCCATTTCTCCATAGTATTTTCCATGCTTTGAGCCTGACCTCCCTTTCTCTACCTTTTCATCAATCCTATGCTTCTTGGTCAGGTCCTGGCTCTTGACAGTTTTTACAAACCAAGAGACTCCCTTCTCTCCAGACCTCTGCTGAAGTCCAGGATCTCTCCTATCTTTTCTGCCTTCTCTTCTGCCACTTCTTGGGCCTCTCAGCAGTCACAGAACATCTTCTTCCAGTTCCAGTTATCCATAGCTGGGAATTTAATAGTTGTCTTTCAAACCCAGTAACAAAAGTAAATATTTATACTGTGTTAGCATTTCAACTGGTACTCAGTATTACTGAATTATTGCACAAACTTAGAGGGAAGCTATCTTTGGCCTGACAACAAAAGCTGCTGAAGGTGGGTTCTGCAGTGCCTCAGGGCAGGTGTATCAAAGGGTGCCGTGCTGAAGAACTCTGTCTTTTCAAGTGGGAACTTGTGAAACTTTAGTGTACCATAAATTTACCGTCTGTGTTCTGCTCTCCTGTCACTGTGTTGCCATACAAATCCCAGCCATATAACTCATTCTGCATGCTAAGCACTTGTTAAAGAACATCACACATTACATGAGCTTACATAGACTACTAAGGTTACCAAAGATTTAACTCCTCAAAATAACAATATCTTACAGCTCTAAGACCGTAGCGTGAACTTCCTCAGGAAATACCTCATCACCTTCTGCCCTCAGTATAAACTCTGTTTCTTTGATGTTACCTTCTCTTAAATATATAATAACATGTGTATGTTGTTAGAAAATTCAAATAATTTTATATACAGAGAATTGAAGAGAGAGTAAAAGAGAGAAGATAATCCCAGTGGGGAGCTCAGGAAGGAGCTCAGATGTGGTGATGGAGTGTATAAGTCTCAGTGTGGGAAGGATGGAGTAGCTGAGTGGCTTGCCAGGATGAAGAAGTGACTTTTTACTGGCGTGTGAAGGGACCCCATAAGGTCTGACTCCAGGCTCTTTTCTTGACCGGTTCTTGCAATTAAGAAAAGAAACCCCCTATCTTCCTACCACAACAGGCACGATTCAAAATAAGAGACTAATAACAAACACAATGTCATTTACCACAATTTAACCCTAAGGTGAGGGTGGAGATAACATAATTCCTGCAGTTTTTCTTCCTGGTCTTCAGCTCTGGTCAAGTGCAAGGCTCCTCAATGGTGACAGTGGTAACTCCAGGGCTTGATAAACTCGTCTTTATCAGTGGAGCCAGAACATGTTATTAGCAAATGTATATGGATTCTGTGTTTCGCTACAGCACATGTTTGTATAGCCTTTTCTGACAGACAAAGAGGTGCTAAGTTTCCTTGACACAAAACAGACATTTTAATAAAATGGCTGCCATTTAACTAGAAACTCCTGGGCAAAGCTCTGTGGGAAACAGTTCCCATGACCTTCAGGGGGGAAGAAATGTTTGTCTTTTAATAGGGCTCCATACTGTAAAAAAAAAGTCCTAACTCTGCAGTACCCTTTATTTTTTTAAGAGTACTAATGATGCAAGTCCTGAGGAACTGCATATGCCATCTGCAGAAACATATTGCTAATTACACTAGTCTTTACTTCCAGATAAAAAAACTTTGAACTATTTCAGAACAATGAATTTGGAACAGATTAAGACTGATGCAGGATCTTCTGTAATGCATCTAATTTCATTACATTACATATTTTAAACCTGAAATGACAGCTGCATATTGATTTACTTACCCATTTATGCAGCTGACTGATAGTTTTGTGCATCTGGTAATTCATACTTGTACTTTGTATTGGTTTTGTTTCGGATCAGATCTAAGTTCACATTTAATATATTTATTTTAATATAAAGCATGTTTTACAAAAGTAGCAGAACTTATAACCCAGCTGTCTTTATTCAGTGTATTCTCTTCATACTTAAGGGTCACCAGCTTGAATTAGGTCCTTATTCAACATTGTGGGATTGTTCATAGGCTGCACATGTCAATGAGCAATTGTCAGAAAAAATTTATTTATGAGCTGCCCTACCTGGGAGTGCTCCCCAGTGGCAAGAAGAGAAGTGAGCAATGGGAACTGAAGTTGCAAAGGAAGTTACACCATCTGTCTTGAAAGCAAGGCACAGGTGAGAGATAGAGAAGGGATGAAAAGGGGCATTCATAAAAAGCTGATTCATCATTAATCTGCTTGTACTCAAACACAGAAAACAATAGCTTGTTTTATGATAAGGTTCTGCCCTTCCAAAGCTGCATTCCAATTTGGCAGGAAGAGTGTACTCTATGCCACGAACTTGGGATGATTGGCTTCATTTAACCAAAGAGCTTGTGTTGAAACTCCTCTTTTTGTCTGTGGTTGGCACAGAAACAAAATAGGTCTTCTAGGCAAGCAAAACATGAGAGAAGCTCTGCAGAGTCCACCTGGACCAATTGCTCTGAAGGCTGTTGTTTGGCAGAGCTGGACAGAGAGGGTGCCCAGCCCAGCCCAGCCCTACTGGATGTGAAATCTGTGCAGCTCCTTAGGCAGATTTGGCTCTGAGCTCACCAAGGGTCACTGCTGTGGGCTTTAGGAAGGGAAAATTTCTCTAAGTTAGGGAGACACAAAGAGGTTTCTCCTAGGGATACTTTGTTTTGTTATGTTGAGGTACCCCAGTTTTCTTCCCCGGTTGGGTCTATTGGCTCCCCCCTTCTTTTATCTACCATATGTACCCCTGCTCTAGAATGTTTTTCCCTCCCTGCTCACCCACTGTTCCTTGTTCTTCAGCTACTCATTCTCTATTTCTCCACTGGCCCCCATACCCTAACTCCACCCAGGTACTGCCTCCTGCCTTCAAACTGTTAATCCTTGATGCTCTCTCTTTGCCCCTGCTGACTCCATACTTAAACCTGGACTCTCATTGTTCTGGGTTCTTGTTCCTGGACTTCTTCACGTGCATGGCTGCAATAAACTCATCCATGTAGAATACCATATAAGAGCCCTTCCTGGCTCATTGCTGTCAACTCATATTTGGAGCTATCCAGAGTGTGTGTGTGTGTGTGTGTGTGTGTGTAAGGCATCGCTGAGTGGCTCTTCCCTGCAAAGATGTTTTCGGAAGATAGCCACACTACCACTCCCCCTCACCCCCACGGCTACAATTGCTCACCCCTTCTGCAGTGGCACTGCCTTTCTGCATCTCTAATTCAGTCCCACAGCCTTATTTACCTACATATTATATGGCCTGTGGGTATGTGCAGCATGTGAACACACCCTGTACAGCTAAAAGTTGATCTGGGTTAAAAACACAAGCAAGTTTCTTTTTCTTGCCCATTTACAAATAAAAACTATTTTGAACTTAAAGTACAACATGGTCTTTTCTCCCTGTCTTCTCTAGGAGGGGCTTTTGCAAGCAGTGTGCCTTACCCTGGTGTTTGTGGCAACCACTCTCAGTTTTATGCAGAAGTAGCAGCATTTCTCCCACTTCCATGAGCAGGATGGCTGGCTGGCCCCTCGGCACGGACCCACCCTGGGGTGCTTACAGGCTGCTGCACTCATGAAGAGGGAGCCCATTGCTCCACAGAGACACCTCCACAGCTGCTCTGCTGGCAGAGCATAATTCCACTCTTGTATCCTGAGCTCCCAGTTCAACCCATGACTTATGCCAATGTATCATAAGACTTGAATATAAGTCATATACGTGCCCATATGGTCAAGTAAGAGAATCCAAGAGGGAGGAAGTTTTTCTTTAGGCTTTTAGCAGCTGCAGAAAGAAATCCTAGAAAGAGAAGGCCTGTACGCTTTTTGATGAGCTTGCTTTCCAAACGAAATGACGCTGGTGTGGTTGTAGTCTGCCTGTCAGAATCCTTTCCTCCAGCCAGCACCTTTCCAGCTTGTGTGCCAGCTCAGACAGGTTGGAACAGGATGAGGGTCCCAAAGAGGCTTTTTCTCCCTGTTGCATGAGCCCTGGGGGCTGCACAAAGGACTAAGACCCAGGTCAGTGCCTGCTCTGGGGGAAAAGTCCCCAGTGGGTGTTCAGCAGTGACTCAGTCCAGTTGGATCACTTGCTGACAGACCCCAGCTGGATCACTTGCTGACAGAGACCAGTTAGATCGCTTGCTGACAGAGCAGCTCATGACTATCTGTGCAGGTGGACACCAGATATATACACCAGAAAACATTTATTTCATTCATGGGTCATGAGAAGGAAAGGGAGAGTTGGCTGGACTTCACATGGTGACACCAGCCTGCTCAACTTCTAATGAAGCTGGATTTTCTGTGTTAGAGTTCAACAGGGAGAAAATAACAGCATTTTTACAGACTTCAATTGCAGAGCAAATAAAACACAAGATAGGAGTCTCTGTTTTTCATCACGTTTTTCGCACCCGAAATGAGAATCACTGGAGCTTGAGGTTTTGCTCGTTACAACATGATAATATTGGAGACCTTTGTTTTTAGAGGCAAGCCAGGTAGAGAAACGGCATTCGTGGGAGAAAATTTCTGGCTGGGTATATATAGAGCAAATACTCCCCTCCTGCATTTGATGACAGGTTTTCTTGCAAAGGTTCAATGAATCCTGTGTGTAGGGGGCTGTACTTTCACTGTGTGCAACACAGGGACATTTTGGTGTCCCAAAACATCAAAGCCAAATGGCAGTATGGATCAGGTATTTGGGCCTGTGATGGCACTCACAGAGGCAGTGCAGAGGAAACAAAGCTGCAGGGCTAAAACTGGGTCTGAGCACCTTGGGTTACTCAAGTTGCCTCTCAGTTAAATTGCTTTCATGACAATGGGTGCTGGGGTAACATTCTTGTCCTGCCAAGAGACATGCCCTCAAAGACCAAAGAACTTTGTGCTGCTGAAAGCAAGCGAAGAAACTGTTTTGTGTGGATGATTGAGGGTAGTAACCCTCGTTACTGGGTTTATCGTAAACATTACAGGAGAGGCTCTTGAAGAGCTGTTAGTGAACTTTCATGTTTCACACAACTTGTTGAAGGAAGAGAGAGCAAAAATAGTCAGCAAATTCTTTCATTTTGTATTCAAGACTTACTTCAAGTGTAATGGCAAGACAGAAAAGATGTAAAGCTGTATCATTCCATGTATATATAAGTTTTTGTTTGGTTTTGTCAGTCATCATTTATCTCTCAGCACAGGCATTGCAGGAGATTTTGTGCCCATGTGTGATAACCCATGGATGATGGAAATGATGCCAAAGTGAAAGGAGGAGATAGATAAGGTATAGTCCACTTAATGAGGTCTATTTCCTTCCAGTGTAAGTCCGTGAAATTCACTCAGCAGCTGAACACCTGCAGATGCAGCTGCACTGTCCATAATTAGATGTGGTCACTGACATTGCCTGCAGTCCTCAGTACCACTGTACAAAAGAAAATCAGAAGCAGTGTATTGGTGTCTCAGTGACAGTCAGATGAGTGGTGACCTCTTCAAGCCTCTATAAAATGCAGGCTCATTATATCCACTACAGCTACAGAATATCCCCCTCTTTCCTTCTTTCCATTGCGCTCTTGTGCAGAGCTTCACACAGACAAGAGCTCAGCTGCACTGAGAGTGATTTTTTGCTCACCACTTCATGAAAATACAACCACAGCTGCAGCTACAGGACAGAAGAAATGTGACAAACCCTTATCTCATTATTGCTGTCATCTGAGTGCTGTCTCTGGATAATAATTACCTCCCTAATAATGTCTTAGCTTGCACTTTGAATCTTGCTGTCACCATGTTTGTAAACCTAAAAAGAAACTTCTGTTAAATAAAGGCTTTGATTATACCCTGAGCTGCCAGAAGATTGCACAAGACTCCTTTTCCAAAGAACAGAACCCTGCTGCTGGTGCTGAGTTGCTGGCCCAGGAGTTGGCCACAGCCTTGTAAAAGGATGGGTTCTCTCTGCCTTCAGGGAAGGAAGTGAGGGGAGAGCAGGAGCAACACTACTTGATTTTTCAAAATCCAGGTTAATCTTCAGAGACAGTGGTGAGAAAAAAATAACAGAGCAGCTTCCAACTTGCATACTAACTGAATATCATATCGAGCCCATCATGTATTGACATCTTTTTTTAACTCTAGCTTCTCCTCATTTAATTAAGGTCCTCAGATTTCCATCCAGAAGATTTGTGTTTTGATAATCTGCTCTACTGTTTCCCCAAATCCCCTTCCCTCTGTAATCAGACCATCAGTCACTACAAAGGATCAAAATTGCCACATTTAAATACTATTCTTCTTGTGAGAAACTACCATCTCATCAAAGATTAACAGCATGAAGTATGTTTCTTGTTTTTGCAGTAAACCTGCATGTCCCTTGTTGTCGATCCAAGTTCATGGAGGTTTATTTTCAAAGCAAATCTCTTGTTTTCCTTTCACCAGAGAGCTGTTATAAAGCCAGCTATTGTTATCGTAGAGTATAACTTTATTTTTTTTAGTCTAACTACTAGAGGCAAATGGTTTTCATCAGGTAAAAAGTCATTGTGCACATGCATTATATAGACAGGTCCTGGACACAACAAGCAGTTAACGGTTTTTAATTAAATAGAGTGAGACAGGACACTCAAGGAGTGACCCAAGTGTTACTTGGAGAGGAAGTTTCTCTCATGACTAATAGTGACTACAAATAAGATGGGGTATTACAATAAAATTCTGCTGCTGACAAAAATATTAACAGTAAACGACGACAGAGCTTTCATCTGGGACTAGGAGAGCATCTGGAATATATTAAGACTGTAAAATTTCCCCCTAAGTGTGGGTTGCTAAAGTTAAAACCAACCACCCAGAAACTACGACACTCAGAGAAACTCAATATTCTTTTTCATTAAAAATTACTTAAGGAGATTTACATCTTCCCTTGGTTGACATTGCCATGTTCTGCTTGTTCAGACTTTGAGTCCTGAAAATATGGATGTGATGAGAAGGAGTGGAGAAAAAAATGGTCTCAAATATGTCCTGCCGATGTTGATCTGGGAAAACAACCCCAGTTCCAGGCATCCTTCCGCAATGCAATCAGTCAGATGTTCTTTGCAACCATTCTGTGCAGATACCCATTGCTTATTAAAACCATATGTGAAGCTGATGAATAATGTATCTAGAAATGCAATATAGAGCACCAGATATTGACAGAGATAAACAGGAGTGAAGTGGGATGTGCTGGGACATCATTACAGAAAACAGGAAGGTTTGTTTTAAACAAGAGGACAGTGTGCTACAAGACCAGCATTGAAGCAAAGTTCCTGTTTCCCAGCCTCCTTTCTCCCTGTCCCCAGTTCTCACGACACCTCTCACTGCAATCTTGGGTTAACATGGACTGTGACTTCCTGGAGACAGAAATTATCCTGTAACTTGCATCTATTGCATGCAGCACAAGAAGTGCCCTCGCCTCTCCTGGATCCTCAAGTGGTTTTTGGGAGGCAGCTGCAGCTGAACTGGGGAGCTCCATGTCTCTGCAGCTGAACTGCAGAGCATGCACCGTGATCCTGGGAGAGCACTCAGCTCCTTGCTCCTGTAAAGCTGCACCAGCTGGTCTCGAGCCACCAGGAATTAGGAATAACCAGCCCTTGTGTACAGACACCCATTTTCAGAGTAAAGCCCAGATGATTTTGGTTTGAGCTATGCTGGGAGCTCCCAAAGAGCAAGTCAAGGTTTGAAGAATGAACTGAGAGACCAGGGCTGGCAGTGAACTGCTCCCAGTAAACTGGACCAAAACCTGCAAAGAGCAGAATTCATTTCACCTTCCAGGAAGCCCCAGGTCATGAAGACCCTGGGTACTTCTTCCATTGTTTTTTCTCTTGCTCTAGTGACAAAAGAAATAAGAAGGACTTGTTCCCCAGCAATTACTTTCCAGCAGCTTGTGCTGAGTGAGATTAAGTCCATCTGCTCTCTTCAGAAATCAGCCCTGCCAAAGAACTTTCTTGCCCTATGTATTCCACCCTGAGGCACTTCCTGACTGTTTCTGGAGGAGGCTTGGTGAGGGGAATGCAGCATAGCTCAGCACATGAAGCACAGGAGGCCTTAATTCGCCACCAGCATAGCAGTGGTAGGTCGTGGTATCTCTTGGAGCCAAGGATCCCATGACGAAAGACATTCACAAATACAGAACAGAAAGTTGGTCTAGAATAAAAGCCAACTCATTGGGTGGCCTTGGTAAGGCTCTTATCCCAGTTGCATATTTATGTTTTTATTTCCACTCGTGCATCTTTTATTCAGAACAGGGGAAGGGTTTTATGTGACTTTCCTGTAAACCTTCACCCCAAATCATGATGTTGAGGTAACAACCCATATTCACAGATCAAAGAATTGTGTCAGGAAGAAGAAATTAATCTTCTCTCTCCTCTTCCCACCTCCCTCCACCTCCCATTTTCTCTTTCTTCTGACCATGTGTTTGTTTTTCTGAAACATTCAGAAATAGCTACAGAAATAAGATGAAGTTTTGCAGAAACTGGCAAGGAACATCTGTCCATCGAGGGCCTTACAGACGGACAGCACAGAGGATCTGAGCTCTGATGAGCCTCTGATGTAGCTACCTTTTATCTAAGAGGGAGTTTTGCTAGCCTGCATTGTTAAGAACAAAACTCCGTATATGCCTCCCATCAGAGAAATCTGAAAATCTTGATCTACTTCACATCTCATCCTACCAAGAAGTTGGTGAATGTCATCAAAAACAAACCAAACCACAGGGAGAAAGTTTCATCCTGGACATATTCTGCAAGGAGGAAGATACAGATATACACTGCCCTGAGTACCAGTCCTTAACACCCGGCCCTGTTTCAGCGTTTGGTAGTAAGGGAGTGGCGTGTGTGTGTAGGAGACAAAGTAGGGGAGCTGGAATAATCCAATAATGTCCTCAAATTGTCCCTCCTATCAGTAAGCCATTGCTGCTAGAGGCAATGAAGGAAACCTGCCAAATATAACAGCTAAAACCAACACCCTGAAAAACATAATATTTAGGGAAACTTGTGTGTTGGGGCCAGCTTGTGCCAGCTGCCAAGTCTGCAACCACAAGAGGCCTGGGGCATGGGGAGGTCTCTGGGAAAGTGCCTGTTGGTGGCCAGGCACAGGACAAATCCCCTGCTTCTGTCCAGGTATGAGACTGTGACCCTCACAGCTGATGGATAGTCCTTCTGGCAGCATGGAGGGTTCAGCTTCCCCTCCCTTCAAACCAGTTGCTCTTTGCAAATGGAAATGGAGTAAAATGCTTATGACTCTCCCAGGGAGGGATGCATGGTCTTGGCAAGCAGTGGCTTTGACAATGCCTGAGGCATTTACTCCAGCAACACCTCAAATGGCCTTAGAAGGAACTTAACATCAGGACGGAGTTAAATAGGGCCTTAAGGAAGTCTTGGACCTACTAGGATCCCCTGGACGTCCGTTGGAGATGAATACAGAAGTTCTTTTCTAACACATCTTTGTTGGGGTGCAATATGGTTCCCTTGTCTGTGCTTCTGGAGGGACATTGGGAGGGATACACATCATGACACAGGGGTGGGGGAAACCTTGAAAGAGTTGAGAAGACAGGATGTGAAATATTCAAAGAATTCCCCATCCTCCCTCTTTATATACCTGGGGGCTAATTTGGGCCTCTTTTCCTACGTGAGGATGACATTACCTGGTTCCCCTGATGGGAGAATTTGATTGAGGAATTGTGTGCAGATGTTAGCAGGGTGATCCCTGCTCTCTTCCTGGTTGTAATTAGCGGCTCTGTTCCCCAACGATTTGTGTGCCTTGGTTTAATTCATGCTTATGGACTCAAGTGACAACTAGACAAAATTTTACTGGCTAAGTACCTAATTTGCAGGTGGATTAATCTTCTGCCCTTAAGATCAATGAAATCCATGGCTTTGGGTGTACATGATGTGCTCATCAGCTGCTTCTCTCAGCCAGTCTTGCTGTCCTTAGCATTAGAGTCTCCTGAGAAGCCTGGGACTTGATGTGCAAAACTACTAGTGGTTTGGGATGGGTAGTGGCAATTTCTTTCAATGGATGTGAACTTTGGGGCATGCTGAGCATCTGTTCTCCGGAGTCAGGCCTGTTTAAGCAGAGCAGACACTTATCCAAGTCTTGGTCACATTTCATGTGAGCTCTGCAAAGCTTCTTCCCCACCAAGCAGACCCTGTTGGGGCACAGCTTCTGGGGAAGGTGCTGCTGCATCAGAAACGGCATTCACTGTACCTCATAAAAAAGTGTACCTGCTCATTTTTGATGGTCATCTCTGTTTAAAGAGTCATAAAACAGCCTTTACAAACATCACAAATTCTTTCTAAAAGATCTTCTTAATTTTTCAGTACCTGAAAGCCTCTTCTCCCCATGGGGCTCCTGAGAGCCATTGCAATTGTTCCTATCTTGCTTCTCCTTGCAATTTTCTGCACACATTCGCACTCGTCTGCTATTCCTGCACTCATTTTTATCTTTATACCAGGCTTGAGCTGCAGCTCATTGTAACAATATTTCCTCATAAGGCCGTGCTTAAAAAGTGAGGAGCTTGTATTTGTTGGTGCTGGGTGGTGGCATGTGAAGCTGCACAAAGAAAAACAAATGTTTGAGATGTTTTTGAAGGTGCTGTCATGAGACAAAACAGGGCCCTCATTGCTAAGTTTACTTGTGCTTGGATGTACCAGAGACTGTTCAGGCTCTCTAATAACTCTGCCCTGGGAAGTTTCCATCACCTCCCTTCCCTTCCTCCCCTCCTGCCAGCTCTGCTTGCTGCTGGAGCTATGCACTTTGGAGGGATTGTGGAGAGAATCACCCCCACCCTGGAGTCCGACCAGCCATTGCCACCTTGCAAAAGCCACTTCTTCAACCCTGTTTGTCACATGGGGGACACAGCTGGGACCACCTTGTGCAGTCACAGCAAGCCTGCATCTATTCTCCTCTGGGGAAGAGTTCCACTCAAACCCCAAGCTTTAAGCATTCCTGAGGCTTTGTCCTGGCTCCAAGCAATTAAAGCATCCATGCAGATGAGGGGACTAATATCCACTCAGTTCAGGGGAAACTGTAAAGAGGAAGCACCAAGTCCTATCTCTCTCAAGGACCAGGGGGGCAGAGGCAGAGGAAGGGGCAGTGAATTGGCCACAGAACCAAATTGAGCTTGCTCACTCCTTATCCAGCCTGATTTGGAAGCAGAGCTTAAAAGCTGTTTGCTTAGGAGATTTGTTATAGCTATGAAAGCTAATGCTGGAGTTACGCTGAGCAGCAGGGCAGAGGGTAAAACAATATTTTATCCCTAAGTTAAAACACTTTCACAAGGGTAAAATAAGTTGTCTGCTCTGTCAGCGACTTGTGTATGCAGGGTGGGATCATTCTGTGGGCGCCCTCCCCGGGGCTTTCCCCACAGCTGCCTAGGGTGGGAATGCTGTACTTTTGGGCCATCAAGTGACCCAGGGCACCACACCCCTCACCCTCCCCGTCCTCTGGAGACCCTGGTGATTCTCTGGGGTGAGGAAAGGGGATTATTTTGCCAGCCAATCCTAGGGAAAACAGCTCTGTTAAAGCCCTCAGGATGTAAGACCTTCTTTCCCCACATACAAAGTTTAGAGCTGTGAAGCTGTGATTCCTGGAAACTGGTGTCTTCTCCTACAATAATTGTGGGGGCTGGGTAACAAAGCATTACTAGTATTTAAGAGAAGACTTCTTTTGAACTTGGAAATATTTGCAACTTCTCTGGCCAGCTGTGCTCTTCTTTAGTAAAACTCTCTCAGACTTTTAGGCTTTGGTATTTCTTAGTTCTCCCTTTTTTGTTTTTCCCTTCTAAAATTTCAGTACAAATTTGCCCTGGAAATAAGATATGCAAAGGAAATACATTTGGGGAAGAACTGTAACTCTGAATATAGGAAAGTGAAGTCCCAGGAGGTTAAAGGACTTGCCCCAAGCCCCATAGGAAGCTTGTCCCACACTGTAGAACTAAAGGACCTTTTGAACACCAAAACTTTGTCTTAGTTATAGTTTTTTTGTAAATATTTGGATCTCAGATTTCAAAGTTCAAGCTGGGTTAATCACAAAGAATGCAGCTCTTCCTGCTTTCCATGCAGGGTGTAAAGTAACAGTGTGTGGTGCCCTCCCAGACACCCCATGCAGCTGCACGGGTTTCAAGTGACAGCTGGTCTTTAAACTCGGTATCGCACATACAGATTAATCATTACCGGTCTGCTGTCCTGGCTTCCAATCAGTTCCACTTTATTGACTTAGCCTGGGCTCAACAATGGTTTTTTAATCTTGCCTTTGTGTCTACATAGCAGCCTCATTGTGATTAAATAGTTCCCCCTGTTTTATTAGCCAGGTTTAGTACTGTAAGGCACTAAGGACTTTGTTAGCTGGGGCTGCTTGTCTGCAGACTGGAAGAAAGGTGAGATCGTTATGAGGGCTGGATCAAATTCCACTATGTGGGAACTTTCTCATATGGAGATGTTTGATAACAAGATGCTGCTGCATCCTGAGGAAAACATGGGAATGGACGCAGGAGTCTGCCAAGACCTGGAAGTTGCTCATCCCATGGGGTGCCATCAGAGACTGTACTGCAGCCCAGCCAGGGTTGCAGGGCAGTGTTACACCTGTGTGGCAGAGATACCTGTGGGGCTTGAGGAAGCAAATATGTTTGGGAAAGTTTCTCCAGAGCACTCCCCAGAGCTGGTTCCTGGAAAGAGATAATTCAAAACACTTTTCCGAAGGATGTTTCGTGGGATAACCACATGGATTTATATCATGGGGCAAATATTTGAGGAGCATCCAGATCAGCTATTGGTGATGTTAGTATTTTCAATCATCTTTCAGAGGAGTCCCTCAGGGGTGCCTGCAACAGGAAGCAACAGGAGGAGAGCTGGGGCATGAGGTGCACAGAATGACAGTTCATCTGCTCTGTCCAGATGCAAGCCCCACTGCAAGCATGGATCTGAGAGCTGGGGATCATGGTGCAAAACCTCCAAAGGTTTATTTTTAGGGAGGCAACCTGCATATGAGGAGAAAAAGGAGTATATTATAAAAAGTAGAGGGAGTCAAATAGCAGCTGTAAAAACTAAATCTTCCAACAATACAACAAACAGAAAATTACATTTCCCTTCATTGTGTGGAAGGAGCCAAGCTTCCAGCCAGCTGCGGAGGAAATAAGAAGTTTACATTATTTGCAGTGTCAGTGAGAACCAACATACAAATTTCCTGTCTGTCTCCCTTTACAAATTAGCAAAACTTTGACAAAAATATATTTTCATTTTATTCAATTTTTCTGTTTCTGTGGGGAGAAACACCCCAAGACAGTGTAGCTGAGATAGTGCCATGGGAAACCAGGAAAACAGGAGATCAAATGGAAAAGACAGAGACAGCTGTGATGCCAGAGCAATGCAGCTCTGCCCCTCACATCTCTGGGCCCAGACAGAGCAGCAGCTTGCGGGCATGTGTCGATGTCTGTGGTCTCACAGAACAGCATATGCCATTTACTCACAAACCCAAGCCCAAAGATTTTACAGCATGTGTCTTGCCATGCAGAAAATTACCTCCCTCAATGTTTGTTTAAAGTTTCAAAACATTGACATGTAAACTTAAATTATTAAAAGAAAAATGCCATATTCTGTCTTGGTGCTTGCTTGTTCAGTCTGTGTAAGCAGAAATCACAGCCCATATGTGCCAGAGAGCTTTCCATGTCTTCCTGCACTGCAGCATGGAGTATTTCAGCCAGCTGTGGGCAGAAATGAGCCCCACAAGGCTCTTGGCCCTGGGTGGTGGCTGGCATTCCTGCTGCTTTCCCAGCTGCTTCCAGCATCCTGTGACTGACGTTGCTGGGCAGGGAAAAAAGCAAACATGCGGAGTCAGCAAATTTCAAGTCAGGTGTACGTAAAATGAAACGGCTGATAGTCATTAGCAAACTGCTCAGCGAGGCACAGACTTCCTGAAGTACTCTGGGGGATGGTCAGGGGTCCAAGAAGACCCCAGGTAAAGGGCCCTGACTTTGTATTTTCTTTCAGTCAAACTCACCACAAATAAAACTAGTATTACCAGCTCATCTTCCTGTCCAAAATTACAACTTTTATGTTCCTAATTTAAGGGGAGCTCCTGCCTGCCCTTTGCCTGTGTTTGAGGTATGCTAGCCACTGGGTTTCTGGTCTTAGTGTCTTGGAATAAATAGCAGAGCAGTCATCTGCCCTGTTCCAGGATAGTTGGAGTCATCAGGGAGCATTTCAGGTGACAGAGGGAGGAATACTTCAAGCTTCTTCACTTAAGAGAAGGGAAAGATCATGGAGGACCCTCAGAATGAAAAGAACTGGATTTCACCTGAAGTACTGTATTGCAAACTGACCTGACATAACTGCTCTCACTTCTGTACCCAAAGAGATTCTCTCCCCTGCCTGAGGAACTCTCTGTGCTTCCAAGGGTCCTCTTCCTCTGCTGTTGGGTGTTTGTGTTTCTGTTGCCCTGTGCAATGGGGGGCATTTTCCATGCACCTCCCAGGGCAGCCCTCGGAGGGGAGCCCAGAGCCACTCCTTATGGAGGTGGTGGGTGATGGTCAGGAGCAGAGGGGACAAGGGGCCAAGCTGAGGGACATGCCCTGGGAGGGTCTAGGAAGAGAGTGCACCAGAAAAAAGACAGAGGTCTGCTTTGGGAATGGCTACAAGCATTGTTGGCTCCAGGGTCTCCCAAGCTGATTAACTTCTGGTATGGAGTAGGCTCATGTGTTTACCTTCTCAGGAGATGAAAAACAGAGTGAGGTTTTGCAGCACTCAGATTCCCTGAATTTTTTTAAGATTTTGATTAATCATGAGGCATTTTGGCAGCCTCCTCGGATACTCCATCACCCCTATTTAATCAGTCACCATCTGAGTGCTTACTCTGCCTGGTCTCAACCAGCAAGGCTTGACACCACAGGGGAATGGGTGGGCCTCAAGGTGCTGGTGGGGCAGGCAGCTGGCTCTGCTCAGGGTCTGTGCCAATATCCCCTTGGTTTCTGCAAGCGGGGACCTCATGACAAATGCCCTTACATGGATGTAGAACATAAAATAACCTTAATTTGTATTCTGTGCAGTCACGGTTGGTTTGTGGGGCTCAAGGAAATAAAAAGAGCCAGACTTCATGGACCTGGAGGCAATCATCATTAAAGCTGGTCAATTATGCCATCAGTATTACAATAGTGAGATTGTGAAAATGTTGCCAGATAGGTTATAAAAGTAGGTTTTCACTGTGTCCTTTAGCTCTCTGAGTGTCTCTGCTGTGACAGGTGAGGACAGTGAGGGACCCCTGAACTGTGTCTCCATTAGAGACCTAGTGCAGACCAGGATGGGATGTTCCATGCAAAAGTCTCCATGTGTCCCGTTTTATGATCAGAGAGAAGTTTTGGAAGATGTGAACTGGATAACCTTTAGAACAAATGGGAGTGCACTCCAGCCATGTACTCAATGGCACTCAATGGATGTGGGACCACACCCAGTGAGTGCAAAGCAACCCCCCCTTGACAGGCCTAGTGTGGCCCCACCAGCGCAATTTCCACTTCCCACTCTGCAATTTTGCTCACTGGGCAATGATACACAGCCAGTGCTGAACAGTTCAAAATGAGAGATACCCTTTTCCTGCCCTCTCTGCATGGTGGAGGGCTTGTTTAGTTCAAGGAGGTGCTGGGTGGTACCTCTTGTTAACAAAACAGCTTTTCTTGTGTTCTACTGAGATGGCAAAGCGGCTTCTGTACACAGTAAGTACAAACATGATTTGCAGAACGATCTTTTTTCTCATACAGAATGGAAGCTGTGTTTCATTTTCTCTTCTAAATATTTCCTTGTCTAAACCAGGAAAATCTAGCATTCTTCCTTCCAAAAAAATGCAACCCAGGAATATGCATAGAGATGTCACTTTACAGACCTTGAATAATGATGTTGGCCACTGATTAGCCTGACAAAGTAAAACCAAGCATGTCTGAAAGAACAGGATGAGCATAAATTGGCACAAGAATAAAGACGAGAGCTTCTACAGTAAAGAAACATGTCACTTATTTTATGGCTTACAGTGTAGCAGCATTAAAAATGTACAGTTCCCTGGTGTTTGCAAGTCCATTTGGATTTACTGCATTCGGGGACATCAGGTTTCCATCATCACTGTGTACCCATCCATTGGTTTCCTTCTGTGATGATGACTGTGACTGGTACATGCACCGAATCAGAAGTGTCATCTGTCTCTTCTTCAGCAACTGAAGCAGATTTTCCTACCAATCTTCTTTGTGCACCATCTGCCATGGGGGTATATTCTTCTAATTACCTGGTTGTGCATTCACATCAAGAAGCTGATGAAAGGATTCCTTCCTGATATATGTCTTGAAGACTGTTTGGTGCTGTACTTAGATGTTAAATAGAGTCAATAGTGAATTGCAATGTCTTAAGCCTTGAGCATTTCTATCAGAGGACGGAACATGGACTGGCTGAGAACAAGCAAAGCTCACGTGGGAGTTGTTCAGCGAGTTGTGTGTGCAAGAAAGCTGTCAGCTGTCTTACTTGCCTCTTCCTCTGCCAGGCATTAGGTAGTCATATCTAACAGTAACTGTCATCAGTTTGGGTGGACTGTAACCATTCTTTCTGCAGTGATAAAACAAAAATGATAATGATGCAGTTGGTGAATAAGCAGCTGAGACAGTTGCAAGTTTTAAGCTAAATGGCATTTAGTTAGTTGGGAAAAAAAAGTTTGTTCAGATAACCAAACATTCCATTAAATGCTATGCAGATAGCTTGAACTGAGTGTCCTGGGATCCCTTTTTCTCACAATTCCTGAGCGACTAAAAAGTAAACAATTTTCTTTAGAGATTTCCCTCATGGAGGTATTTATTAGTTTAAATAATACTAACATTATTAGGGGAACATTAGAGGGAACATTGACCTCTAACTGGAACCAAATTGTTATCCAAGAGAACACTCACGTGCTCTACTCCTTGAAACCCCACCTTTATTTTGCAGCTGTCAGCAGTAGGAGAGGTACATGTGATGTGTAAGACTCTGAAGAGATGCTCACTCAGGTTTCCTGGTCAGGCCTGTAGCTGGGCCAGACAGATGCGTAGTGAGACTCTTTTTTGCCAAGAATCATACAACTGGCACTGGTTTCTCTTGGAGAATACTCAAGCTGATAGGACAGACTGTCCACACATGAATTCAACAATGGCAGTGGAGGAAAATATTCTCCTTGTCTTACTTGTTGCTATTTCCAGCTGTAGATTGCTCAGCAATTTTCCTGTGTCCATCTTTAGACTAGAGTAACATCAAAACTTTGCTCAGCCAGTGCCTCTTAAAAATTCTGAAGAGCCAGTGGAAAATACCTAATGAATAATTTGTGCCCGTGTGAATTTTGGTATTTTGATGCTGCCATTTTCCTCGCCCTGCTGGCACACAGCACAGTAAGGGTAGAGAAAGTCAAACCAATGAGAAACAGAAGTAAGCAAGAGACTATTGACTCCTCTTGCAGCTGCTGCTGCACAGACACCTCTGTGACCTCTGTTTAATGGCTGATGGTACTGCCATGCCTGCAGCAACCCAAGTTCCCTCGTGCACTGTACTATTACTTTCTAACTATCTGAAATGGTGAAATGATATGAGGAGAGAAGATGATTCTTAAGCCTTCAAAGACTGCAGATATGAACTGTAGTACACCATTGGAAGTTTGGAACTTCCCTGAATCTTACCTTGAACTAGCTTCAGCTTTTCAGTCCCAAGTTCTAATTTGTATCTTTATGGGAACTACAGTGATAAACCAGCACACCACAGTGGCTCTGCAGCTCTAATCTAGGTTTACAAATCCAATAGGGGAATGGAAAAAGGAGTTTTACTCCCATTTTAAGCTCTTGGAAGGGTTTGGGCCACGGCGCTGTGTGCAAGGGGAAGGTTTGCAGTAAAACAACAGATCCATGATTCCTGGATTCGACCATTTAATTAAGCAACTAGAGGCAGGATTCAGATCACAGATCAGGACACCTGTGCCTGCAGGTGTTCTAGGTGTCTAAGGCCCTCTGTGGTCCTTAGTAATCAGGCCAATACACCAGCTGAGTCGAGAGGCATTTCGACCAGATGTCCAAATGTGATCACCAAAGGTTCTCCAAGTCCTTTCATTGACCAGATCACCACTGACAGTAGGAGGATAGCAGACACCTTCAGCTGTAGAGGCATTGCTTTTAGGTGTTTGTCTCTTGTGGCCGAATTCCAGCCCAGATTCACAGACGGAGCTTGCTGCCTTTCATGGGCAGCCATCAAGGGGGGCTGGAGGCTGGAGCCCACGCTGGCCACCACGAGGTATGACCATCCATGTTCTCACAGCCCAGATTAGCTGTCCATGTGTGTGCTGTCCCCCCAGCAGACTCCCAGTTACAGGCACCAGAGAGGTCATGTCACAGTACAAGAGCAAGAATGAGAGCACCAAAATCTGGACCTCAGGTTGTGGAGAGGAACTGCAAAATTGCACAGAGAAAACTGGAAAAAAAGCAGGTGTCCTTTAAATTAATAAAACATGTCATCCACAATAAACCGAGAGTTTAACACAGATTTGAACGCATCAAATGGAATAGAACTAGATGGAAAAATCAATTATGTCTTCTACAGAACTGAAATGGAGAGCCGGCTGGAAGTCTTCCAATGGAAAAAATTTTCTTGCAAAATATTGAGTGTAGTCAATTGTCTTGAGGATACTTTTGGCCTTCAATTAATAAAATCAACTGAAGAAAAAAAATGGAGATATAATTTTCATAGCATTGAACATTTTTCTATTTGGACATCATCAGTCTTTTTCTTTGTATTATGAGCTATAACCTATTCCCAAAAGCTTATTTCAATCAAAGTCTTTATTTCTGTTATTTTAAGATGTTTTAACCATCTTCTATTTTTTCACAATTAGGATTCATTTGCAATATTCATTCTGGAATGAAAAAAACCCTCAAAGAAATAAAATGTTCTCTGCAATGAAAAGGCTAACTTTTTAATTAGCTGTTTATTTTTCTCCTGAAATATCTTTACTTACTGGCTTTTCTTTTATTTATAATATATTCCAGCTTTTGAAATAAAAGCACCGTTGTTGACTAGGACATTCTTGTCACACCTTATAATATGTCTGCACAGGAATGCAAGCAAATTTTACACTCCCTGATATATACCATGTTCCTAGAAATAGTTGTATGATAAACATATGTCTAAGTAACTAAGATTTATTCAGTTCTGCCAGAAAAGCTTCATTATATTATTTATTGAATTTATATTTATATTTTCTTTTATTTATTCATCCCTAAGACTCAGGCTGAAAATTTCACCAGTCTGTATGGAATCTTCATAAAGACGAGGAAAATATTTACATTCTTTAATTTTTTGTCTGGATTTTCTTTTTTTTTTTAATGGGAATAGGAATGAAAAAGTACACCCACAAGATATGCACAGAACTTTTCTAACAGATATTGGATATATGATGATAAAAAAATGGAGAAAATGACTGCTTGGGAGGTTCCAGGGGAGGGAAGAAAAACAAGAGGCCAAGGAGAGCTGTCATTTCCTCAAGAAAGTCATGGTAAGGGTGCAAGGATGAACATCCTAATTATGGTGGTGACTAGCATGGCTAAAACAGCAGC
This sequence comes from Erpornis zantholeuca, assembly GCA_013400515.1. Classification (NCBI taxonomy): domain Eukaryota; kingdom Metazoa; phylum Chordata; class Aves; order Passeriformes; family Timaliidae; genus Erpornis; species Erpornis zantholeuca. The sequence goes on from VZTN01020671.1 coordinate 179,355, forward strand.
CTCAGGAGCTGCAGGGAAACAAAATTTGCGGAAACTATATTGTGTAAATTAAGTATAAAGTATGAAAATGTGAGGCCAGGCTGAGACAAGAGAAAGGCAAGAACAAACTGGGAACAAGGGGGCACCGTGGTGGCTTTGCAAGTGGTGGTGTCCTACAGCGTTCGGGACACAGAACTCCTGCAGGGAAGTAGGATGTTTGTCTGACAAGCTGACATGGCTGACAGACCTCCTGGGCTGGGGAATATGCAGATCCTTCCAGAGGACACAGCAAAGAAAAATCACGGCACACATCAAGCAGTAGCTACCAGGTGACATCTAGAGGAAGAGGTATCCCTTTGATAGAAACACTGGTAGAAAGAAAAATGCTAGGGAACGCCCTGCTTCACTGCTCAAAGACATTGCAATTGTTGGCAAAAGAGTTAATTTTATTGCATATTTTTTGTATCAGTCTTTACTGCAACCAGGTAACCAGTTAGTTTTGTATTAGGGAAAAGGAGGCAAGGCTTTTTCTTTAATAGTTAATTTTAATAGTCTCAATTAAAAAAAAATATCTTTATTAAGGAAATCAATAGCACTCAGCATGGAATTGCCAGAAATACAGTTATCTGCCCCTGGAGTGAATAGGAGGCTTCATGGAGCAAGCAGCTTCATTTTAGCCAGGCACTGAATGCTGTGTTTTGCCATTTCCGTAAGCAGGGTGTGGAAATGTGGTGTTGATGGAGGGAGTGGACATCTTTGGGAGCAGTCTACACAACTGTGAATACTTTTAAGGTGAGACTAGGGAAGAGATAAGGGATTTTTGGAACATCTTCCCCTCTATTTTTCTGTGCTTCTGTGACTTCACATGCACATAAATTATTATTATTTCTTGGTTTTACACGCTGTTCTTGTCCTGCTTTGAACCCTACACTGTTTTTTCTTGTCTAATTGACACTGAGTTCAGTGTCTGCTGAATTATATCACAAGTGTTTCTTAGTTCCAAGTGGCATCGAGATCTGACAGCCTCTTTTGCCAGAGGAGTTTCTTTTTTCTTTGAAGTCATTACATTCAATAACACAGGAGACATGACAAGGCAGAGAGAGGGAATTGCAAACAAGAGAAGCCAGACTCCACAGAATCCATAGCAAAGCTGACAACTGAACCCAAATCTCCTGGATCCCCAGAAACTAGCTCATGTGAATGACTATCCTGTTAATTGTGGCAGGACAGGCTGTCGTGAGCCATTGATGAGCCTCACATCAGCAGTTGCCATCTTCTCTCTTTCTCAAGTTAAGTGAGTACAGGAGCTATTGGGCTGAGTCTTAATTGTGAAAGCCTAGGAATTACTCCTGAGGCTCCAACATCCCAATGAATGCAAAGTTTTGATCTCAGCATGGCAAACTAATGAGCCTTTCAAAGCTCCCCTCAGGTTGTCTGGAGCCACTCCTCAGCCACAGACTTAATTCTCTCTATACACTCTGAAAAATGTAGTCTATTTAATATTCTACCCACAAAATGGCTTGAGGCTACTTGAAGCTATTGTTTAAGGTTTTTTTCCGGTCTGTTAATTATACCTAAAATTGGCAAACGACCACTTCTGATGTAAAGCTACATGCGATGTGTCCCTAAGCCAAATCACAGACTGTATTAGCTTGAAAAGCTGGCAGCTAGCAGCCAAACACAGCAAAAACTGAGCTCTGGTGGTGTCCCCTGAGCATGTGTAGGCAGCAGCAAAGACAAAATGAGGAGATGCCAAAAGGGCAGATCCTGCAGCACTTGTTCAGGTTTTAGGGTAATCCTTTGCTCAGGCATAACCCCTATTTGTTTTAGGGAAGTGAAGGCTTTGGAGTGTGTGGATTTGCAATGCTTATAGGCAGACGTGCCACCTATTTATGATGGACATGCAAATACTAGGTTGTGTGGCTTCTCACCCCACCAAGTGATGCAGGCACCATGTCCCAGGTGCAGGTGAGAGTCCCTGGGGTGCTGGGGACAGCTAGCAGCAGGGATCACCTCTGACAGCCCAGCGGTGCCTGTGCAAAGCAGTGCTGGGCTCAGGAGAGACCCAGCCAGGGAAGCTGCTGCTCCAGCGATGTGACACACACAGAGCACAACGTGGGGCAAAGCAGTGCTGAGCTGAGCCCTCTGCTTGCCTCTCCTCACACCCTGCACCCTCCCCATTGCTGCTTTGGAGAGGTCAGAGGTCCTGGCAACAGACAGCTGGTCCCAGGGAGACCCAGCTCATCTAGGAGAGCTGTCCCCACAGGAAGCAGGATCTCCAGGGTTACTTACCTCTGCATATTCAAATTAAAATGCAAACAAGGCTCCCAAAGGCAGTGCAGAGCCTTGACCTCCTGCCACTTGTGAATCCCAGCCTGAGGTGGCAGAGAGTTTTCACTTGGTGCGGCCCTGTGACGCCACAGCGATGGATCAAGGGAAGGCCACCACCGCCGCTGGTCCCTGGTAGTCACTGTGGAACCAGAGGAGAGGAAAAGGGCAAGGACTCAGAGCTGGCCATAAGGGAGAGGGAAGGGCAGCTCCAAGAATCTGCTCTGAATGAATGCATTTTCCTGGGAAACCACCACATGTGGCTACCAAGGCCTTACCTAAGGGTCTCTCCTCCCAGGGGGGACAAATCTCCAGCAAAATCCACATGGACGCTTGTGACCCTTTCTCTTGCAGCCCAAACCAGAAGGGACAGCTCAGGCCTAAGCAACCATGACTTTTAGCTGCTGCGTTAAGAACTCAGAATGGAAAGAAACTCTAACCAGAATGGAAAAAAAAGTGTTTTCATTTTGCAAAGTCTGAGGTGAATTTTTTTTACTTTTTTTGCAATTTGTGGAATGTTTTTGAAATATTTCATCTTTCTGCTAGTTTAGCTTTTAGTTTCTTATTTGCTGCCAAATATAATAGACTAAGTGGTAGTCACAGAGTAGCACTTTTCCCCACTTTTTAAAATTTACCCTTGTTACTCTAAGCTTTCAAGACATTATAAAAATGTGGAAGTCCTGGAAATTTAGAGAGTGGCAGACAGAAAATTAAAAGAAAAGTGATGAGTGGGGAGAAGAACAGGGGTTATTCAAGAGAAAAAGATCAATAAGTTCTCATCTGGCAAACAGGTGTTTTCTCAGGAATCTGGACAGACTGAATGGCAATCACAGGGCCACCCTCACACAGTTTGTGCAGCCTCTGACTCCACTGTCAGATCTGCTGCACAGAGGCATGAAATGATCTTGTGGCACAACACTTGTACTTTAATTACAAGTGCATTTCATGCCATGTATCAAAGAAATATGAAGCAACTTAATTTGGCCATTTAGTCTAAGATGAGGGCTGGTGAAGTCTCATATAAACATTTCAGAGCCCGTGCAATCCATTTCCTCCTTTGCACAAATAAACCTCTCTCTTCTGTAAAATTTGCACACTCAAAGAAAATTGGCTAGAGCAAGTCCCCTGGTAGAAAAGCTGTTTTCTGCAGCTACTCAAAAGAGATATTTTATGAGTAAAACTATAAGTTGTGTGAAACAACACTCCAGCCCCAACAACAAAACGGGGTAAACTGGCTGGATCTTGGGCAATAGCAAATGGATGTGGAGGAGAATGGCTGGGTCAGCAGCAGCCAGTGTGGTGGCAGTGCCATTCTGGGTGGTCCCTGGTGGGTTTGGGGACACAGCTGAGCAGGCACTGCTGGAGGGCTCACAGGGGACTGGGCAGCCTGGCAGTGAAAAGCTGCTTTCCCAATTTGGCAGCTGTGACTGGGCTTAGGCTCAGGTCCAGCTCCATGCTTTGGGAGTAAAATGACAAATACAACAGAAATACAGAATTTTTTAAAAAAACACCTTACATTTTCCTTCCCACCTTAATAAATTACTCAACACAATGTTTTATTTGTAAAAAATAATAGGAAGTTGATCACTGTTTTATATTAAAACCTTGTAATTCCTGTGTCACTCTTGCATAATGCAGGATCGAATCCACAGTGATCTGGCAAACAGAGAGGGAGGGGAAGAGGAAAGACATGACAAAGGTCACATATTTGAGCATTTACCTCTTACTGAATGTATCTGGAGAAGCAGTGTTGCTCAGAAATAAAAGAATACAAGAGAATTTACAGGGCAACATCTGTTTTAGTGTCAGAATTCATTAGTGAAGAAAAGGGGAACACAGGTACACCAGGGGGATTTGGAAAGTCTGAGATTACAAGCAAATGTGTCATTCAACATCCACTATTTTCTGTTTCTTGCAACTTTGCTTGACAGATGAAAAGAATTTGAGTCCAGCTAAAGAGTGTATGTGAGGCTTAGAAGTATTATGGTACTCATTATCCTTCATGGAATCCTCTTTAATGATTTGTTCTTTGGCCATATACAGGATCACAAATGCAATAAAAGTGGGAAATACTGAGTTAAAGCAATGTCTGGCATGGTGATGTCATCTATACAATAAACAAATGTCAGTGTGGAGCTATAAATAATCTCTTTATCCTAATCTTGAATTGATCCGATACCAGATGTATACACACTTCATGAAAATTCCTTAGCTTTGAAGAAAGAGGACAATAACCTGTAACATAAAGTTACATGAATATGTGTGTGTGTGTTTCCTATGTGTGGTATATGTTACAGCAAGAGGGCTCAGGGCTGGGTCTTTCCTGCAGTCAATGCCTCTGTGCCAAGCATCATACACTCCTGTGAGCATGCAGACCACAAGGATCACTGTGGACTGGTAAAGACCTCCCCAGTGACAGGCAGGTCCTTAGAAACATAGAAAAATCTTTATGAAGAGCATCTAATTTATGAGAGAGAGCTGAGCACACCTGAGTTTTCCCTCTCCAGTGCAAAGTGAAGTACATTGTGATGAAACATGGTGTAAACATACATCTGTGCTGAAATACCAGTCTGGGGCAGCTAAATCCATCCTTTTGTTCCAGACCTCTTTTTAATGCTGCTTGTATGAGATATTTCTGTCCAACAGGAGCTTTATACTCTAATGATTACATTTAAAAAATATAAAAAATCCATTTCATCAGTCCAGCAGTATCTTGGGGTTGACTCAAGCCAATGAGAATCTTTCCATTGACGTCATTAAGCTTTTATTCAGGCTCTTAATCTGCAATCAATCAACCCTTAATATTCCATGCAGAGCTCCATGCCTTCGTTTGGTGATAGAAAAAGATGAGACCAAACACTTGTCTCTGCTACCAGTGCTGGCAAATGAGCCTGGGTCATGATTACATTTCCAGTGGGCCTCAGTCAGGAGTTATCCTGAAATGCACTGTTTTGCCTTTTCTCCCTTGTGTACATTCCTCCAGCTTTGTGTTTTGGCTTTCATGCTACGCTGGACTGCTCCTGCTGATCTAAGCTGGATGCCCAGTCCTTGGCATCCCAAGTGCTGCTGGGGACAGCCAGCCTGAGCCATGGGCTGTCCCCAGGGGCAGGCAGTGTGTCCCAAAAGCAGGCTCTGGGATGCTAAATCCTCCTGCAATAGCACAAGGTATTTACTAATGCTGCTGAGATGCTGCATGAGATTGTCAGGGGAAAAAAATGCCTAAAACCCCTAATCTTCCCTGGCCTCTCTCTCCCAGCATTGCATTCAATACACCCCATTTAACCTATCCCTCTCCAATGGCCACGGCTGCATTTCCTCTGCACAAGCTGTCAGAATAAGGAACAATCTGTCTAGGGGTTCTGATGACAGGGACTTTTTCTCTTTTTATGTTCTGATGGTCTTTCTGGTATATTTTCATTGTCTTTTTTTAGAGGAAATGGGACCCTGGTCTACTCCTGTAGGGACAGTTGTGCAGTATGATATACAGCTCAGTGAATCACACACCCACTCACCCTCCAGGACTATGGTGTGCCTGGAATGGGTGAAACAATTTCCCTCATTTAGCAGCAGAAAAGAACAGGAAAAAAGGAAGAATGAAAATGGAGGGCATTATCAGAGCTGCCTGAAACATGGTCTCTGTATGCTGGACATGGAGAGGTCACCTGGAAGAGGAGGGACAGAAGAGAAGTCTGCACACCAGAAAGAAGTTTAAACACAGCCAGGCGGAAAAATGCACAACAGTGACTGCAGAGGTGCCAGAGATGGTGAGGTCCTGGGTGGCTTGCTCCTTCTTATTGCAAGTTTGTCACTTACATTTGGAAATCATTTAACAAAGCCTTGGCAGTATTTGCTTCAGTGCCCAGATACCCAAAAGAATAAAAATTAATCAGCCACCCCATGAGGCCAGACAACAGGGAGAATGGTTTTAATTTTCAAGGACAGGGAATTCAGGATAGCTCTTGGGGCTAAGGACAGCAGAGCTAAAAGTACCCATCTATACCCAAAAGTGTCAGAGTCTTTGCCCAGTCATAAACTGGAGGCCAAATGGACAGATTTAAAGGAGTACAGAGCACCCAAACAGAAACTGCAGGTCCAGAGAGTGCCCACATGTCTAAAGCAGACCAGGAGCAGAGGAGGAATCACTTCCATATCACTCAAACTTTGGTCTCATAGATCTTATCCATGCTGATCATGCCAAGGATTGAGGAGTGAAGTGTGCAGCTGGACAGGAAAGAAAATGGTCATGGACAGAGGGATGCAGAGCTCAGGGCTGGCCTGCTCTGCTAGCAGAGAGCAGCTTTCTCTCAGACCAGGGGGCACACACTACCCAGGATTGGTTTTGTGGACTTCAGAGGTGGGAGAGCCCCAAGGACTGAACTGAGTGTCAGGAGTAGCTAAGTTCAGAATCATGCTTGAAGAGTGACATATTTGGTTGAGGATAAAGATGGTCAGGGACCTCTCACAGGAAGTTTGTATGGTAAAGAACCTTACTGTATCAGTAGCTTCATTGCAATGCTGAAGCTTAAATACGTGCCACTTAAGACTTAATTCGAGGTGAAGCCATAAATTAAATTTTTCTCATCTCTCATCATTCCTCTTTTCTGAGAAGATATAAGCAGATACAAGTCACAGCTGGAAAATGAGGAGTAATTGATGGAACAGCCAGAGGGCTTTATTGTAGCCACATTCATTTTGTGCTTGTGAATTATGCCAACAACAGCAAATAGATTTACACATATTAGTAACACATTCAGGATAATCTCTTGCTGTGTAAAATATGTGCATGTATCCTGATACTAAGATTCTGAGGAGATATGCTTTATCAACAACATGCAGCTTTGTTTCTGAATTAATGCTGAATATTCCAGGTGCTCTGTAAGACTGAAGGCTTTTGCACTATAAATCACAGGAGAGCAATAATTTTAGCCTTTCACAATGAGAAAGCTTGTTCTGGGAAATCTTTCCCTCTCAAAGGCCCCCTCTTGACTTTGAGTAGTTTGGGCTTTCAGGTCTCCCTTATTTTCTAGGATAGAATTTACAGATAGAAACATAAAAACCAGGTCTGTGTCTTCAATATTTGCCCCAAGAGTGAATACAATATAACACTAGGGCAATGATTCTCGACCAGAGGGTGGGGTGAGACCTTTCCTTTTGTGACTTAGGGCCACAGGAAATTAAAAAGTTTAAGCTGAGAAGGGACAAAATAGGGTGTGTGTGATATTGTTTCTTGTATTGCTCCCCTCTGGCCTCAGGGGACCTGCTGATAGCCTGACTCTGTCATAAGGTTTCTGCCATTTCAGGTGTCCTTGGAGTCCTACCATCTGGACATGCAAGAAATGCAAATGTCAGTTCACAAGACACAATTTTCTTCCTTTCAGCACAGCAGGAAAAAAAACCTACCTGGAAATTATGAAATGAATATAATTAATGACTCTCAGAAATTTAGAGGAAAAAGTGTCCAAAGCAAGTAATTGTACAAAGTATCACTATGTTCAGATCAAATTGTTTGCATCTGATTGAGTAGCCTATATTCAGAGGTGTACCAGTCCTACAGCCAGAGAGGCCAGCCTTTCTTCAGCACTGTAAAACTATTAAAAATGGATGATACCCTGACTTTCCAACCTGTTAATGCTGCTTAGCCAACTTCAGTTGAATGAATCTGATACGTAAACAGCTGCAAAGTGGTGCTGGTTGAGTTGGAGCTCAAAATGTCTCTGCCATGCAAACCAGAGCTCTATCATAGAAGGAGAGGGATCACAACCTGCCTGGGAAATGCAGGATGGAGTCTGAGCAGCCTGGCATGGGAGGAAGGCTGTGCTGCCTGTGCTGAACCTGCCACCCTCGGCCCCATCAGCAACAGCGATTGCTGGGGTCAGCTGCAGCATGCAAAAGATTCTGAGGAAAATCATTGCTGAAGCTCTGCAGAAAATGTCCTTGTTTCTGACTTACTGACTAACTAGAAAAAGAAGAATTAAAAAGTAATCACCTATCTGGGTCAAATGAAGGAGGAGGATTACGATGCAGTGTCCAGGGCCCAGAGGTACCTGGACAAGCATTTCTGCAGAGGGGATTAGCACAGCTGGGCTCATGAGCTGAGTTTCCAGCTGTTTTGCTTCCCTCATCTCCAGCCCACCCAGGCAGAGACACCTGCAGTAAGCTCCTGGAACATCGTGGCCAAGCACCCTGGCTCCCAGGGGGGATTCTGTCGCTGGGCAGAGGAGCCCACCAGCCTGGGGCAAGCTACAATTTATTTTGACCCTAAAACTGATGGCAGGAAGAGAGAGAAGCTTTTTAACAGGTCCTGTCTGGCCTTTTGCTCCCAACCATCAGAAGGTGAATTAAGGAGGATTGGGGTTGAGCTGTTATTCTTCTAGATAAATGCTGCTGATGTCTGGGCACTCTTGGCTGGCAGTTTTTTGGATTTCTATTATATTTGCACATTTTAAGATTAAGAAAAACAGCTGAGGTCACAGGCTGGGTACTTTCAGCAAATCCCAGGGAAGAAAACAAACCAAAACCACAGCAAAACCAACACAGAACTGTCTAAGAAAGGTGTCCTTAGAAGGTGGCTATCTCAGTATGCTGCCCGCTGGCCCTGGGCAAGGAGGGCCACACTGAGATGGACACAGGCACCAGTCTGCCAGGGAAAGCTGGGCTGCACATGCAAAACCATGCAGCTCCTGCGGGGCTGCAACGAGGGGCACTTGCTGGGCCCCTCAAGCTGAGCCCCTCCAAGCTGTGTCTCAGATGAGCTCTCGGTCTGGCCTCTGCAGGTCCCACACTTTGCAAAGGCATGCTATAAACTCAGCGAGCATGTCAGCACAGCCTGAAGGCAACCAGCAGGGAAACAACCCTAGCTCTGGCTTTTTCACTATTTCTAAATATATGGGCAGTGACAGGTGTAAAATTACACCAACCAAGCAATAACTCAGACCTGTTTGAGTGCCAATTATGTGTCTTTTTACAACATTGGGCCTCTGCCTGAACACATCATTTAGGAAAAAAATATGTTGTAAAAGCGTATTCACTCTAAAGAATGTTATAAAAAATGATTCTTAATATTGGTCTCACTTGTTTAATCTTCAACCTTTTCCTCTGCTCCTCCCCCAGCTTGGGATAAAGGAGTTCTGGATGCCCTGTATTTCATGCACAATCTTGTAGGGTTAGCGAATAGGCCATCGAAAATAAATATACATAAATCTTAGCCATGTATGGTCTCCAGACGGGGAAAATGGCTCACAAACCCCAGAAAGATGACCACCCATAAAAAAAATGCTGGACACTATTATTTTGATGGCAGGAACTCAAGCTGCTCAGCGCACAGAACTGTTTACAGAAAGTCTGCTGGTTGAATACGCCAGCCTGGCAGGCACAGCAGTGCCCAGGGCACAGGGTCATGCTGGGTTATGGACTGGTGCTGCTGATTGACACCACAACCAAGAGTTTAGCCCATATTATTTGGTTAATATCAACTAAAAACTAGGTGTAGATGATGGGATCCTGTCTCTGAAACATACAAATGTACTGTCCTTTGCTGACAGGAGTGTTTTATGTGTTAACTCATTTTCCCACTTTGTGGGTGGAACCACTGCCTGCTCTGAGGCCTGGGGGACTTCTGTGGGCAATTAATAAAATTCTTCCATGGAAGAAGGCTCAAAGAAGATAAGCAAGGATGATGTGCTCATGAAGCTCAGAAAACCACACAGGATAATGATCACAGATGTAGTGCAAGAAGCTGAACTTAACACAAAGAGGACCAGAGGGTGGCCTACATTTTAGATAAACATCTGTTGAGTGAGTCCACTGGTTGTGAGAATGGCCTTTCCTAAAATGATTAATAGGTAGTACTGTCTTCCTGAGCCAGCCACACCAGCATGGGGGAAACCTATTTGTGGTTCAGCCCTACATAAAGTCTAAAAGCCGACGAAATGGACCCTGAAGAGAGCAATGAGTCTGAGCTACTCTCAGCAAGTGATGGGAATCATGTTTGTATTGCAATCCAACTGTATATCCAACTTTTTTGCCTTGTGATTTCAGGACATTGCTGTATCACTCTGTTATATCAGAATCCCATGCAATGTCAAACACATACTAATAAGTAAACTTGATACTAAACATCAAACCCTTTTTGAGTGAAATATCTGAAAGGACTTGGCCAGAGGATATTTGAGCCATGACAATTCCACATGTTATCCTCCCCAGGAGACAGGCTTAGGAACCAATATCCCAAGCCCTTGGAACACGTTACTCTTGTCAGTAAAGCTGGGTGCATATTCCCATAGACTGTATCACACTTGGTGTCACTGCAGTTTCCAATATATCCCTATAATCTCCCAGCCTGCAGATGGTTAAGGGAACTAACATGAAACCAAAACCTCTTTGCAAAATTTCCAAAGCACTGTGTAAGCCTCTAGAAACCCTCTCACCTTCATGCCCTCAACTTTCTATCCAGACTCTTCTTCCCTATTTCCTTTTCCCTTGGGTTGCTCACAATCATAGGTGGGGCTTAAGTGAGCAGAAAAATCACGTGATTATTATTATATTCACATTCTATACAACTGAAGCGGGAAGGCTGAGCCCATATTCTTGAACAGAAGCATGCAGAATGATTCACAGGATGCCTGTGCTTTTATTTACATATTTATAATTATTTACACACAGTAACAACATCTTATAGTGTGGTATTATAATGGTAAAATATTTGAATATTTTTTATTATAACATATAGTAGTTTATTTTTATATTTAATTGTGTAAGCTTACATTGTTTAGCCAACCAGTGTAAACACGAATCTGGAATACAGAAGCCCTAAACTGGTTGCAATGTGTCAGATGAATGTGGCAGATCTTTGTCTTGTGGCACAGACATATTTATAAGGAATCATTTGACACGTGCAGTTATTCTGCTGATAGACAGTTTTCTTTTGCTGACACAGTATTCCTCAGTCTGCAGAAGCTGTTTCTTTCCTTATAAGCCCTGCTTTAATAACACTTCAAGCCATTTAAAAATCCACACTGCAAGCAGAGTCAAGGGGTGTAAAGCAGTGTGGAAATCAGGGTGAGGAGAAGGCAGCCAAGTCTGGGGCTTGCACAGATGCTCCTGTGCTACGACGAGAGGCACCCGTTTTGGTAAGGGAGCCACAGAGCAAGGCTCAAGGGCTACACATTCCCTTGTATGGCAGAAAATGCACATTTGTTAGCATGAAGAAACAATCTGCATCAAGCCTCAGACACATATTCCCCAGGCTGCTCGCTTCTCCTAGTTCCTTTTAAGCGGAGGTGTTTTGCTGTAGGGTTTTTGCATGTGAATTCATGACAAAGCCTGAGCTACCCGCTCCACTTTGACCTTCTCAATATTCTCCTGGCCTGGGGCTGCCTTTACCCTTTCTGAATTTGCTGCCGAAGTCCCAACTCACAGCAACCTCATTTCAGCTGGGGGTAAGAAGATGCTTCCAGACTCTCGAGCACTTCTGAGCATCATCACAACCCTCCCTTCCCTCCCACTGCCGTTGCCAAAGACTGAACTAGAAATTTACCTTTTTAGGCCCATTTATATTTCAAACTTAGATCAATGAAAACAACAAAGCTAAAACAGACTCAGTGGACCAATCAGGCACTGAAAGATGTTACCTTTTTCCATGTGAGGAACATGGCTGTGAGGCTTATTTCTCTTGTAGCCATTGCAGAGGGAAGTGGGGGAGATTTGGGGACTTCTGGGCTTGGGACATTTAGGGTTCTCAGGACTCCATCAGGTTCAGATGTAGCAAATGGGTGGACAGTGTATTGAGTATCTTTTGGAAACCTAAATAAATACAGTCAGCATAATGGTCCAGTGGTTCCAAGGCAGTCAGCAATTAACAGCCCCCTGGGGGAAAGCCTGTGGTAATTGGTTTATAGAACAGATCAAACTGGGAGCAACATCAAAAACCAGATTATGAGAAGGAAGGAAAACACACTTGTGAAAGGAGATTTTAATTACTATAAGAGGGCAACAAAAAGGCTGCAATAGCTGCTTGTCTTACCTGTCTGCCCTGGAAAGGCCAAGTCCTGCAAATACATCGCCACAGATATGGTCTGCAGGATGTCCTGGCATCTGCTTGGATCTACTTGCAGAATATCCAATGAAATAATTATGTGATTCAGGTCTGTAGAGCATACTGGCATTAGAGGCAGTACAAACTAAAATGCCTTTTATTCAAAAGGGTTTGGCTTGTTAGTGAGATTGGACCAGCAGATGGTAAATACCAGCCTGTAATACAGTATAATGCAGTTTGCTGCAGAAAAATGCAACATAATTTAATGTGAGAGTAAGGAACCAATCAGTCAGAGCAATGAGCAGGGAAAGGATTGAGAGTATTACGGAAAAATCACTGAAACCATGAGGCCAGAACACAGCTGCAGTAATAAAGTCTGTCATAAAGAGGAAGGGACTATAAGAGGACCTAAGTCCCTACACTAATGTAGATGGTATTAGTCAGAGCCCCATCTGCTCCCACACCATGTAAGGGAGATGTTAATGGCTCAGAGGGGCACAGGGCAGCTCAGGGTGAGGGCACCTATTTTACTACCAGGTTTATGGGGAGGAGGTGGCCTACATGGAGGTTCCAGCATTGCACAGGATGCTCTCCTACAACAGATAGGGAAGTAGGAACTCAGCTGAACCCAGGTTTGTAGCTGCCAGGTCCTCATGTCACTACATAGATAAAATTTCTTGTATTCTTTGCATGCTTTCTGTTTAATTGCAAATAAGGCCCAAAAATATGTTTCATTATTTGTGTGACCAGCCTGCAAACCTGGACCATCCCTGGTGCCTGGATGTCAAGCAAGCATTTTACGAATGCCCACCAGTTAGAGAGCTCACCTTTCCTTAAATCCACATTCCCCCAACAAACCTTTCCAGAGAAAACAATCAGCTTCACCTAATCCCACAAAACCTGTGTTAGATTTCTCAAGTGAAATATTGGAAGATCACTGAACTATTTAATACCATTATTCTGATTTTTTTGGCAAAGTTCTGTCTCAGACGATCATGATTTTCTGATTTGTTAAGGAAAAAGATTCAGTTTAGATAAGAAGGTCCAGCTGATGTCCCCCTCTTTGTGTTTCATGCCCAGCCCCAAAGAGCCTGAGACCAGGCTATGCTGCATTACTCCTGTGTAGTGCATGTCATTGTACCCCGTCCCTCCACACCAGGCACCCTCTGTGTCTTCTGTGGGATTGCTGAGTGATGAATGAGTGCAGATTCTGACTGAGCAGGAATTAATGAAGTTTAATACTGTCCTTGGCCAGACACAGTGACCACCACTTGATAGCTGAAGAAACAATTACATTCCACAAGAAACCATATAATTAAACCTACAGGAACCTCCACATCAAACACAAGTATGTGTCACTACCCCAGATGAAAGTACACATGAGGCATAGAAGGGGGGAGAGTTTTTACTGCCTCTCTTTTACAAAGGCTTATGTGTTTGAGAAAGAGGCCATGCAGCCAAGGGGAGCTAGCAGAGAAGATGTAAAAGAAGCCCTCAAAAACCCCCATCCCAATAGTGCAGTATAAAAAGCTCTGCAAGAAAGAAAGGATGTCTGACTGGGTTAGAAGTGTAAAGCAAAAGATTATCCCCTTTTGTCTGATTTTTCCTGTGATTTGTGACCAGCACATACCCTTAGTGCATTAACAGATGTGTACCAAAAGGACTTTCTTTATTGCCACTTTTCTTTTTAAAGGAAATAGTCCACTATTCCTCATTTGGCTAAAAGCTTAGGGTTAAAAGGGAAGAGCAGTACTGCTTTTGCCTGAGATTCAAGAGTGCAATTCAGCCTCTCCATCACCAACACAAAAAAGGAGCATGTGAAAAAATTCCTGCCATTGAAGTCACTAGACTGGTATTCTGATTTCACACATTGAATATATCTGTTAAGGAAGCAGATGCCGATTTTATACAGGCAGTCTTTAGAGAAAAACCACACTTTAAATAATGAGGGAGTGGGGAAGTGCATCAAAGGTTGGAAGGAAACTTCGTGTTACCATGAATAAAGGCTAGCAGGGCTCAGGATGCATTCAGAACTGAATCTTTTTGATATTCTCACAAATAAGTAAAGTGAGCGTGATGGAATTTTCGCACACACTAATTCACTTCCCACAAAGGCAGAAACATGAGGTGTCCGTAACTCTCTCCCTCTGCTGGACCTGGGCCCGGTTACCCAAGCTCACGCCCTGGTTGTGTGTCAGAGAGCAACCACCTCAGAGCCTCTTTTGGGCCAGTGCCCCACCTTTGCCTGCATGCTCAGCACCTCTGGTGAGGCACAGCTCCTGTGGCAGCAGAGCCATCACAGCAAGCCAACCCCCACAGGGGCCTGGAAGGGCCAGGCCAACTCCCACAGGCCCGAGGAGAGCTGGATGTCAGGACTGGAAGTAGTGCCACAGCTACAAAAACTGCTGGGCTTTCTGACCATGGAATCTGCAGTCTGCCTTTGGTAAATCCAAAGTGCAGAGGGATTCAGGCATGGGGGAAGGATCTAGTTATGACATCTGCATGATGGAGGGATGCCTCCCTTCCTGCTTCATGCTGCCTGAGTATACAGTGGGTTCAATCTCTCTCCTCATTACCCAGAAGAAATCCACAGGTGTCACCATGGAAGCTCATTACAGCTGTCAGAGGCAACAGAGGTGGTCTTTCTGTGAGCAGTTAGATCAGTTTAGCTCTGTTCTACCCCCAGCACAATCATCATGCTCATCAGATATCCAACAACAACATGGCTTAAAAGGGATCCCCACAGAACTGGCAGCCTTTAAGGGACTTTTATTTTTATCAATGTACTTTGGGATAATTACTCCAAACAATTTCAAATTAAATTAAGAAAAATACCCCCACTCTTTATTTTAACCTCAGTTGCTAATTTGTAGCAGTTCCTGGATCAGTTGATCCTTGGGAGCTATAACAACCTTTGATCTGGGGTAGGTCCTTTCCTAAGCAGGCTCCAAGAGAAAGCCCAACTCGTTCTGGGGCCAAACAAAAATCTGTATTCTGAAACACTCACTATTACATTTAGACTCATTTTGAAACATCTGCATAATCCAAGTACAGATCAAAGCCTGGATGCCTGAAAATGTTCCCCTGAAGATGAATGTAGGATTACAGTGGCTCCATACATCACACGACAGGTGGTAGGATACTGAAGGATCATATTTCTGGAATCGCATAGTTTATATGCCAGGAGGAATTTCACACATGAAACAGATCAATCAAAAGCAGTCTTGAGCTCCCCTTTGAGTGATGTAGAAACCTCTTGGTCCTCACCTGGCTGCTGCTGCTCCAGGTAAGTGCTGGAAGGGCCTCTGGAGCCAGGACTGGGGCCTCAGTACTGGGCTCTAGGGCTGTGCTGCTGGCAGAGCAGGGACATGGCTCTGGATCAAAGCATCCCAAGATTATCTGGGCACAGCACTTGAGTCAAGGATCTCTCAGGCACAGCCTGACCTTGTAGTCAGACCCTATCTTTTATCATCCCAAGATATGGACCTTATCTTGGGGGGCTGTGCTGACTGATCTGCAAGTTACAACAGTTAAGGTAATTAAATTCTTTCTTGTCAGTAAATTTTAGACCCCTTTAGGTTGTTGCTTCCAATGATGACAAAGATAGTAGTTGCAGTTCATGTAGCCAAGGCTGGTAACAAGCTACACTGTAAGGAATGTTCCACTTTGAGGACAAATTTTCAGGGAATGTTCCAAAAAGAATGGTTTCCTTTATGTTGGACAGAAATTCCAGTGCCATTTCAGTACACATAACTACAGATTCTTATATATGTATGTTAATGCACATGCATAAAAATAAATTTTATATATATATATAGTACTTAGTTATATATTTGCATTTATTTATAAAACGCTTTTCCCACTAGACTAGTTCAGTGCAAAAGATAATGCTCTTTGCATTGCATTTGCTTTAACTTTCACAACAGAAAGATTAAAAAATAATTTTCTTTAGGATTTGAATATGTTTTGAAGGCTTTTTTAAGCTGCCTTTAGTGGCCCACCCAGTTGCTGGCAATGGGGTTCTGTCAGACACAGGATACTAAAGGGCACTGTCCTCATCAAGAACAATCCCAGCACAATACCCCAGAGAACAATGTAAAAGCATTGTACTGCGTAAGCATAAACCCAGTATAAGTAGATTTAATGGGATCTTCCTGTGGCCTGAATACATACTCCTTCAGCATGTGCCGTAAACAAAATGCAATCTATTTACTTAACCTAAATCTTATCAAGGAGTTTGCAGTGAAGCTGTGGCCACTTCATGTAGAAATCATGGATGAAGAAATTTTCTTCTTCCAGAAAACAGGCAAAGAAAAGTCTGTGTCCTTCCTTATTTTGATGTGATGGCTCTGCCCTGCAGCTGACCTCCTACACTCATCTGTCATTGGGAACCAACACTGATGGGTACCTGCATCTCTTTGGGAAGCAATTGTGAATGTTACTCACTATTGCTAGGTGAATAAACACAGGTTTAGGAACCCAGGCTTAAAAACTGGCCTTGGGACTGCATATTCCTTCCGTTAGAGACAAGAACTTGGTGTTATTAAAAAGAAATGTAAAAGGGTAATATTCACAAAGTAACACCTTCCAGTAATCGAGAAAATGTGTGGGCTCCCAGCCAGTGCCACTCACTCTGAAGCAATTTCAACATAAAGGGTCATTCATTAAAAAGCATTGCTCAAGAGCAAAGCAGTGAAGGTGAAGAGTCAGAATCCCCTTTGTGCCAGGGCAGTGGTCTGGGAACATCCTGCCTCCCCTCCTCAGTGCTACCAGCTGCAGTCCCTTGGTCAGAGGGGACAGTTCAACACCACAGTGTTCCAAGGTGCAATGCCCTGCAAGTCAGACCTAGAAACCTGCAGCCTAAACTGCCCTGCTTTTTTCAGGGTGATGCAAACCAAAGTGAATTCCAGAGGGAGCTGCAAGGGACCAATTTTGACTGAATGTTACACTGCCTATGATTTTCTGCTTTGTATTTTTGGATAGAAATTATTCATACTAGAGTAATATCCAACAGACTGATTTATTTGTAAAATTTCATACAAATGATTAAATATTAGATAAACACAATTATCTCTCAACTAGCTTATAAATAGATACCTCAGTTACTGCACTGCATTCCAGGCCCCAGGGACAGCCCTAGCTAGCTGATATAGACAACCCTATTAGGAAAAGGTTTTGCCATGGTCCTGATTGTGATTTCACTTCAGCTGAAGAACTTTTTGACAGCTTATTCTTGAGAAATAAACGCAAAAAAAAATTGTACTTGAAACAGAAAAAGAACAAGGCGGGGGAGGTGGGCAAAGAGGGAGGAAGGTGGGGGGCAGTAAGAAAGGAAGGNCCTTTATTTCCATAAGTAATTCATGAGCAACAAATTTAACCATAAAAATGTCATTAGAACAGATTTTGGGAAAGAAGATCCCTGGCTAACAGCAGTCCCACTGGGGCCTCCCTCTTCTGATCCTATCACAATTAGCAAATAGCAATACTTTGCTCTTCAGCAGAAATATTGTCCTCATAGAGGGCACAGACTTCCCCACTTCAGAGGGCTTCAGAGGTGAGGACACCCATCTCTCTCTGTAGATTGGTTCAACAAGATATGAACTATGTCTGTTGGTTTAAATTTTTTTCCTGTTTTTGCACCCAAAAGCAACAGCCAGGCCTGAAGCTCCTGTATATTTGGGGTTTTTTTGAGAAGAGTTACAGAAACAAAGATAAGAACAGGCCTAATTTTGTGCCAAAATGATCTGCAGCAACAAACTGAGGCATGGTTACAGCCATATTTATTGGCATTCCAGAACCGTGAGTCACATGGAATTAGCTCTTGAAGCAGAACAATGTGAGCTGAAGAGGTTTACACTTGAGGCATAAACAAAGGAGATGGATTGAGGATCCAACCTGCAAGAGATCAAATTTAGGAGAGGATTGGTGCAGTACAATTTTGTTAGTTACTGGACTTTTTCTTAATTTCTTCCCCAACATTAAGGTTGAGGGGCTTGGGCAGTGATGTTAAACTTTAATAGTTAATCTTTCAGAGTTAAATGGCTAACAGCAGTTGTTACCTTGCCTTTGGTCATGCTACCTGAGTGTACTTTTTTCAACTTGTCATTAAGACAAAATGCAAACATTCAGTGACTAAACTAAGGAAAAGGATTAGGCCATGAATTACGGTTTATCCTCGAGGAATTTATCATTCAGATCTCACCACTATATTCACGAAATCCTCTAAAGACCAGGCTCATATGATGAATTCTGCACATGGGACCACTCACCTTACTGGGGCAGTTGATTAAAGATTCTGGCCCACCTCTTTTATTGCTGTAGCTCATTTAGAGTCTGGGGAGCAGACACTGCCTTTTGAACACAACACACAACTTTCCATATTTCCTTGAGTCTGCACTCCTAGGGCTGTATCCTCCATCTCCATTCACCACCTACCAACTGGAGGCTACTGGCATGTTTATATAAATGTAGGTACTGTTTTACATGCAGCCTGCCTAATTTCTCCAGGATCCAGCTCATTTCAGTTACACAGTGCTTAAAGCTGGTGGCTGCTAATGGGGCAGAGCTCCAGTGAGCTGCTGGTGCAAGTGCAGAACAAACCAGTGTCTTGTGAAAGGCACAGCTGGGTGGCAGTGACACCCAGAACATGCTGGAGATGGAGCAGATGTCAGTAGCAGGAGGCACAGTAGGGCCAGAAATCTGGATCAGGCCTTGGAACAGATGGCTTCGGGGGCCACAGCCCGAGCGTCTGTCTGGATAGGGGAGATAAAAAAACAGCTCAGAGAAGAGCCAGAGCTGGGACCACAGCAGGGTGAGCGATGGCCTCTCTGTTTTGTTGTTGCAGAGTGAAGTGCTGCATTAATATAGTTACTGTGGAGGGCAGTGCATGAAATGGGATCGTTTTGCTTCATTTAAGGGTGGGAGGCATTTCATTTCTTGGAGGTCCCTTTTTCTCCTCCCCCCCACATCATCTCTGTGCGTGATCCAGACTGGATTCCAAGTGGGAGGAAGAAAGGAAACTCACAATTATTGACTTGCTCTGCCAAAGTTTGAATAGATTCCTTCTAAAACAAATGAAAGCCTGTTTAACTGGCCTGGAAAACATGAATGTGAACAACATTATGTACTGCCCTCTTTGTAACTCTATCACACTGGGAGATCGTTATGGCAAAAGACAGAACAACATTATCCCAAGCTGCCTGAATTATAAATCCCAAATGCTCTACTACATTAAAAAATCCCTGGGTGATGGCAAGAGTTGGTATCTTTCCCTCACCTAGGCAGGGGACATCAACTTCTTAGCTCAGCATCTCATTAACTTTTGTGTGTTACTTTCTTCCTCTGCCCAGCTCCCAGCTGGTGTTCGAGGCTTCAAAATATTTAATGCAGAAGAAACTCGAGACAGTTGACCAGAATTTGGAGTAGAAACAAAACTCCTGCCACCTTGCTTGTTATTTTCCAGTCTTTTCAAGTACCACTCTGGCTGGTGAATTAGCAGATGTGGAAAAATCTCCTTCACACAAAGAAATGTTCTAGCAGCGGAAGATCTCCCATGAGTAGACAGATGCAGCTTTTCAAGATGCACACTTCCACCACAAATGAATTTAAATTCATTTTTAGAACCAGTTGTTGATCTGATTGTGCTAAATATCCTGGTGTTCTCCCAAAATGTATTCATTTTTTACAAAGGCACTGAACCTTAAATGCCTGTGATACTGTGCCTCTGGGCTAACAGCAGCTTCTGGACAGGCTAATGGGCAGGTGCAGAAAGGTGACTATGAACCACCTTTGCTAATCCTTTTAGCTCAGTTCTCTATGTAGGCTGTGTTTGTCTCTGCACTAACTTGTGAGAGCTAAATAATTTGACAATCAGGCCTCTAAGTGCAGTGCATGGAATAACTTATATAAAGGTCACTACAGTGAGGTTACAGTGCACTCCCACAAGGCAAACGGGGCATTGCCACAGCACCAAGGCATAGAAATTTCCTTGAAAAGCTGAGAAGGAGTAGGCTTTAGAAGGCTTCACTGTAGACAAGCCAATCTCTTCAGAGCACACACATAGGCAAGGGTGACCACTTATGCTGTTGCCCCAGACATGATCCTTTCAAGGCTACACTAACATCAGAAGGTTGGACATTATTGTTGTGGAATCTGTGAGAAGGATTGACAAGATGAGAATGGGGGTTTTTTCTTCTTCAAGTCTTCAGAAATATATGGGTTGAAAGAGGTAAGTAGGAAGAGCACACGATTATGGCTAATGTCTCTTTTAAGATAGATGCAACCATCAGTGAGAGAAAACTTCTAATAGTTATGGTGAAAATGTTTAAAATTGAGTGTTTCTCTTTCATCAGAGAGACACTCCAGTCAGCCACAAACAGTGGGAACAACTGCCTACAGAGACCTACCCCATCCCACCAGATGTCAGCGTCATCAGAGAAGGATGTTTCTAGAGAAGGACCCTTCTTTGGAGGCAGACTAATAAAATGCTCTCATGAGTAACTTTTTAGATTATTATTATGCTTCTTATTTCCTTCTGGAGTGAGTACCAAAAAAGCAGAAATATCACAAGAAAAACTCACTTCTGCCAGAAGTCAGAGAGCTGAAAATTGTTATGTGAGGGTGTTTTACTGGTTCCTCATCTACTGAAATATGGGGTATATGTAAATGACAAATAAACATTAGCTTTCAGGTACTTGTCTGAGCCCAGACTCTGAAAACTACAAAAACTACCCAAACCTGCTTATGACTATTCTTTTTTTTTCTGGGGGGGGGGAGTACAGTACTCTCTACTCTATAGAGAGTAGAGGCATCACCCCCCAAATGGATGCAACTGAAACCACTTCCAAGAATCACAATTTCTTACTACTTGCTTTGAAGAACACTTAAAATAATTCTCCAGTGCTTTGGTTCATTTGAGTAGGTTAGAAACCAAGACAGTTCAAAACATTCCTTCCTGCTCTGTTTCTAATAACTTGTACTTTGGAATAACAAATAATTCAGTGGATGATTAGGTAATCTATGGAATCAGCGTATCATTGCACCTTTTTTGGAACATTACTGTGGGGAAACAAACTTTCATGGGTCAGGCCATCAGTCAGCTACCTGGCTTTAGGAAGAAACATGTCTTGGACAGCCTAACCTTACACTATTTACTTACAAAGTTACTAGCACATTTTTCTGAAAAATCTGGCATTAACCACTGTCAAAGAAGAAACTAAACAAGATGAATCATTAACCAAATGTGGAAAATATAGTGTGATCAAGTTGCAAGTGTTTCCCATGCTAGCTTAGTTTTGTGACAACATTTTCAATACTGAGAAATCTCTCAAAAGTTCTACAAAGCTCCTTCTCTTTAACCCAACTGTCTTTTCCAAAAGAGAGACAGACAAGGTCAAAGCAGGTCCTACTCAAGCTGAGTCCTGACCCTGCTCATGGTGCCAGCAAAATCCTCTTTTCCCTCCCACCTTTGGTTCTCAAGCTGTCATTTTCTTCAGGCCAATTCCAGCTAAGAAAGCTGAATGAGGAAAAGGATCTGATCTTCTGAGAACACACCTAGAAATGAAAATCTCCATCTTTCTATTCTCTGACTTGATTTACCATGTCACTTTGTTTAACTGTTTAGGGCTACTCTATATTAGGCTGGTAAGAGTGTGGGGATGGCATTTCCATTCAAGCTTCACAGACCACTTTACAAGTTCTCTGTGAATGTGTTTTCATATTTGGAAAAGAAGTTAGCCTAACAGGAATTCAAGGGGAGTTGAGTAACAAGTCCTGCTTATCTACAGAACAAACATAGTGGGAGATAAAAGAGAGAAGTGAAACCTCTTGTCCAGCCTCATGAACTGGGTTAGCAGCAGAGAGATGGGAATAAGCCAGGTCTCCTGAATTCAAGGTTAGTCCATAGCCCTATTTCCAGACTCCCAGAAAGTGAGTTAATGAACCTGCTAACTGTTTGTGCATTCCCATCATCTTAGCTCTCTGCCTAGGTACATTCTGCTGTGTTAAAACAGCTTGACAGCTCCAGTCTTGAAACTGGAAACCAAGGGAAGCCAGTGATTGTGAGCTTTAAGCAAATCTTAAAGTGCTTCTTCCCTGTCATTACACTGAAAAGGAGCTGTCACTCGCTGCTCGGGCAGTCCTGACTGATACATGGACACACATGACTGATACCTGTATACAAAGGTAAGTGGCACCTAACAAATCTCAGACTACAAGGTGCAGGCTTGAGGTAAGTGCCTAGCAGAGCAAGGGGTGCACAACTCCTGACAAAATATACACACATGTATGGACAAAAGAATTTATTTTTCTAAAAGCTGACAGCAAACTGTCTACCTGCCTTGGAGGCAAGGCTCTTAATTCCAGTCATACCTGGATGTGTATCAAAGGAATCAAAAGACCCCTGTTTGGAGTTAAAAGCTCTCTGCAGAAGCTAACTGGGTGCAAAGCAGAATTGACAAGGTACTCAGCCTTGAGGGTGAAGCTCTGGACAGAACAAAACTCTGACTGCAGGTGGGTCAAGCGGGATGTGGTATTGAGGAATTGTTAGCAGAAGACTTTCATCTGAGTATACCAGGAGGGATGTAAGGAGGTGCCCCTAGAGCACTTCTCAGCTCTGTCCCCAACTCACTAAGGAAAACTGTGGGATAGAACCCCTAGGGTATCTGGTGTACTGTTTCAGGAAAAAAATATAAATTGCTACTCAAAGTTTGGCAAAAGTGAGAAACTCCATTGGCAGGGCTGAGTAAGCTTCTGCCTTTCTTATAGTCCAGAGGCTTGCTTTTTCTTATGATTCAGCTCCAGCCAAAGCACACCTGAGACTCTCAGTTACTGTAACTAATATTATAGCAATGCCCCAAGCAGAAATTAGGTCCCCACTGAATGGTGTGCTGTCCAAATGCATGCAGAGATAGAGTTCCTGGCCCTAATAACTTGCAATTGAAAGAGCAAACAATGGTCAAGTTTGTGGGATATAATACCAGAGACAAATCAAGGGAGGGGGTGATGATAGATGCATGGCTTGTTAGCTCCATTTCTTTCTGACTCATTTGCTGTACTTATATTACATAAACCTGATTTCAGGGGATGTCATGGGGAAAATATTATAGAAATAGGAGACGAGAGGGACTGTTGGAATAAGAGGAAAGGTGGGGCCAATTTGAGCCTATTAGTGCACTCAGGACTGAGATGTAGGAAGAGGGAAAACAAAGGAGCAAAAGATGAGCAAGAGGAAAAGTTGAGCCCACTCATCCAGCAGTAACAGAGAAGAAAACTGATGGCTTCCCTTTCTTCTAAGAGTTCATTACTTAAAACAATTCTTGGTACCAGCCTTTCTAGTTTCTTTCTTTGCACCTTTGTTAGAAGGGGTCTGTGCTGGATCTTCTCCTGGCCCAGGAAAAGAACCAGCCAGGGAACTGTGCAGCTTGACTCTGCAGAGCCTTGAACACACTAGCCTTGAAAGTGCCATGGCAGCTGGCACAGGTTCCTTTGGTGAAAATTCTCATGGAAATTCAGAAAATCTCATGACCCTTGTGCAGAGAAACCAGGCCTTCCTCTAAACCAAAAGCCAAGACAGCCTGAGTATGCCCAAAGCTTTTCAACAAGGAAAAAAACAGTCTTCTACTATCTTGGCCCATTAACCACCCATCTCAAGACTTGCTGTCACCTTTTCAGGCCTCAGATGAAGCTCCTCCTGTCTCAAAGCCCTAGCTTAGAGCTCAAGTGCTGTTGGCTCTCTTCCTCCCACTACCAACTGTCTAATGTTTTAAATCTATCAGAAATTGCATACATGGTAGTGACATTGCAACTGCTGTTTGTGTGCAGGATCACTGCCTGGGTAAGATGTATCTATCATTCTCTGGGGACAACAATACACTGCAAACCATCTTCAGAGAAAGTATCCTTTACATCTGACTCCTTTTCTCACCCTCCTTTAATTTCAAGGTATCCTTTCATGCTGAACAGGTGGCAAGCATCATTGGTTACTTTGCTCTGTACATCAGTTTTGTGTAGTAAAGTTCATTTACATGAGTCCACATGCTGCCCTTCACTAAGTGGAAAGGAGATATTTCTAGTGTCTTCGCAGAATATGGTTCAGCTGGGTGTTTGATGTTCCAGCTCAACATCACAGTGTCAAAACTGTTTAGCAGTGTCCCTTTATAATTGTGGGATTTATTTGGTGACTGTCAGCATGATAAATAGTGCTTTACAAGACTTAGTGGGAATACAAACCACATGAATACTTTCCTAGTTTTATCAGGGTTTTATTGACAAATGGTTTCCAGAGCTTGTTTCTGACCCTTGTCTCATAGAAATAATGGTATCTCCTAAAGCCAAAGTTTGTCCTACATTAAGGTTTGTCTGTAGCTACAAATCTAAAATAGGCAGATGAAAATTAGAAATGAGCTAATTTGCCAGTGTTTCTGTATTTAAACTTGACTCTCCTTTGAAGTAAATCCACAGGTATTTAACGATACTGGCTTCCAGAGAACATAAGTATTTCCCCAGATAATTATAATTTGGAAACTTCTGCCTAATTTTTTTTTAAAGAAAACAGGCAGAGTGTCAAGGCTGACAGAAGGGAGAAGAAAGAAGGAAAGAAGGAAAGTTGGAAAGAAAGAAAGAAAGAGAAAGAAAGAAGAAAGAGAGAGAGAAAAAGGAAAGAAAGAAAGAAAGAAAGAAAGAAAGAAAGAAAGAAAGAAAGAAAGAAAGAAAGAAAGAAAGAAAGAAAGAAAGAAAAAGAAAGAAAGAAAGAAAGAGAGTAAAATCAAAACGTTATCATCTCGACAGCAAGGAACTAACAGAATCATGCAGGAGGAGCCTTGAGGCTCTTTTACCAAATAAACTAAGCAGCTGGAGCCACATTGCCTTGTCTTTTTCTTGGGCATGGGTCATGCAAATCTGAAATGTTTGGGACATAATGGACATCTTGCCATGTGCACTTCAGTAGCATAATACATATGTACCAGGGCAGATATTAACCACCACTACCCTTGCTGCTCTTAACCAGAGCAGGAAAGAAGTCCTGCCTTTGTACAGGGCATCCAGGAAGAGTTAGGGGCATTAGCAGCCCAGCTAGCTACATATATTGGTTCTAAAATATAAAACCAATTTATATTATTATAGTTTCTATAATATATTATATTATTTGATAATAATATTTCTCCTAGTAATTTATATTATATATTTAGTTTGCTCTCTGGGCGTAAATCCAGAAAACCTAGAAATGTAGTCAGATTAAGCCACTACTCAGCCAGCTCAGTGTTAACTTCCTCCTTTTGCCCATGGCCCCAGTAGTTACATCTGGTCTAAATGGATGGGAAAGGACTCTTTCCCACTGGACCCGGAATGGGCAGGAGTCCTGTGACACAACTAATCAACACCACTTCCTTAAATAAACAATCCAAATCCTGCTACATGTGAAAAACAACCCCATACCTGGCAGGGGTTCTCTTCTCCCCTGCAGCTGACGTTGCAGTTGGTGTTGTCACTGATTACAAGGATAAAATAAAAACATATCAGCTACAGGAAGAGTGTTGGCATTGGGTCAGCCTCAGCACATGGCTGAAATTTTTGGGGTCGGGGAAGTTGCTCAGCCCTCCCTCCCAGGAGCACAACAGAGACCAGCAGGAAGCTGAGACTGTCAGTTCCCAGTTGTCCCTCAAACCTGAGCACCCATCCTGGGACTCTTTGGAAAGCAGAGTTGACGTTCTGCACGCCGCGGGGAGGGGGTGAAGCATTCGGAGAAGGAAGCCAGCGCTCAGCACTGACCGCAAGCTCGTCAGGGCTCAGCTGACTCACTCCCTGCTGGCAGCCTGTGCTCACAGCCAGGCAGGGAGCACAGATTGGCTGCTGACCTATTTGCAGAAGGATTGGTGGGACAGCAGGCTCTCACCCCAGCCCTCAGGACAGTGCTTACTCCTCGCTTCAGTTCATAACTGGCTTGATTTTTGATTGACGCCAAACCTGTGGTTTTCCCCTGCGAGAGCTGGGATAAAGCCAAGTGCCAGATCCTGCTATGGCATTTTAAATAGTTCCCATGATCGTGGCAGAAGGACTGGGCTCAGACAGTATCCTCTGGTTTGAATATATAGTTAAGAATCCTTTGTGAAGAAAAATCTGCCAGTCTAGCTTGGTGCCATTCTACCTAAATCTAAGAGGAACCAGTAACTTAATTGCAGTCTTGTCTTTTATACTCTGTGTTATTTCTTTGTATTTTCTGGCAAAAAGAGGCTTAGTGCCCTAATTTTGATCATACTGTATTGCCCTTCCCTCATTGCATGGCTTCAGAAATGTATGTGCAATTTTTAACCCTATGTACACACTCATTCCCATCTTCAGATTTTAAACAGTTTTAGAATAGAAATACATTCTCCATCCAAGTTTGAACTGGGAGTTGGGAAATTGCTTGTGCTATCCACTTGGGCTGGTATCTGGATCGAATAGGAACCTTAAGCCTCTTGAAAGCATGTCTGCTTTTGATATGGTTGTCAAATCTGCTTCTTGTCCTTGTTAAATTTTGCCTCAATGGAGTAAGTCACTCTTCCACAGACCCGATGACTAGAAAAGCTGGTTACATTTTTCAAGCAGTTCTCTTTTGGGATGATCAGATTGCTACAAATGCAATGGAATTTACACAAATGTATTTAAATTTCAATGGCTTGGGATTTTTTAAAGTGTCAATACTAAGAGACTGCAGAAAATGTGAAAAATATAACATCAGTTAGTAGAGATATATCATGGTTGGGTTGCTGGAGAACATGACTTGAAAGCAGAGGCTGAGGCAATTGAGTTTGTTCAGCCTGGAGTAAAGAAGGCTGAAAGTGGAGATCTAATTTCTGTCCTAACTAGAGACTGTGTAGTTTTATACAGAAAATAAGACATACTTATCTTAGAGGTCATCAGGCAAAGAGGCAACACACTGCAAGAAGAAAATTCTGAAAAAATTCCTTGAGGGTAGCCAAACACTAGAACAAGTTGTCCAAAGAGCTTGCAGAGATTTCATCCTTTCAGATACTTAAATCTCAACTTCATGAGACCCTGAGCAACCAGATCTAACATTGAAGCTAGTCCTGTTTTAAGCAGGGGATCAGACCAGATGACTTCCAGAAGCTCTTTCCAACCCAAATTGTGCTTTGATTCTATAAACATATTGGAACTAGGTACCAAATCAGACACAAGGGGACAAGTATACCACAACTTGTGCAGGGAAAAAATATTTTTTTAATTGTTTCAAGAAGTAGTTAGTTCTGCCAATATAGGAGTATAAACTACAAAAATTATACTTATTATAAATTTCTTTTATCTTTACTGGTTGTATCTGTATGACCATGTGTGACAGCCTGTGCCTGAGGCTTGTGAGGCCAAGCAGCTTCCTAATGAAGCCAAGATCTTTGCAAAATTCTCATTACCATATATCAGAGTCTTTTCTCAGCTCCATGTCACATGGGTTAGAGAAGATGCTCATGAAGGATGTGTTTTTGTTTGTTTTCCATTCTGGAATGCATAGATCTGCATTTCATCAGTCACAGAAACCACAAGGCTGGAAAATCATTGGGCTGTTCCTGCTCAGACTTCCAGCGATACGCCTGGTGAGGTGCATGCTTTTCCTGCATCCACCCAGAAACTGTGACTGCCTCCAGGAAAGAAATGAGGAGAATAATAGACACATTCTTCTTCGTTAGCAGAGCAAAGGGTAACTGTAACACACCCTGAGGCTGTGATAAAGCAGACATAATTTGGGATGAAATAACAGAACTCAAATCTTTATGGACATGGAGAATTGAGTGCTATATGATCATTTCTCTCTCTAGGGCATGCTTCAGCAGTGGGGTTGGACCAAATATGCAGAATAATTCAGGTTGAACTGACAAGTAATCACAAATTTAAGAGTTCAATATGTGAAGTAATTTCAAACCTACTCCAAAACACAGGTTTGGGAGGATTGGCTGAGGGTTTTTTGGGGAAAAATACTTGCCTGTAGCCAAATCTGAGTTAAGCATTTTGTCTAACTGCATTCTTATAGAAAATTTGGAGAAAGAGACATGTCTGGATGTCAATTCACTTTATTCAAAGATATGTATGTGTTTAAGATGGTGATGCTTACAGCAGGTCAAATAGATGCCACACAAAGGTTTCTGTTCAAGACTGATGAAAATTAAATATTGAGTTTGGAAACAAGGAAATTATTTTGACTTTTTTTTCACTTTAAAAAAAGGCGCTATTTAAACAAGAAGGTGTTTTGATGATGATTACAAATGAAACAGGGGGAAAGAACTTCAAAGAATTATTTTGCAGCTTTTCTATTTATCTGCAAAACAGAAAAAAATCTACTGCACTGGGTTTTGTTCTACAAGTCCAGTACCACACCTACTGTGTGTAGGGTTGAGTCAGTATTTACAGAGAAAGACAAAAACACTTCTGAAGTAGCAAATAGGATTGCTAATAAGCTGAAGAATGTGTTCTGTTAATTTGTATTATTATTAATCTGTTGCCTTATTCAGCATTTCCTGCAAATGTTTGTGGTTACAAACTTTTCATACATTTTAGAAAAGTTATTATCCTCTAGAAACAGAATATGTTACGGTTTGGTATTTTTATCCCCTGATTTATGATTCTATTTTAAATTTAAGAGTCATCCAGTCGAGGAAAAACAATAATTGAGAGTACAAACACACAACACAGATAATTGTGTGGAAATGCTCAAAGGAAGCTGTTTCAAAGATCCAAAGAAGTGAAAATTATTTGTGCAAGGTATTCCACAAAGAAAGTAGGTGAAAAGCAACACTAAAACATTAAAAAGCTCAATTCACATTTTTTCCCTTTCCAAAAATAATGGTAAATCCATAACAAACAGTTCAGCCAGCTCTAGACTCAACTGGGATCTGATCCAGTCATTATTTTGGTACTTGAAATCAAAAGGGATTTGATGGGAATGTATGATAGATTATTTTCTGCACATTTTTAATTGGGTGACTTCTTCCCTTAAAGGGTTCCTAATTTTTCACACATGTCTCCAAACATCCTCTGCCAATATTAAATTCTGCTCAGATGGATTTTCTGTTAGAGAAAAATTTGGCAGTTACAACTGTTTGGCCAAAATCCAGTAAATTCAAATGGGAGGAGCCAGCAAATGGAAATACTTTAGGTAGATAGTATGTTAGTTCCTTATGCATCCAGATTTACACATCCTCGGAAGGAACAAAGAACTTTATTTTGATTTCTTTTTGACTTTGAAAAGCAAAGCTGCAGTAGCACAGAATCTAAATGATTTGGTCAGATGGCTTGAATTATCAATTCTCTTCCTAGGCAGGATCAGTAAGGCAAATGCCTTACAATCCTATATCCTCCTTAGATATTCTGTTTTATAATCTTCTGAAAACTGATTTAAGAGAAAGAGTGAGAAATAATTTGTTAAATTTACTTGAAAAATAAAAGTCACAGGCTTTATATGAATAAATTGTTCAAAGAGAGAACAGATTTCCAAGTTTGCAGATGAATATTCAAGTATGTCAGTAATTAGCAGTTGAAATAGCACAGCTAAGCTTTAACTTTAAATAAAGGCCCCAAATAGTTATATTCAGATTCCATGATTTTATGAGTGATTATTTTTGCCACAGATTTAAACAAAATCCATCTTCTCATTCTAGTCTGAGGAAAAAAGTGACCAGAAGAATGACTTGTACTATACCACCTTCACACAGCAGTGTCTGAGGGCAGACACAGGTTTGTTGTTGGAAAGCTCTTGTTTAGGAGAACTTCTTCTGTTACAGACACTACTGCACATATGCTTCAGTTACTGGGGACATGCTCATCATAAAAATCTGCATAAGTTACTCTTCTCACAGGTTTTTTTTCTTTTTATTTCTCTCCTGCAAGTTTGGGTTTATTTGGGTTAAGGTAATTAACCACTATTTCCCAGTCTAAAGGTTCCACAGACAAGACTATGGCAAAACTGGAAGTTCTGTTTCACAGGAAATTCTGACATTTTGAAACATATCCAGGTTTGGAGTGGGAAAAAGATCAGAGGATTCATAAATTCATGTAAAAGAATATGTTCACAAAAAGTCATGTCAATAGAAATATACAATTTTTTTAAAATTCAGTAAAATATCAATTTAGTTATTTGTTTGCTTGATATTTTAAAGAATAAAAGTTCTTCTGAAATAGGAATAAATAATAAAAATATTATTCTAAAACCTTTGCAATAAGCCTTAACCAAATTTCCTTTTACTCAGCATGAATATTTCCAATAAGAAATTTCCACCTTGACATATTCCCACTGATGAATAAGCATTTTCAAAATGGAGAACATTTAGAAAATGTTTGCCCATAGCTAGGGATAGATTGGGAAACTGCTTCAAAGTATTCTTTTGTTTCTGTTTTCAAATAAATTTTACTAAAAAGTACCATAAACGTTCCAGAAGTGTTCTCCACATCTTGGACTTGGCACACTTTACACATAAGGCAGCAGCACACTCACCTGATGATCATCTGTCTCAATGGGACTGGAAAGAAGTTTGCCCTGGAATCACCTTCTTGGCACCAACCAGAACACCTTCTCAGATGCTGATGGCATGCTCCTTTTCCACTTTGTGCTTTTTTTTGTGCAGCACCAAAGTCCTTACAGAAGTGGAAAACAGAAGTTCAATTCTCCACCAACTTTCGCAACTGTTCATTTTCACTCAGGCCCCATGGTCACAAAGGAGCAGAAGATACAGCAGTGGATATCTGAACAACAAACTTACTGACTCATTGATCCCATCAATGAGATGTCTATCTATTATTATTGGCATTATTTCCACCAGAAAAAATAACTTGGTAGCCTTGCAAAAGTACTCTCATTATGGTAGTTCAGTCTCTCCTAAGTTATCTGAATTTTCTCTCCTTATGCTTCTGGATTCAATTTGATTTGATCTCTATGTGATCTGCATATACCCAGCACCATAAACTCCATCCATTCATAGATGCAAGCACTGTCAAGGAGAAGTAGTATTATTGTGTTTCTCACTGCTTCTAGCGCAAAATAGAACATTTTATGGCTTTTTCATGGCTCGCTTCTGTAGTAATGAAATATAATTATACTCACATCAGATTTGGGAGGGTTATCTGCTTTAGTGAGAAAGATTAAGAAGAATATAAGGAATGGACCTGGGTGTGAAGATAGCTGACACAGAAACTCAGAGAAGCACAGGAAGAAAATCCCACCCTACTGTAGGAGGATGCAGTTTCCAAAAGAGTGAGTTAGTCTGCTCAGCCCAGGCCAAATCTGTGAATCTACAAGCAATCCCACCCAAAAATGTTCATTATATAAACCTGTGCAGCACATTTAAAGTTCCTTGAGTTGTGACGTCTTTGTGGCAGGTAGTGGCTTTCTTTATTGGTTTTGGACAGGCTTCAAGATCATGGATTTACAGATTATTTGAACACACTGAGACATTTTAATTGGCTAAAATGCAAACATTTTGCAGTTAATGAGGGGTAGCTTTAGAACCTGATTTTCCACTGCCTTGTACCTTATGTAGCCATTAGTTCACAGCAGGAGAAAGGTCTCAGAGTGCAGTTTGGCAGCTCTCTGCTTCTGACCTTCCCATGACATTAAGCCCACTGAGCTTTTAAAAACCTCCTGTGTGGCTGGTTCTGTTCTGGCTTTTCCACACTGTCACATCAACATGATGGGGCTCAGAGTTAATGCAAATGGTGTCCAGGGATTTTCCCAACTTTTTTCCAAGGTTCTCCCTTGCTCATCTGCAACTTCAGCACCTGGACTTTGGAGTGTATCAATGAAGAGAGATTTGTTGCCAGATCCTGTTGTATTCCAGCCTTCTTTTTTTTTAATCCACCCCCCAGCTATTACAGCACTTGGTAGAACCTCAAATATCTGAGGTTGAACCCAAATATCAAGGTCTGAACCCAGACCTTGAAGTACCAACGTCTTTTGCTACAAACCTTTGTCAATCACAGCTTGTGAGGTCACTCCTCAGCATAAATCTGGCAAATCACTTCAGCTTAACTTAAAATCTTCCACTATAACTATTTTATTCTGAGTATTAGTATTGTATTATTTGAGAGTTCTCAAATACTGCACTGGTATGTTCAACAGGGGTATAAATAAATAAATAAATAAAAATAAATAAATTAGAAGGCAGAAAATAATTTGTCCTCAATTTGAGGTATTTTAACTGTTGGTTTGGAATATGTATTTCATTTCTAAATAATTTCTGATTTTTATAAAATTATCATCATTATGGAAATTACTCCTTGAGACAGTGTTACTGCTGGAATTAATATGTTTTTACATTTTGCTTTTGCTTATTACCAGACACAAATATTTGGTAACAGTACCTCCAGGGCTGGAGGAAAAGTGTGTGAAATTGTCAGCACTGCAAACGAACTTACAAACAAGTCTTTTAAAATATTTTGTACCCTCTGCCTTTCTGCCTATGATATAGTGGCAATATTCTGGATTGCTCAGGAAATGTGTGCAGTGGTTCTCACACAAACTGTGTACAACCAGAGATGGAGTTTTCAGCTGAAAGACTCACTAACCTCCATTTCTGTGGTTGGGAGATGTAGCTGATGGCCCACACTGTTTTCCATTTGGTCTTGCTACCTGAGTCGTGTTGTAGACAACCAGGGAATACAGAAGAGTATTAGCAAAATTAATTTATACCCAAGACAATATTTATAACACAGTGACATTGATGGTGTTTTTAATATGAAATATCACAATATAATCATGGAACAACAAACTGCTAGGTCACCAATGTACTCTCTATATCACTTGGTAGTAAACAGGAATTTGCCTCATAAAATCGGTCCTGCTATAAAATTCCTGCCTTGAAAATTTTATTTGGACCTAGAAGAGGTTGGGGCATTTCACTACGAGACAAAACATCTCTGTTTAGCATTTTGTTCCTTCATGAATTCAGTTTGCTGAAAAAGCTCGGAGTTGTACAGAGTGTTACTTGTTTAAATTAGGACTTTCCTAGTCAAATAACCTTTTTCTACTTCTCTGAAAAGTTGCTTCAGGCAAGCCAAAAATGAGATCTTTATTTCACAGATGAGATGTGGCCTGGAGGAGGACGGGTCCTGTGTAGCTTTTCTGAGACAAACACTGCAAGTTAGATTGCAAACATTTTCATTCTTGTAGACAGAAGTCACTCTAAGCTCCAGTTTCCCCTCCTACAGTCTTTTACCCTTTGATGTGGATTGCCTATAAGAAGTGTCTCCATTGTTTTCTGGGGTTTTTTGTGGGCTTTTTCCTAGCCCCTCTCATATCTGTTGCTAACACATGACTTTAAGAAGGAAAATAAATAATGAATACATTATAAAACTGCAGGATCCTAGTGAAATATTGCAACAAACTCAGGCTTCCCCTGGGAGTGTAAACATTAATCATACTTTATGTTTACATGGCACTGGTGGCTATAAGATTTGGGATGGATTAATTTTAAAAGATTGTGCTTTTCACATATTTCTAACTATTTGCAATTGCAGAACTTCTCGGGAAGTCTGTGTTTAAGCACAGGAGTGCTCCAGAGAATTTATTATTGCTAGCAGATCATTCAGGGCCATACATTTCCATCCCCTTCAGCCACAGTGACTCTTGCTCTTGCTAATGAGACCAAGACACAGCTTCATGCAGAGTATTAGTGGATGCCTGAGCAGTGGCCAGAGCTCTCCCATGAAGACAATGGGTCATGGACTTTCAATTCAGTGACTCACAATATTAAAAAAAAAGGAAAATTAAAAAATTTTCAAAGTTGTGATTTTTCCAGGGTGTTTTGTTTCATGCTTAAACTTATTTAACAGTTTTGCAGCTCTTTTAAAAATTAAACCAAATATAAAATTGACCTGACACCTTCAAATCAAAAGTCAAAACATTTCACTTAAAAATATCACCATTAAACATTTAGTGTTTCTGATTCTCCCCTTCTATTTTTCCAGTTGAAGCAATTAAGAAAATTAAACTGACATTCCTAAATACTGTTGTCCCCTTGAATACAACTTTTGTAAAGCCTTGACTATGTAAAATAAAATCATTTCTCTAAACCCAAGCTATTCTGCAGCAAAAGGACTCCCACTGGGAGCTCTGCTCGCATACTGAGCCATAGAAGCAATCAAAGTTTGTGCACACTGAAGCAGCTAAAGCTTGAGTTGTAGATGTTTGCAGGTAGAGACCTTGCTTTCATACAAGGCTTTCAAGAAAGGCTAATGTATGTTAAGACTTTGTGAGTGAACTGCTTAATGTCCTGGTATTTTTATTTACATCATTGCTTATAAATTGAATATTCTATTGAAGTGTTGGAAACAGAAGAGCAGCCCTTGCAGAACATAACCTCTTTGGAAACAGAAGTTGGAAGGGCAATGGACAAAACAACGAAATGGTAAGCTCAGTGCAAGGATTTAAAATAAAGAACTTGCAGGGTTATCTTCCACATGCAAAAGTCCTGCATGTGAATGGACCCACACGGATTTTACTCTGTCTCTTCATTTCCTGTGTCACTAGAGAAAGCCACAACAGACTCCAAACTCGTGCCACAGCTACACAGCTCACCGAGGCCTGGAAGGCTGAGGAATTCCTTTTACGTCCCTTGCAAATGTCAAAGCCATTACCATTAGAGATTATCATCTCCAGTGTGCCACGGGCACAGTCAGGTAAGTGAGTGCACCATGTCTGTGCAGAGGACATGCAGCTTTGTGCAGTCACTGGGGTGCCCCTGAGTGCTGCCTGGCTCCTTTTAAGCACTAAGGACCATGAATATTTGATGCCATAACTCTCTAAATTCTTATGAACAGCAAAATGAGATTGCTAGTGGTGATGTTCCTTGTCATTACGGAATTACTATTTTTGTTCCTCTTCATTTTGTTCCTCTACATGTTAATTGTTTTACATTTTATCTGCTTACCTGCTATAAGCCTGCTGGATGGTAGTAGAAGTCAAAGCTGAGGAATGATGGTCAAAATCCCACATATTATTATAGAAGCACTAGAATTTTGTATTTTGATAACTGTGATCTCCATGTGAGGACTGTTGCACCAAATAATGTGAAGAAAACTCTGTGACAGACAGGCCCACTGCCTTTGCTAAACTCTGTGTCAATGCCAGCTACTTTCTGAAGGACATATACAGAGGCTTTCAGCTTTTTGATGTTTTCCAGATGCTGTCAGTAAGCTTTATTCAGCATGACCCTGTGCTCCAACACTCTACTGAATTCAGTGGTTTGGGTGTAACCTCATCTGATCAACTATAACAGTCTTGCTGAATTTTATGATGGATTCCAAGCGAAAATCAGTTTTTTCCCATGATGGGACACAGTAACAGTGTCCCATCATGGGAAGACATGCAAATAAGTAAATAAAAAGTCAACTTATTTGTATCAAAGAAATACTCTGTAGAATTCTATGAGCATGCGAAGAACAGAAAATCACCATAAGCCTGGCACGTCCAAATATTAGAGGTACAGTGCATAAATTATACAGTTAATCTGACTTTGCACAGTAAGTGGGTTTAGCATGGGTTGTGCAGTTCATCTGGGCAACATATGCTCTGAAGGTTTAACACTGTGGAAGTACTGCAGACTTTGTAGCGTTGATCTGCAATGCACATGAATGTGTCTAGGATTTCCAGATATCCAGCAGCCCAGGCAGAGCTGCTATTCTGGTGAGACTGTTCCAGACAATTGTCAGCATTCTCCAATTTTTCCCCAACAAAACTTCCAGGAATGTAAAAGGACACGTCTAGTAAAAGTTGGATACATGGTAGGTAAGAAAAAAAAGCAAAATCCAATCATATATATCAAACTTTTATTGACCTTATACCAGTGCCCCAGACTAAGTCTCCTCCTCAAGACCTATGAGAAATAACACAATAACCAAATGTGGTAAAGAGATGCCAAAGAAAGAAAATAAATAAAAGCCAAATTAAAAACCAACCAACCAGCCAACCCCAGTTCTACATATAGTTCCTAAGCAGAAATACACATCAGATCAGGAAATACAGGATAAACCATTTCAGTGTGTATGACTCCCATGTTGACCTGAAGAAGTCATGCACGAGGTGTCTGAGAACTGCATTTGTTCTGCATACAGCTGTGACCCTTTCCAATAATCTTCCTCCTTCAGAACCGAAGCCACTCGCTCCAGCTGTGAGCAGGAAGCTCCTGAGAAGTCAGGTGAGCACAGCAAAGCAGGTCACTTGAAGGCAACGTGTTCTGGGCCAGTAACCCCATTCATTCACCCAGGATTCCTTTTCTGTCAGACACTGTCTAGTGTTACTGGACTTGGTATTGATTGCCAGGGAACCCTGACATTTGGTTGCTGTTGTTTGATGAAAGCAGCTAATTGGAGTGCTTCCTCTGAGGGAAACCTTTTACATGTGTGGAGTCCTTTGTACCTGTGCATATGTAGGTGATACATGCCATAAAGGAAAGCTGTTTACAAGTAGCATAAATGTAACTAACTGCTCTTGCTTTGCTAAACATTCACTCATAACTTGCAATTCAATTCCATCACCTGTAACAAAACACTTGAGAAAACTGTAAACTAAATGTCAGCCCTCTTTCTTCTCAGAGAAGATGCCTTTCTCATTCGGCAAAATTAACCAACTTACCTTACTTTAAAAATACTTTTTTTTTTTTTTTTCTGGAAAAATAGCCAGAGGGTTGGGTTTCTAAAGGAGTCTTACAGAACCTCAACTGGAAATAATATGAAATTATTCAAATGGAAAGGACTGAAAACTGGAATATAAATCCTGATATAAGACTTCAGTTGTTTTTACATACAAAGATTTTTTTAACCCTGGTACTCATCCATGTTATACAAAGAAATAAACAAGCAGAATCAGAAACTGACAGTAAAGCACAAAAAATGTATTTATACACTGTGCATGAAATAGAAAACAAATCATATGCTACATAAACAATAAACAGCACAGTTTTTTCAAACATCTTTTTCCAAAGTCCAGAGCTTCTTGGTGATACAATTTAGGTGATGAGCATGCTTGTATACATGCCATGTGGGCCACAAACTATGTACTCCACCTCTAGAAACTGCTGTCCTAACTTATCCCAACTTCCTCTGCACTCCCCATTTTCATTTTTTTCCAGTGCAGTAATTGCAATAGACTTACTCCAAAATTCTCCACGGCTCCTTTTAGAAAATACATAGGAGTTTGTACTGAAAGTATCTCCTGACAAACAGGAGATCTTTTGGGGATTATGTTGCCACCCCCTCTCCCCACCTGCCCTTTCTCTTCTCTTTATTTTTTGTTGCTTATGAGATGGATGGTTATTATCAGTTTATTATTACTATTTTTCCACAGACTTTCTCAAATGTCAAGTGAATCTGATCTGGAGTTCAGGCCCATAATTACACTGGACCAACTCCAGGAACTCATAAATAAATCGGTGGTGGCTGCTATGGTTGCCAGAGCTCTGTCATTCTGCTCTTCTGAGGGTGGACAGAGGCTTTGGCTCTTTTCTAAAATTCTACACTTGCTACAGAGTTTTTCACACCTTATTTTAAAAGACCCTAGGCTTTCTCACTCTAGTTTGGCATAGTTTTACCACAGGCACAGAAAGCTACTATCCTGCCACATTGTCGAATATGTTCATTTAGAAAAGCAGCTGAAATGTGGATTGCTACTTTTTAAAGTTCTTTTCTGCTCTCTGTATATGTGGGAATCTCACAGGAACAGCCATTATTTCTGTCTCTGCTCTGGCCCCTTTGTTGATGTTAATAGTTTACGCTGGGCCCTAGAGTGAGGCACATCTTTGTCACAGTCTATCGACTGCTCGGCCACAGAGGTCAGCTCCGGAGCGTGGCACGAAGGTCCCTCAAGCACAGAGATGTCTGGATTCAAGAGCATGGGGCTGAAAGGGGTGGGCACAGCATTTCACAGACCTGGCTGACTGAAGCCTGAGAAGTTTACTAGTGATTTTAAATGTGGCTTTCCAGCCTGTTTCTAATCATGTCAGTGCACATATAGCACAGCGTCTGGTTACAGAACTGACTCTCCAACCAGCGCAGGCTTGAACTGAAAACCCTAGATACAAACTTCTGATATCTTTGACACTTTTTTCCTGAAAAACTTCAAAAAACTACTGAAGCACATCATGAGAGTTGATTCAGGATATGCAGCTGTTCAGAACATGGTTCCTTTCCTTCAACCTCACCTGCAATTAGAAAGAGTCCCCATGTCAGCCATTCAGTGATGAAGATGGCAGCGCAGATCACAATTTGCACAACTTGATCTACAGTGGGTTTTTACCAGAAGCTAAAATAATTCCTGAAATCAGAACTAATCCTGAGTGCAGACAAGGCCTCAGACTGCCAACCAGCTCCAAATGTTTTTAAGATGTGAATACTTGTATGCTGCCAATGAGACCGAGATGACCAATTCTTTTCACGTGGGTCACTCCCAGGCCAGCAAATGGTAACAGCATTTCCCTGAGCTATCCTGGCTCACAGACACACCATTCACATAAAGGTGAAAGTTGCTGGACTCCTTTATAACGGGTTGAGTCATTGTGTCTTCTGCAGAGCACCCTTCAAAACAAAGCAAAATACTTTATGGAGTGAAAAACACTGAATTATTTGCAAAAAAATGTCATTTCTTTTCTATATCCCTCCCCAGGGAGCCCATTGTTCAAGTAAGTATTTGCTTGTGCCCCGAAGTACAGATGTTTTTGACTCTCGTCATAAATCAAACATCCTCATGTCTAACACATTAAAAAAGAGTAGAAAATACCAGACACGGATTAAGATGGTTGGTCTGACCCAAATTAGAGTTCTTCAATACTCTTAATTTTTTGCTGATTCTTCTGGGAGCAAAAGATTCAACAACATCATTGTGCCTCCCTCTCCTCCCTTGGAATTAAAGCCAATCTTTTACTCTTTTGGAAATGTAGATTTGAAATAATCATGTATCTGGATCATGGATTAAGTTAGCAGGAGAAAAGTCTCTGGCAGAAGATGGCAGGGACCATGCCTAAAGCTAAATCCAGACACACAAATCAGCTCTGAGCTAGGGTGAAAACAGAGTTCTGGTTAAATGGGTTGCAGGTTTTCAGTTGCAAAAGTTCCATCAAGAAACCATTTTGATATTTGAAAACAAGTAAGAACAGCCTCATGGTCACTGACAAAAAAAAGCAAATTTAGCATTCCAATTGCTTTTTCTCCCCTTAGAAAATTCTCTCAGGCCTGTGTTAAAGGCATTTTTTCAGAATCAGAATTCCATCTCTAAACTTTGACAGTTCCAGCGAAATGGCGCTGCCTCTTTTTTTTTTCATAAGGAAAGATGAGGCTTTTGATAGTTTCAAACAGGGGTGTTGAACAACATGGGATATTGTCTTGAAAGGCAGCAGGATAAACCATATTTTCAAGGTCAGATTTTTAATCCACGGCTTTTAACCTTGCTATGATTTATGTTTGACCTCCTTTCCACAGTAGCTTTCTTCCTTCTCTCCTTCAGATTGGAAGGACACATCTATGCTATCTATTTGATGTGGGTTTCATATATCTGCACAAAGTAATTCATAACCACTTGGCAAAAGGCATGTGCCCACACCACATCATTATCCTGCAATTAAGAAAATTCTTCCTGCCACAAAGTTATAAAGCCCAGTGAAGTTTCAAGCTAAGCCCTCCATACTCATTCTGAATTCATCTAGGGCACAAAGCTGCTGCAGCGCTGCAGACAGAGATTTTGTAGTGTGCCTTTTGAAATACTTGTTGAGTGTCGATTGGAAATTTTTTAGGTTTCCCCTCATGTCAGCATGTTTCCACACCTTAAGATTTTCTCCTGCTTCTCTGCACAGGCTTCACACAGATACAGAGAAGATAACTGTTCTCTGCAACTGA
The DNA here is from genome assembly GCA_013400515.1 of Erpornis zantholeuca. NCBI lineage: Eukaryota > Metazoa > Chordata > Aves > Passeriformes > Timaliidae > Erpornis > Erpornis zantholeuca. The sequence continues at coordinate 219,556 of VZTN01020671.1, forward strand.
ATGGAACAGAAGCATGTATTGTATTTGGTTCCGCGTGTTCTCTACCTGCATTGTCAGATTTAACACATTCTTCAAATGATTCCCCCTTTGATTATTCTCTCTGTGTTGCTGGTCAGGTTGCAGGTTGCTTTGTAAGACTTGATCAAGCAGGGCTTGAAATATCCATGTAATTCACTTATAAAATCTTTGATTAAAAAAAGATTAAATAAATATAATAAATCTTTAATAAAAGATTAAAGTGAAAGGAAGACAAAAAGATTGTACGTTCCAGGATGTTTAATATCAGACAGCTTCAAGGCTATGTTTCCCTTTTACTGTGTGGACAAACACCTTTGCTGCAGCAGAGGTGAGGTCTACAACATTTGCATTTCCTCCACCTTCCTAACGGTGTCTTGATTTTAAATAAGTACATCCAAGGGGAAAAAAAAAAAGTTTCACCCTTTAAGTAAAATGTGGTGATGACTCTCCAGCTTCTACCTCATGTGGCCCCAGTAGTAGGGAAAGAGCAGGATATTCATCGAATTGCTCCTTTAGACAGCCTTCTCCCCAGGGTCTTCCAAGATCTGCTGCAGCCCAGCAGGAGCAAACTCCTCCATCAGGTTGAGATAGCCTGGAAAGGTCGTGCAAGTTAATAAACAGTGTTTCTCTGTAGTGTCTCTAAATGTACACTACAGAGAAACACTGTCCAGAAACGCTGCTAATGCAGAAGCTACCCATAAACGGAGGCACGAGTGACGCTGCCGAGCCCTCCCAGCCCTTTGCTGCACTGGACCTCCGTTGTTGGGCCTGGTCTCCTTTAAATAATTAAAGATTCTATTGGCCAGGCTCGGTGAAAGGGACCCAAATATTTCGCTCCCCGCCGCGCCGGGCGCGGCTCCTTTAAGGCGCGGAGCGGCCCCCGCGGGAGCGCGCCCGGCCCCGTCCCGCC
>VZTN01020671.1:220905-248439 GCA_013400515.1 Erpornis zantholeuca
GGCGAGCGGGGGGCGCGGCGCAGGGTCCGCTCCCGGTGCCGCCCGCCGCGCAGGGGCCGCATCGCAGCGGGGCTGAGATGTGTTTGAAGGAGTTTTGACTCCTTTCAGCTGGAAATTGAAAGGCATCGGCGGCAGCGCGCACGTGTGATGTAAAGAAAGAGGGACTTTATGATGCTGGCTGGTTGCAGCTCAGTAGGATACCGGGAAAGGCTGACAGAATCAACAGGGCGTTTGTTGAGTGGTGCACAGAACCGCTTCGGCCCAGAGCCCCCTAGCTGGTTTGGAGAGACTGAGTACTCACCTTTACTTAAATGGGTCAGCAGTGGGGTTCCAGCTTGCCCCGACTTGTCCAAACTCCAGAAAACAATACGACGTTTAGAAGAGGGGGAAACAATGAGGTATTGTTATTAATAGGAGAAAATTGAGTAGGGTATGCCGATAGTTACCAGTGCAGTGCTTGTAGGGTTTTACAGAGCATGGATACCCCGTGCTGCAGAGCTGACTACTTAATTACACCGTTGTATCCATTCTACTAATAACACTTCTTGATGGATCTTGATGGATCATGATCATGGATTACGACTCTTTTAAGAGAGACTTAAGTGATCTTTCAAAGACTGAGTGTACTCGAGTTTATTACTTGGCAGGGGGCAGCAGCATGAAGCCTGGGAATAAAAATAGGAAGTGAACGTTACTCATTTAGTTTTGATATTGTGTCTTCAGTGGTTGTAAGTGTCATCACAGACTGATCCTAGCTCCGATAGCATCTCATGTGCTGAAAGACATTACTCTTGTCCTGATTGGTACCTAGTTCTTCTGGCTGTGCAAGCAGTCCCTTTGGTGTGGAATATGTTCTGAACAAGTCTGGTTATTTTTATAACGGGCAAATGTGTTTCTGGAAGAGTAAACCAAACTCTATCATACTGAAGAATGTTCTCAGCCTGTCATATCTTAATCTTGTGTGTTCAGAATGAAAACAACAACCACCAGAAAACTGAAACCACTCTTGACTTGTTCACGTGGCTAATGAGGTTTATGACAACAAAACTGTGTGCAGTGTTACTACACTGCGGTGTTGTTACCTCAGACCTGAAAGTGCAGTTTGAGATGAGGACGTGCTGTCCACTGGCTCTGTGTAACCGGCAGTGGCAGAGGTCCAGCCTGAGTTTTCAGAGAAGCAGTGTTGGTTTCTTTATGGTCCTTTTGGAGCCTTCATGAGATAGAAGTGCTTGTTCTAGAGACTGGGAAGGAACAGTGGTGATGTGCTCAGCTCCTGAAACACAGGCCTGGCAGCTGTTCCTGCCAAGAGACCTTCTTCCCTGGTGGGACATTGAGAGACTTGAGATGTCATCCTGTTTTCCTATGCCCCCTGAAGCTGCAATTAAAAGGGTGCTGGCCTGGTCCTTTAATGCATCTGGTGAGATGAACTAGAGTAGTTTGCTCTGTTTCAGTTCTGCTTTGTTTACCTGCCTGAAGGCTTTGTTATATATTACTGTATTAAGTGAGATGCAGTTAAAATTCTTATTTGCTATCCTGTATCCTTCAGCTTTCAATTTAAAGTAGTTGGGTGTTAATTGTAACGCTTAAAAAGCTGTATCCTAGCATGGCTGTGTGTGCCTGTAAGTTTATCAGGCCATGATATCTTTACTAACCTCCCTGATACAGGCAGGACCAAAGTGTCTGTCCTGTGTAGAAACTTCTGCAGTCACCAGAGGAAAGTCATGGGCTTTTTCACAATAAAGCTCTGAACAAAATTCCTGTCTTCAGGTGAGTGTTAGCTCCTGCTAGGTGCGGCCTGACTGTATTCCCCTGGGGGAATAATTTCACACCCATTGTTTCCCTAGAAAATTTATAGTTCCCAACTGCACTGCTCAGTTCTGAGTGGATGTAAACCATGCTGACTCATATGCTGAACTGCAGCCTTGCTCCATGTAAACACAAGCACACTTCTAAAATATTTAATTTGTAATGTCCTCTGTGGAGAGCTATCCCACAGCTCCTGGCATAATTCCCAGAAGCAGCAGATTCTGGGGTTCTGGGAGTTTCAAAGGCCATTGGTGCCCAGTGGGATAATCATCTGAACTAGTTCAGTGTAGTTTATCCTGGCACTGGGACAGTTCAAACTGAACAGGTATTTAATCTTGCTTAAAGCAAGTCTGCTTTGAACAATACATGGTATGTGTGTGAATGATCTGAAGCCTGTTGGGACATGGCTGTCAGGAGATCTACATGGAGGGAAATCTTTGTTATGGCAAGTACACTTTGGTGTACATGTACCTCCGAACAATTTCTAAAACAACGCCTGTGGGCAGTTACAGTAAAATCAGGAATAAGCTATTAGAAGATTTGTTTTCTTAGTACTTCTGTGGCAAATGACAGTGGTAATTGTCTCGTGAAATACCCAAGTTTATATCCACAGGTAAAATGCATACTAAAAAAAACTTCTCAGAAATACAGAAACTCACTCCCATTCATGCACACAAAAATCCTCATTCTTTTAATTGAAAATAAAATACAGTGTATGATTTTAATTGAAAATAAAATACAGTGATTGGCTACAAAGGAGGAGAGTGGAACCAAAGAAGGATTTCTTAAGTACACTTATTTTGTCTGTACCTACTAAGTACAGTATTGGGGTTTTAAGATAAATATTGTCTCCTTTAAAATAGTAATTAGTTCAGTGGAGATTAGTTGATAAGAAACCAGAGTCCTTTGGTTCTTTTGTGGGTTTTAAAATTTGGGGTTTTTTTTGGTTATTGTGAGCTTGGTTGAAAGAGTGATCCATCATGATAAGTACAGAGAATAATGTGGGAGAGGTTCAGTGCATCTCATGGATGGTCTGAATCAATCCCATAGCACCTGCTCAGGTGGGATGACTGTCAATGCATTTCCTGTCAATGCATTGTTAAACATCATCTGTTTGTTGAACTGTGCTAAGCTTTGCTGATGTCATGACTCGTCCCACCATCCCACAACGTTTTAAGCTTCCATTCTTAATTTTTATTCAGAGAACAAGATTTTAGAGACACTGGAGTAGTGGGATGTGCTCAAAACTGGGTAAGTCTGGGTAGCAGAAGTGGTTCCAAACCCTGGAGAAAAAGCTGCTGGTGCAAATGGGGCTCTGGAGCTCACTGAGGTCCCTTGGGGATAAAAATTGCTGCCACTGCCTCAACATGGCAGCACTTCTGTCCATGCACTGTCAGTGCAGCAGGAAAAGCAAATCTGTGCTCTTACCTTTACAGATGGTAGGATTTGAAGGTAGTGCGCCTGTCACTTCTTTGACTGTAGGAAGGGTACTTGGCCTAGTACTGTTTTGGTACAAGAAGCATCTTTTCTGTATGATTCAAGGCTCAACTTATTTTCCTTCTTTATTAGTACAGGGAATTTCCTTAGAAATGTGACTTAATTCACAAATTAATTTCACTAGAAAGACTTCTTCATCTGAAGTCTGAAATTGAAGTGTACAGATGTGGCATTTTGTTGCTTAAGTGTGCTGAGAGATATGCTTGCCATTAGCAGAGTCCCCTTAGTTACAAGGTAGACTTAAAACCCGTATTTCAAAATCCTACTTTCTATGATGGCTGTTAGTGGCATTTTTCTTTGAAAAGCAAAGAAAGTTAAAAATTGTGTCTGCATCTGTTATTGTTGCTATGACAGCTGTCTTTGTCCAGTTTTAACCATCCTATTCTGAGTAGCTCCTGACTGGGGTTGTAACATTAATGGCTACAGGCAGTGGAAGTAGAAAGAAGTCTTTCAATCCTGTCTCCTTCACTCAGTCAGAAAATATTTCTTCTGAGTTACACTAGTTTATGGAAGATGCAATGAGTCAAAACATTCCATTACTAACTCTGTTTTGGTGCCTGGGGTAATTAGGACTGGTATGGTTATGATACAAATTAGTAACCAGCTCCTTAGCTCTATTTAATCGTGGTTTGTCTTGGGCAAGACAGATGCTACGGCTGATACTGTGCTTCTGTGACTCGAAAACTGGGAAAATCTCTTGAAATAAGGTGATGCCATTTTTGTACAAAGTCACGTACAAAAATTATATTGCCTTCAGATGGCAATTGTGAAACAAGCGAGTGCTCCTTGCAACATGCTATCAGTTATTGCATGAGCAGGCACGAAATAAGAGCCACCCCTCTGTCTAGGTGAGCAGTGGGATGTGCTGTCCTCAGGTGCCAGCTTACTTTTACACTGATGTACAACACCAATGTAAAAAGATGTAAAATAGTCCATGTTTATTCAAACCCTCCTTTCTAGCATACTGAACGTCTTCCTCTGAAGTGGATAGCTAGCTTCTGTGTAGTCAGAGTCTATATTAAGGGTTTGTAAATGGCTGTCTTCCTAACGCTAGCTGGAAAATACTGTCACGAGAGAAGATTCGTTGTAAGTTAGATGGCAACCTGTTAGTCTGAGTAACACATTGCTGGTGGTAAAGTTGCAGCAGCTTGGAAAGCTCTGTGACCCTAATCCCGACTTGTTTTAGAGGGTAACTTGTAATACAGAATTTTGAACAGTTTAGTCCAGTTGGAGGGTCATCTGTCTATTTTGGAGATCAGACTGCTGCCTTTTAAGGTGAAAGCCGTATTTTTTGAATATGAACTCCTTTTTATCTGCTTGCTGTGCCTTGTCTGAGGGAAGGAGCAGCTGTAGTCCATTCTCCAGACCTGCATTTGGCTGTTGCTGCCATTGTGTTGTGTGTAAACATGTACCATTATTTTGGATCATATAGCAGCATGTTCAAAAGGGTCTCGCATTCCCCAGCTGTTCTGCAACTTTTCCATCTCTGAGCTTGCCAGCTGCTTAATACAGGCAACTGTAGCTGCATTTGTTTCTCTGGTGTTAAGTATTAGTGGAGATAAAATTGACTTGTTAAATGTTAGGTGCTGCAAGCCCCTCTCCTTCTTTGAATGGACTTAAAACAAAAGTAGACTGTTCTTACTATATCAAAGTTGTTAGAAGTTTTCAATTTCTCAGTTGAAGAGATTGCATAAAAATCTTTGTTTTGTAGATATGAAATAAATATGAAGTACGATTGTGCTTACATATATATATATATGTGCATCCACAGATTGTAGCAGTAACTAATCTGAAAGAACCGGGTTACAAAAAGGTGTGCCTTAAAGCCATGTCAACAGCTCATTTGTTTAACCACTTCTCTGAACAATGTTCAGTTTAACAAGGCATCCTGTGCTCTCTTGTCAGCCAACCCTTTTTGTTTACTGAATCTGGGGACTTTTGTTTCAGTGGCAGCACTGCTCAGACTGGATGTCAAGGGAAAGAACAGGGGCTCTGCAGTGTCTTGTATGTGTAGGTGAGGCTGCACAGGCTGAGACCTGCCTTTTCCAGCCTGCTGTCCCTGCCGTGAAACTGATAGGAAGTATCTGGAAAATGTTTTGTGTGACTGAACTCCTCTTTCCTGCAGCTTTGAATCCATAGCTATCTGCCTGGAGATAAGGAAGTTAAAAGAGTAAATTCAAGCACCTTTGGAAAAAGGAGATAATTCTCTTACTGACTAAAGTTACTATTCTAACCACTTAACCTGTTCTACAATGTCAGTTTGAAACATTGGGTGAGGAGGAGGTTGTTGCAAGAGATTGCTAAAGAGAGTGATAAAGCAAAGTTTTCAGAGGCTTGAGCTGGTGCCATTAATTAGAATTCCATACTCCTGTACAAGGGGATAAATCGGGTGTTTGCTTGAAATCATATTTAATGCAGTTTGTATTTGAAGAATGTAAATTTGTTTTTTTATGGTTTTGCTATTCATTTCATGGTGAAGGAGACTGGAAGGGAAGGACTTGTGCATTCTTGCTCCTGATAGCAGAAAAGGCTGCCTCTGCCCCAGGGTCCAAGTTAACCATAATAGGCCTGAATACCCTATTATTCAGAGAGGAAATTTCCAGGTTTCTGTAAATACAGTTCTATTTTCCCCACCCTTTCATGAGGCCGGCTCTGTCCTTGCTCGTTGTAGCTTTCATGTTCATGTTAAACATCAACACTACCTAAATTATGCTAGGATGACTCTGGCTTTGTAATAGAGCCTTGACCAGTAAAAACAAAAGCAAAACCATAAAAAAAGTCTCTTGATTTAAGGTAGCATGTTTCAGGATCTGTTTTTCGTATCGCCAAATAGCTAAGAGTTTGAACTTTTCCATTCTGATGCTAGTGTTTTAAAAGAAGTTGGAACGCTGTCTTTGGCAAGATGCTTGCACTTGTCTTCTGGAAAGTTAATTTTTCAAAATCAGTGTTGGAGCACTAAATCATTATTTGTCTGAAATCATAGCAGAAATATACAGGCTTACACTTTGAAGTGATCATACTGGATACATAGTCGTGTTAGCTGAGCAGAGTCATAGATACTTGATTAAAATGTCTAGTTAACACAGAAAATGTAGAAGTGAATGTGTATTCTGTATTTAATAAGTACATGTATGAACAGTTCTTTAGAAAACAGGTACCAGAAGTTCTCTTTCAGAACAGCAGATTGACTATACTTCAAAAACACAGGAAGACAACTGAGTGTGATACTGAGGGCGTGGAGAGACAGGTAGGGAATGGAGGAGGCACTCCTGTCACAGGGAAGCTTAGGGAGAGCATCTTAACTTTTTTTTCTTTTTTTTTAAGTGCTGCTGATTAATTCATAAAGCCCTTTGGAATGAGTTTAGGGAATGGATGTAGAGGAGATTGGGAGAAGTGGATTTTGGAAAGTAAGGAAGTGTTCGTTTTTCCTCAGTTGGACAGATGAGGAAGACTATCTGATTAATAAGCAGTGTTCAATTATTGAGGGCCTTAGGAGAAATAAATATTTCTTTCACATTGAAGGTGGTGGGAAGTGAAGTGAAAAGACTTAAGTGAAGTGAAATGCCTTAAATTGCTCAAACATGTTTAAAATAATAGGGGGGGGGAGAAGGGATTACTCTCTCACCCACCTTTAAAGATTGTTTTTAATGAAGTTGGTGGAAATTTTAGAAAGCCATAAAAATAGAGCATTTGAGAAACCTTTTTGTTTCTCAAAGGTCTTTTTCTTTCTTTCTTTCACATGAAAGGTTCTGCCAGTGTTTTTAACTTGGCTTAAATTTGCTTCATCCTCTACAGGGGAAAATATTTATTTTAAAGTTTCCTCTAAACTTAAATTGGCTTCCCAGCCAATTTAAAGACATGTCTGTCTATGTAATACCTTCCAACTCCAGGAAAGCTGCAAACTGTAAGGCTTAGTGGAGGAGGAGACCTTGTTGATTGCACAGGAGAGCAGCATTTCCAGCAGCAGAAAAATTGCTGTTCTGAAAACACAGTTTGAATTTACCCCTTCCACCTTTGTTTCCTTTTGCTGTTGTTAATGATTTCCTTTGCTCAGCTAGTGGTAAGTGCTGTTGTGCCTGCCTCACTCCACTGCTTCTTCCACTGCTCTCTGGGACTAAAAATTACAGTATGTGTAATTTAAAGACAGAAATAGAGCAGTGGCAACTAGAGTTTCTTCACTAAGCTGCAAGTTTATGAGATTTACCATCTTTAACTTTGGCACTTAAAGTTATTTCTCTCCAGGGTGGTCATTGCAGCCCTCAGTGTGTGTGGGTTGTCCTGCACACTGATGAGTTTGGGTGCCTGCTATCTCACAGGCTGTGTGGCTCAAGTCTCTGCCCTATGTGTAGCTTATCAGCCATAAGTCTCCCCAGGGGCTGCTTACACAAAATTGTCTCTACCACTGGTAAGATTCAAGGCTTTGAAAGAAGTTTGCTTAAGCAAAAGTTGCAATACTGAACAAACTTATAAAAATAAAACAGTATATTTTTGGAGGTAATATGTGTCAGTAAGGATCAGGCTAAGGCTGTGTTGTTAGGGTTGCCTGTTACAGCTGCTTGTGTTCTGGATGCTTTGCCTTGTTAGTGTGCTGCAGTGAGGCTGTGCTCTCATCTGTAGTCAGCATTTAGGTGTCAACTGCTGAAAAGTACCAGTACTGCTGCTTCTTCTCCCACCTGACTCTACAAAACTGCTTACCTGAGGTATTCCTGTTTAGATCATGTTGTTGGCTTTAGGCTTAAACTACTCAAGTCAGAGTATTCTGTCATTTGTGGTTGAAAGTATTTGCTGTGACAAATATCACTTCAAAAGAGTTTGTACAAAACTTGACCCTTGCAAAGCTCAGAGAGTAAAGACTCTCCAGAAGTCTGTAAACACCCTGACCGTGGGATTGCACCAAGCCTCTTCTGAGTGCTCTCCCTTGTGCCTGTCCTCTTCCTTCCTGTTGTATTGCAGAGTGCCAGCAGTTGACAAGCAGAGGATTTGTTTTTCCTGAAATACACTTGTTTGTCTTGTCTCCATAATATTTGTTGCATGCCTGACTTTATAACTTGCATGCAAATACCTATTTTTATACTGTTTTTGTGGGTTGGCAACAAAGTAATTGTGGCTTCCGACTGCAAGCAAAAGCCTGGTGTATGGAACAGAGTTGTTTGTATGGATTCCTGGTATGGAATGGAAGTTTAATTCTTTTAGCTTGAAATTAAATTGCGTCGAATGAAATGAACTTTGAATTTAAGTGGCACTGAACCGAGCTAAACAATTTTCTAGGGTTTACATTGATGAAAGCAAACTATAGCATAGCTAAGTACTGCTGGGGATGCATTTCAGGTTCTTGAAACTTGTGGTTTAGGAGGGGAGTGCTCATCTTACATAATGTAATAAGCTTCATATCTGAAATGCACCGTGTGGTGTACCCTGCTGGGATAGTACAGCCACAGATAACTTGAAGGGATTTGTGTGGGCAAGGAGAAGGCAGATGAAACATTCCAGGTGATATATAAATTTACATAGCCTGGTTTGGGATCCTAACCTGCCTTACAATAAGAGATAGAGAGCTGTGAAATAGAAGTTACCAGTGATTTTGTTTCATCTGACTGTTAGAGGACCTAGTAGCCTTTTAAAAGAAATCTTTAAAGCAGTATTTGGTTGAACAGGGTTTTTCTGGACTCCCAGGAGGTGCTTGCCAGCAAGGAGCTGCTGACATCAAAAGCAAAACCCCAAAAGGCCCATATATGTGTGTGTGAAGTAAGGAAGCCAGGAATTAGAATGGTTTTGTGCTGAACTTCAGCTGAAAGATCTTTCCAAATGCAATAAAGAAAGGGAGCAGCCTTCAAAAATTATGATTATTTGTGAGATTCCTACAGTAACATACAAATTAAGACAGGGTCCTTCCAATAAAATAAATGTTACTTCATTAAATGTTTCTTATGCAAAGACCAATATGAGAACTTATAGTCATGCCAGTCACCTCTGAAACAAAGCAAGTAATCTTGGTGTTACAGAGGTTTGTTTCTTAAGGAAGCCCTGAAAAAACTTTTTCCATGAACACGTTGGTATGAATTGGCATTCTTCCTTGCACAGGAAACCACAAATTCTTATTGTGGAAAAGTTCTAACTCTTGTAAAACAGTCATTAGTGTTGTGTATTAAATGTGCAGAATGTTCTAGGTTTTTTATTTTTTTGTGTGGCCACTGGAGAGCTGCTCTAAGAAATGCTTTTCTTTTGATAAACAGAAGATGACTTGCTCAAATGTTTCCAGTCACTTGTAGTCACTGTGCATGCTGCTGGGGCGTGGACACTTCTCAAATGCCTACAAGCCTGAGACCATCTTTATTGCTCAATTATTTTTACCCCCTCGAGTCTGACAGTTGCAGCAACTGAACATGACCCCTGTATTTAATACAGGCATGAGTTTGATGAGTTGCTTTGTTAGGGTTTCTCCAACCGGTGCACTTGAAATTGGCTTTGGTGGTGGGGCAGCTCCCAGAGCAGTGTCACTGAGTGCACACACACAGACACACACACAGAGACATGCTGTGCTTGTGTGCACTCCCTGGAACACCTGTGTGCAATGTCAGTGTGACTTGTACACCTCTAGTGTGTGATGGGTACTGTAGGCTGGGCGCTTCAGGTTCAAGTGATTGGAAAAAGTGCTTCTATGACTTCACTGAGTATCCCTCTTTTTCTTTATGCTAGTCTTTTTCAGTCTTTACCTTTATGATCTGGTCTTACCAGCCTCTTTTTTTTTTTCTTTTTTTTAAAAATCCCTGTTCTGGACTTGGTATGCAAGCTCTGATGAAAATGCACATGAAGTAAAACCCTTTCTTAACTAAGAACTGCATCCTTAGTTTTTGTTCCTTTCAAATTCAGTATCAAGAGTAGAACTCAAATTACACAGCACATTCTTCTTATATTTTTTAATGACAGAATAAAGGACAATGGGTGGGGATGTAGCGAATCACACAAGCTAGCAGTGATAAGTGCTTGTTTTGGTTTTGGTTTTTGGTTTTTTTTTTGCAGTGCATGCTACTTGTTTGAAACAGATTTGTTATATCTTCATCAATGTTTTATAGTTTCTACTATTTTGGAGTGTTAGCAGGGTTCTCAAGTACTGGAACGTTACTGCTGCTATTTAAGGCAGGACATCTGTCATGATGTGTCTAGAGTCTGATTTCCCCAAGCCTGAACAACTCTTGTCTATATGCTCTACCTATGTAGCCACTGCTCTTTCTACAAGCTAAAAATAACGGAGAGGTTAAACAACTTGTTCAAAGCCTAATTTCTGAGAGCAGAAACTTGCCAGTAGCTATGTCTTGTGTCATCTGGACAATGCTTTGGCAGAGTTTTAAGAATTTTCTAAACTGGGCCAAATTAACTTTCCTTTCTGGTCAGGCATAACTTTCTGTGCTGGAAGGATGTGCACCAAAAAAAAATGCATGCTTCTCACAAACAGGGTTAACACTGTCTCATGCTGCACACACCAAGGCTTTTGGGACCAAGCCCTAACAGCATCTCCTGGTGTCCCACCCTCAGCTTCCTCCCTTGCTTCTGGAAGTCATGGCTTGCATATCTGCTTCCTTGGGATTTGGGACTTTTCCCTTGCAGTAGCCTCAATATTAGTGCCCTCTCAACTGTGGTTTATGTTCCAACAGTTGTTCAGTTTGCACACTTTTACTGTAAATACTATTTACAATATTTTTACAGTATTATCAAGTATTCTGTACACAGGATAATGAAGCTGCTCTGTGGAGCCTCGGAACTCTTCTGCAGAAGGGGCGGACTCTTTTAATCTAAAGAAGTCATTCCTCTTCTACACTGAAACCCTACTCTGAAAACTTTGTTCTAGAGACAAAGCTTTGAAATAAGCTTTGAAACCTGTATCACAGTTTTCAGAACCACCCTTTTATGTCTGTGGCCTTGCAATAATGCCATTTTTGGGGATGAAATTTTATGACTCTTAACAGCTCTCTGCTCCTCCCATTTCCCTCTTTCCTTCCTGCTCCCACCTGTATGCATGTGCTGGTTATTCTGGGGTGGCTCTACTCTACTCTTTCAACCTTGTAAGCTGCTTTATCTCAGGTTTTGGTTGCTGGGTCAGCACATCGGTGTCTGCTGTTAGTGAATCAAGGAAGGTCTCAGACCTCCAGTGCCTGTGGGAGCTGGCACAGAGAGGACTGTGTCAGACTGGACAAAAAATATGTTCTCTGCACAGTTCACTTTGCCTAACATGGATACATGGATGAACATGAGTTTTTCGATGGCACCTCTCAGGTCTGATTTGACAAATTAAAAGCTTTCAAATGGGACACTGAAGTAGTGTTTATTTGAAGCTTAAAATGCTGGAATTGGATTTTTTTTTCCTTTGTGTTTGTAGCTTCTATGCCACACTGTTTTTACATGCTGTTTGTTTAAAGGAAGCTTTACACTTCCCAGGGATGGTTGGAGCTGGGAAAGGCCTGAAATGATTGCAGTTGCTTGGCTCTGTTGGATTGTAACTGTGGATGACTCTTACTAATCTAAAATTACAGATGCTTTGTTGTTCATCGGATTGTAAAAGTGCTATGAGACCATCCAGCATCTTCTAGAGATAGCCTGAGTTACAGAATTTTGGAGTTAGAATGGTCATGCTGATAGCATGTCTCTTTGTACTGGTGGAGAAAATTAAAGAGAATGGGGAATAAATGCTGAGGAGTTAGGAGATTTGAAATAACAATACATGGGTCAATGTAAACAACACAGAAAGTTTTGGGAAGCTTTGTTAAACTTGGGCTGGGTACTCAAAGGCTTACTAGAGAGTAACATATGCTATTGAACTTGATAGCTTTGGCTTGTGATCATCAGTGAAGGCCTGCTTTTTCACCTAGTTTTGCAACTGGGGATTTACTTTGGAACAAGGAAGGTAAATTTCTTACTTGAGCTAGCAGGATACAAGCGTCTGGTTGGAAACATTCCTGGCAATGATCTGATTCCTAGCTTTTTCTGTAACTGCTCAATAGTGCCACCAATGCATATTTGGCCACAAAATAGTTATGACAACTTGCATAAACTCCAGGATTTTTTAATGTCTCAAAAACACTTTAATATAGAGTACAAGCTGGTCATTTATAAACACTGGCTTGAAACAAAGTAATTGGATTTAACATAACAGCTTGGTGGATGGTCATTTCCAAGTGCCCTGGCTTCCTGGGAAGTGCCAGCTGACTTTATCCAAACTATTGCTTCTGCTTGCTGACTTCATGGCATCCCAGGTGCAGCTTGGTAAACTGACTGCTGGCCCCTGGCCCTGCACACGTTCCTCACAGCACAGGAGTCTTGTCTGAAGACATCATCTCCCAGACCAAGACCTCCAGATCATTGCTGGGCTTTGTTTAGAGAGGACACCTGAGCTGGCTCCATTGCTTGCTGCAGGTGTTGAATTGCTCCAGTGTTTTAGAGGAGGCTGTGCTGTAGTATCAGCATATTCTCCAGGCTAATTCATATATACATTTTTGACCAAAACAAAAGAAGGCTCTATCTTCTTTTACATCTTATCAAAACTTTGGCTCATTATAAATTATTGAATCGAAGTATTTGAGTTAAAAAAAAAAAAAAAACCCAAACAACAAGCCACCAAAACAAAACTATTTGATTTCTCACTTCATTCTGGCAGTAGATGCACATCCAGTGCGTGAAGGAGAGACTCATGACTGTGTTAAGCTCCAGATGTGAGAGGGTGTTCTGAATTACAGGTACATGAAATAAATTTCAGAGCCATCTGGCAATGAGCAGAGTGCAACTGCTTGACTCTTGACTGCCTTGAACTTCACTGTATGAGTGAACATCTTCACAGGTTTTCTTTTGAGGAGTGTGCTGAAAAAGATTCTCATTAGTTTTTTTTTTTAAACATTATTGTCTGGGGATCTTATTGTCCAAAATACTGCATAATTTAGATCTGAGATTTAGATTCCAAGTTAATATATCTCCATAGCAAAGTCCATGTTGTTCAGAGATTTTGCCATGTTAATTGTTAACAGAGGTGCTCTCACTGCTCAGTTGAGCTGCAGGGTTTGTTAGCTGAGCACTGCTTGTAGCACTCTGTTGTTTAAGTGCTATTTTTGATGTCTCACAGCACCGACATGTTTAACTTAATGGATGTGACATGGAGGAGCCTTGTCCTGAAATGTGCTTCTGGAGCCTAGTTGGGACTGCTCAGATTATGCTCAAAAAGACTACTTTATATTTTCTCCAGGGTTATTTGCACCATCGATAACATTAATTCTATTTAAATGATATACTCACTTTGATATTTGAGCACAAGAACTGATTTTATTTGTTTGTTCATGGCAACATGAGTATTGTGTTTTATATTTGGTTCTTGTTTTGTTTTTCTAATCCTTAATAGCTTCAGTATTGAGTGTTATTTAGAACAAGGATTTATTTGTGCATGCACCTGATTCACAACATTCACTGTTATGTTTCAGAGTGTCTTCAGAGTCTTGCTTCATCTTGGCTACTGCCCTTGCTTTGTTTCTTTCTGGTGTGGTACTATCCATTTCCAAGACCTTGGAACTACAGCTCTCACTCTCATGTATAGGCAAGTCTTCAGTCTTGCTCCCTATTGCTCAGTGGGGACATCTCAGTTGTTGTCAAGGAAGCTTGAGATGCTTTGAGGTGTTGCAGATCAGAAGACCATTAGAGTTGTGTAAGAGGTCCTCTGCTCTCCAGTGTGGTCACTAACAGAGCATTTTTGAAAATTCACATAGGTGAACCGAAGTGAAATGGGCTCCATGAATCCAAAATGCCCCCATTATGTTATTTTGTTTGGAAAATAAAAGTTTTTTTTAACTTTTGGGATTCTTATTTTTTAAAATTTATTTTTAATGAAATTAATTCCATTAATAAGGGAGTTGTTTTTAGTCATGCTGTCACAAGATGCTGAACTTCAGGAGAGAAATCTAAACACGGGGGATGTCCTGAATCCATTGTAAAGAGTTGATCTGAATGGGCCAGTGTACAACCTGCTGGTTAAGGATCATGCATCATTAGTCATGTCTTCCTGCCTTGTCTGAGGAAACAAAATGTTTAAAGTTCCTTCCATTTCTGAATCTGGACTTTCTAGAGACCGTATTTAACAGTGACTGTTGTCTTTGGTAACAAATTGAACTGTTTCTATTTTGGATTTTATGGTCTTTTTTCTATCATTAGTTGATTCTTGGGTATTTGGGAAGTTTCTTTGGTGGGCGTTCCTCCTTGACTTGCTCCAAAGACTTCCTTGCTTGACACAGCCACATCCAGTTGATCCAAACAGTCCCATCACCTGAGATAACTTGTTTTCTCTTGGAGTTGGATGATGTGCTTGTGCATTTTAGGATGATGCATAATAACCTGACCAGGAGAGATGCCGGTGGAAAAAAGATGAGGAAAACAGGATTTCTAATTATGTGACCTCTTACTAACTTCAGCAAAAGGGCTGATGGAAAGTAGGTATATTTTAAGGGACTACTTTTTTATTTTGAGTTTACACAGCTTAAATTCTCATTTAGCACTTCGACCTTTGTCTGACCTCCACCAGATCTTCTCCTTTAGCTGTATATGCAGTGTCTTTCTTTTCTGGCAAAAAAAAAGAGGCATGCACGTTTTAATATGCCATTTTTTGGTTTCTGCAACACTCAGTCATTTTGCCAATGTGGGGAAGTAATGTGAGTTTGGAAGGAGAGCATGACTTATGTGAATGATATTGTCTCAATAGAGAGATTTTGTCTCTATAGGTAAAGGCCCAGTGAGGGTAAAATAACCCCAACAAAACTCTTGCAGACTAATTTGAAATACTTGATTTTCAAAACTGTACAACTATTACATGTAGAACTGTCTTTTGAAAGATTTTTCCCCCTCCTCAATTCTTGAACTGCAGAAATGGACACCTGTCTCTGTTTGGATAAGTGCTGGCAAGTTCAAAACTGTAAGTGATCGTTGTGATGAACTGGAATTTCAGAGGTGACACTGCTGTCCACTCTGTCTCTGTCCTTGAATGCAGCAAGTCTGTTCCTCTGTGGTCCTGTAGTAAACAGCTGTGATCCCTCCACTTCCTGGCATGCTAGAAGTTCAGCATCTGTAAAGCAATGAATACTTAAAGCTGCTAATAGCTTTGGAGTAACTTAATTTAAATGGAAACTAAGCAGTTCCTTACCTAAGATGTGCTCCAGATCATGTTTGTAAATGTTCTAGAGATTAATTGATACATCTGATTTTCAGTATTTCTCATATATTTAAGGAAGACAGTAAGGTATCAAAATTGATGAAACCAAGTGAAAGCTGATTTGTTTTGGAGAAAGAGGACAGACTGGCTTGAAGGAATGACTCTCTAGGCCTTAATGCTTTGTATTATCACTGAAACTTATGTACTGGGAATGCCATAGACTTAAATTACAATAAGGAGATAACATGGCAGAAAAGTGAGTTGAAGAAGTGAGGTAATCTAAGAAAATCGAATAAAATTCACCTTGTAATAATGAATTCTTGAATGTATGGAGTTCTTTGAAGAGGTTCTTAAGAACTGTAATCTGCATAATTGAATGTGTGTATTAAAGGAAAAAACTGCTATTGTTATGAAGTCAGAACATGCAAATGTCTCTGAGTCTGAAGAAATGTTGCAAAAATTCATTTGAGAACTTGAAAGACAATCTAATAAGCCTGTGTGGAAATCTGCTCCATAGTACTGTTAGGTTGGCAGGCGACATTGGTTTACACGCTAATAAAATATATCTTTCCTGACTGTTGCTATTCAACAAGACTAAGAACATTATAATTTGGTTGTGCAGGCCTTTCAGAAGATGTCCTACATAACTGATGTCCCTGCCAAAGAACCTGAGAGACATTGTAATGGAACCATCTCTGATGTCACATTTTAGTTGTTAAGGAGCTATTAAATAATGAAACCTTTAAATCTAAGATCATATTTCATTTTGGCTAAAATTGGCATTTATTTAATTACAGTTGTGCTCCATTTCTAGGAGGTTTATGGGAAAATTTTTGAAGTTGTAATTGTTCTTGCTCAGTTAAACAGCTGAGCAGCCAATTGACTGCAAGTCTCATTAGACATCAGTGTCTGCCTGTGTTAGGGTATGATTTCAGGATGGATGTCTGTGACTTGAATTAATGGCAGCTGGCTTACAGGTATAAAAGGAATTTTCTCTTAGCCAGGTGTATCTTAGTCAACTTTGCTGAAGTTATTTGAATGTACACTCAAGTGTATACAGGGATCTGGGTAAAACTTGGACTGTCTGTCGCTGGGATACCCACACTCATACTGTCTACAACATGTGGCAATTGGATTTGTGGCACTGCAGCTAGTGCTTGGCTTTTATTCTGGTATAGCTAATTGATATGTGGAAGGAATTCAAGCTGCAGATTAAGGAGTGTGCCTGTGAGAGCTCAAGCAATGTGATTTGCCCTCTAAACTCATGACTGAAGCTCTAACTATAGTCTGTGTTTCTGGCCACTGTTTCTGTCCCAGGGCTCTCTACCAGAAGAGGTTCCCACTGCTGTTCCTTGCACACTGGCCTGTGTCAGAGGTAACTCTCAGCAGGACTGCACACTGCAAATGGCACAGCCCCAATTTCTAACCAAGGCCTGGCTGAGCAGAGCTGTGCAAGTGTGGGTTAGGAGTCACTGAGATAACATAAACCCAGCAGACTTGGGGCTGCCAGTTGGCTGATACATGAAGTGGGTGTTTCACAGCACTCTCTAAACTGCAAGGAAGATATTGAAGACAAGAGTTGATTCCTAGATGTGCTGTAAACCCTGAAGTTTTAATCTGTTTGTTTGTATTGTACTGTGAGGGTTGGTTTGGGATTTTTTTCCTGCTCTTTTTTCATCTGTAAGTAGGGAAATTCATTTGAACTTAGATGAATTTCAGCAGTGATGCAAATAGTTACTTTATGCATTAGCACAGCAACTTGCCTGGCTGAGAGGGAATTGCCTTTCTACTGTGTTCAGCTTTTCATTGTCTTATTACCAGCCTTAAAAAAACACCTCACTCTCATTTGAAGTGAAACATGGTTGTCTAAAACTCAGTTATGTAAAAGAAAATGTACCCATTGTGTATGTTTCAGAGAAAGCACTTGCCTGCTGCTGGCTAACTGGCAAACTGCCCTAGACATATAGGTTAGGAATTTCCATGGAGCTGGGGAAAAGTGACAGGACACCCCCTGTGCAGGGCAGGAGGAGCTGGTGTCTCTGATCTGCAGTTTCTCAAGTGCGTGGAGCAGGGAGGGCTGTGCTTGTTGGGATGCCTTCCCAGCTGTGTGTGGAGGAGAGGAGTGCTGGCTGAGTTTGCCAGCAGTGATAAGGCCTCCAGGTGGGGATCACAGTAAACATGCTGTGAGAATCACAGCCCTGCTTTCCCAGGAGGTAAAGATGTTCTTCTGTCACTTGTTCTGCTGGAAGCTTCTTGCTGCTAACAATTAAATGTGCAAAGCAGTCAAACTGTGGCTCTTCCAGCCTTCCTGGTGCTCTGACTTAGGGTACTTGCTTCTGTTTTCAAAACTGAATTTGTCAGCACAGCACAGACTTCACTCTGAAAATGTAAAATCTTACTGTAAGTGCTTCTTGTGTTGCAATAAATGTACATAACTTTCCTTTACAAGATCAGCATATCATGCTTGGTTTATCTCCCCACTGTTTATTTGCTACCCTGCCAACAGCATAGGTATCTCCTGAGCAGGTTCATGCAAAACTGGCAAATTGAATGGTGATATCATTGCTTCCAGTAAATTGAGGCTATTGTATTCTACATACAGTATTCACAGCTGTATTGCTGACTAACAAGACAGCTGTTGGCTACGATGAATTTACCACAAAATTGCTCTAAGGCTTAGGTTATAATTTGAGACAGTTACCTTAAACCAAAAGAACCTAAGTCCATAAGTAAACTATTAAGCAACATAAACTTTTTAATGGCAGAGACAGTTAGCAAGGAACTATGCAAACCCTACAGGCCAAGATGATCTCTACCACAATTATGTAGTCTACTAAGTGAGTAAAATTCCAGAGCTTTGCTCGTGAATAAGACTGGATTATTTGTGATGTGATTTCATAAAATAAACAAGGAGACTAAAGGCTCCAGAGGCTACTTAAGGTTTTGCAGAGGGGTAAATATTAATACTTAAATGTTTAAAGTTTGTGTGATGCGATACTTGGCAAAGTTGTACGAAGTAAGCCTTAGGAAATAAAATTATTATTAGATATGTGCAGAATTTCTTTACCAATATAGCTGCATTTCCAACAGGACACTTTAGTAATCTATTCAAAATAGCCTTTAAATGTTCAGTCAGGTTTTTGCTACTTACTCTTCTAGATAATATATACTGCTAAATACTTTCTCTCTGCTGTATTCTAATTGTCGTAATAAAGTGAGCATTGCTGTGACCATTTTTGTTCTGCTTTGATACTATAAACACATCTCTGTTCTGATCCCATATATCCCATCTAGTTCTCCTACCTAAGACAGCTGTGCCAACAGAAGCACTAGGAAGAATACAACAGTTGCACTAGAAAAAAATGCTCCCCAGAACATTGGAGGAGAGAGATGGCTGAGGTGTTCAGCCATGGAGTTGGTGAACTTCATCCTGATGGCTTGTCCTGCCTGGTCTTTGAGACAGCCAGCCCCAAACAGCAGCAGAGATACAGCCAGCACTCTGGAGATCATAGGAAGCTGTAGCTGCCTTTTGGGGTGCCTCAATAATGGATTGTGTCTCCTCCTTTTTTTGAGAGAGGAGAAACAAGTTTCATCTTTTGGGGATGCCTTATCTAGGTAACATGGGAACATCCTCAAGACTGTCTTGCTTCTTTTTTTTTTTTTTGTGCTAGGAGTTTGTCTAATTGAGATAAAGCACTATGCATACTTCTGATACAGGAATTTGTACTTGTTCAGATAAATCTGTGTAATGCTCCACACCCAGACACAGAAGGAATCACAGAAAGAAACAGCAGCAAATGGTGATCTTGTATGGGAAGGCTCCCTCTGTGCCTGTTCCCTTTTACCTCTCTTGTACTGGAGCTTCCTGCAAAACAGACCTGTCCTGAAGTCTCTGCATCAGCACAGTCCCCTCTGTAACCTTTTTTTTTACTTCATTAAGTCTCTGACCCAAAGTCCCTGTAGAACTTAAAAATTTGAGTGATGGAAGCCAAAGACCTACACCAAAATGGATGTTCTGTACAAAAAAATTCCCTTCCTTAGACAAATAATCTAAAAAATAGCTCCAGTGAGTTAACATGAATCATAGTGCTTTTTTAACCTTTTATTATTTATGCTTACCAGACCCCTGTGAAATTGAAGAGTTCCTTTTATCTGGAATGATGGACTGGGAGCTGGGTTATGGGGGCTGGCTACCATGTTCTCACCCACATGTGCCAGCATCCCCCTTTGCCCCGCTCTGCTCTCCCGACCCCGCACTGAGTCATCTGAGTTTAACGTGTATGAGAGCAGCTGAATTATTGTTATGGTTGCTGGTCTGAAATGAGTCAGTGCAGGGTCAAATGTTGTGGAGCAGGGAAGGGAGAGGAGTGGGAATCTGGCAGCCAGCAGCTGGCTGAGATTGCCATGGAGCCACTCTGGTGGCCAACCCTGGTGACTTCGCCAAGGTCATACAGGTTTTCTGCAAGAAACTGAAACCTGTCTTGTGTTGTACAGGGTGCTGACCACACACAGGTCTGTCAAATGCAGTGACTGGTAGGAGGGGGCTTTACATTTATTCTACTTGAATTTATTGTTTGTTTGCAAATACTGATGTATGAATTAACAGTTGCTTTCTAGTGTGTACTTTCTATTAATAGATGCTTTCTAGTGTATGCCAAAATCCAAACACACCGAACTGGTCATAACTGTGCATCTTCAGGTGTAAGCTGGGTGCATTCCATGAGGAGTTAATTATTAACTCTGGCTAACTTTCCCTTAGAAATGTCATTTTTGTATAGATAGTGATGTGTCAACTACAGCATATTTCTGTGTGAGGACTACTGCCCTTTAATAAAGATAGCTCAGGAGTTAGTGCCTGAAACAAATCATTACATGGCATTATATTGCAAATTTGGTAAAAAAATCACTTGGTCACAATCTGCAGCTTCATCTGTGGCCTAAAACAGAATTTAGAGTGGAGCATTTCACCAAACTCCTTGTCTTAATTTCTGTGTCTGGTTGGTTTCATTGGTTGGTTTTTTATTTTTATTTCTTGAGATCAAATAAAGATTGTTGCAGGTGGGGTTTTTTTGGTTTTGTTTTTGGTTTTTTTTTTTTTTGAGAAGGATAGTATTGGACAAACCTGTCTCCAGCAATCTAATATACTGTCTGATGTTCTTCTAGGAACAAATATATCATGTGGATTTTTATGTAGGAGACTTTTTAGACTTTTAAAGGTTGGGTGTTAGCCACAAGGTTCATGTGACATGACAAATGTGGAACATCTGTGTACTGGTGTGCATCACTGTTCTCAAAGTCATTCCCCTCACCACATGCATCGAATTAAATACAAGAATTTAGAGAAAAAATACTTGGAAGGATGCATTCTGTCAAATACAATGGGAAGGATCTGTTGTGCAAGCTGTTGGAGCTCGCTCACACACTTCTCCAGTCGTTTACTCAGAGGTCTGGTGTGCTCTGTGCCTCAACTGTTCCTCCCTTGGAGCCAGGAGAGTGGTATTGTGCTCTCCTAGCTGGTGGAAAACTGTTTTCTGGATAGAAATTAGAGTTTAGCATAAGGCCAAACTCTAAAGGGATTTCTAACAAACTAAAAGGATTTCTCAATGTAGTTTCTTGTTTGACTGATGTTTGGGCTGTGTGTGAGGTAAGTAGGGTGGCTGAGTTGGCTTCCTTGTATTGGAAACAAAGTGTGGCCAAGTGTCTTAAAGCAGGATCTCTCATATAAAAACATGAATCTTATTCATAAGTCTGCCTGAAATGATCTTACTTGGTGACTGATATCCTTGTAAACCCAAGAGTGCTACTGTTTGTCTCCATGCTATAGCTGCAGTAAGAGTTTTTGGCTGTACAATAAGTGTGATAGAGAAAAGAAAACAAAAGCAATTCTTATGGGTACAATTTGACCTGAAGCATTCTGGGCCAGAGGCTAGAAGTCCTCATTCTTCTAGAGTGATTACCAAATTGCCTGAAGGGCAATTTGCACTTCATTACAACCTGTACACTTGGTGCTGTCACCTGGGTCTGACAGAGCCAGTTTTAGATTGCAGGATACAGTATATTCAAAAATCAGAGTCAGCACGAAGGTCACAACTCATGTTGAGGTGGAACTCAAGTGCTGGTCTGGTGAAAAGCTCACTGCTGTGCAGAAGGCAAGGGGCAGATATTAATAGTTGTCGTCCTAGTGACTTGCATGCATTCAGAAGTGATTTGAAACTGTGTAGGTTTGAACACATTATTAAGTAGTGAGCCTTTTAAGTAATTTAAAGCTATCTTTCAGACATTGTCATTACAGAAAAGGGTTTATTGAGTTCTGGTACTCACAGCTAGAAACCAGTATTGGTTAATTAAAAATTTGGTCTTCACTTTCTAGTTTATCTTCACAGATTCAGATCTGGGACTGCAAATGTAAAGAGCCTCCTTTAGTTGGTCTGAACTTAGTTTCAAACATCTGTCTCTGAGATGACTTCTGAATACATCCTTCATACCTTATGATGGCTGTTTTCATGCTGAGCTTAACTCTCTTTGAATTTAATATTTCTGAGGCTTTTAAAATCTTGTTCAAAAGATAGTTAATAAGAGCTCCTACTCAAGAGTGCATGTAAAAGCTCTTGTCCCAACATAGCCACATATGACAGACTTGGGAAAGCTTGCTCATGCTGAAAATACCACTTCACTTGGAAACAGCTCCTGAATGATTCCTTGCTTTTAAAGGAGGTGTGAGAAATGGTCTGAAGTAAAGGGAGCATCTCTGGGGTTTGTTGTCCAGAGGCAGGTGCAAAAGGAGTGGACAGAAGTAGCATACATGCCTAAATAATTTGTGCATCCATTTCAATTGTTCTGTTCTCTTAGAATTTGCTGTGCTCTAATTAAGTAATTCTTGTCATAAAGCTCTAGTTAGCTCATAATAAAATGCATATTCTTTAGTCTTAGAAGTTGTGGGGAAATCATTTTTGTTTGAAACTGTTTTTGAAACTAATGTAATTTTTTTGTTTGTGTTTGTTTGTTTAGTGTTGGTTGGCTGTGTTTTTACCTTCTTCAAAAGCTGCTAATTCAAACCAAGCAGCCACTCTCTCACCCTAGTCTGCCTGGGCTCAGAGGCCACCCCCATGTACCTCTGTGAGCCCTGTGTCTTCAGGGAGTGATTTCTCTATTGCATTTACAGCAAACTTCGTGCTTCAGTGCTGGCTACAGGAAGTACATCTGAGTCATCCACCCTGTCCACAGGCACTTTGAAAGTCTGATGCAGAATCTGGGGTGATCTAATTGTGATCGGTCTGATACAGGACTTGCCAAGCTGAGTGTTTCTACTTGCAATGTTTTTTAATTTAGCTTTGTAAAACTGTAGTTAGGAAACAAATCTGTACATTCAGAATGCGTAGGTGTTAAATTCAGCTGGTTTCAAAAACCTTAAATGCAGCTTTGATGTAAATTACTTTATGTAAACACAGCAGTAACTTCACATCCGTACAACAATTGAAGTTCTGCAGCTTCTTTAACCCATGCTCCAGTTTTGTTAAACAATTGAGAGTAATCTTGGGAGGCCTTCTGGCTTCAGTCTGTTTTATTGCATGAAAACGTTCTTCAGAGTGCTGGGGAAAAAAAAGATAATTTTTCTAGGTCTTCGAAGAGACTTCTGATGTTTTGAGTCTTTGTTACACTAGAGGTCAGTGTATGATGGGAGCTTCTGTGCTGTGGTATAGAGTTTCTTGCAGAATCCTATTTCATCAACTTTGAAACCAGATTCTAAGAGAAACTGTAGCCTGTTACTATGGAAAAAACTTAACATTAAAGTGTCTTGTGACTTTCTTGGCTACGGGACTTTTTTGAGCTTCCTACTTAATTCTCCTTGCCTAACAAATATTAGGTGAATATCAGTATTAATGAGTCCTTTGATGTGGTAAGCATGAGTGTGCACAGTCACCTGCTCCAGCATGCACCTCAAACATTCATCTTTCATTTCAATACCATGACTTTTTGATTCAGATGTATGTCTGTATGCCAGTGTATTTACAGGAGTCATCCTCCGCTTGTGCTCTGTACCTATTAAGGGCATGGTGGGAGAATTGCACATGCATCTATTATTTTTAGAGTAGGTGTCAGCTTCCTGAGCACTGAGCTGGTAACTTCAGGTGGGTGGAAGGAACTTCCCTGTGTTGAGGGAAGCACAGTCAAGTATGATTCTATCATGATACTTGCAGAGATTCTTTCCTCAGTGGACCTTCTTCAGTTCTCCAGATAAGTAATTCCTTTAAACATCTGGAACATGCAAAAGCAGTTTTTTTCTGCAGACATCATTGGGCAGGGGCACTAGAGCAGGTGGCTGAACTACAGTGCTGTGATGGGAGGGGAAATGGGAGGGAAATGCACTGAAGGAGAGTCCTGGTGACTGGGGCAGGTTACGTCACAAATGACAATTTAGGTAGGATGGTGGAAATACCCCAGTGGGGAGAATCTGAGCTCTTGAATGTTTCCTCTGAGAACTGACTACAAACAAAAGTGCTCATATCCTGTTACTCAGGATAGCACTACTTTAACCTGTAGAGTATTCTGAAATGCCTCAGAAAAATGGAAGAACATGGGATGTCAAGAGTTTACAGGCTTGCAACGATGTAGAGGGTAAGTGCAGGCATAGAGCAGAATTTTGCTGTTCTTAAGTGATATCCTGAGTGATCAAGAGACCTGGACTGATGAATATCTTTGTGACCTTTCTTTTTGGTGAGGTGGAAGTGGGAGGGGAGACAGTTAAAGGAAAACCAGCAGCCTGAAAATCTTTGCACTTGGCTGCTGCCCAGTATGTTGTGCTACATGCCTCTGGAGCATTAAGGATAACACCTCAGCTGAGATAGTGTGAAGGAGCTGCTAGACTCTGGTTTAATTGAACTCTCTGTGTGGATTCCTGGCTTCACAGGAAAGATACTGCACTCTTCTACCTCTTTCCCGGGTTCTTCCAGGCTGCATTTTTTTTTGTTTCTGTAAGAAATGAAAATGTACCAGGGCTTTGCAGAATGAGGCTTTATCAAAATGTCTCTCCGGTGTTAGGCTTCATTTGGTTGGGCAAGAGCCTGAGAAGGTGGTGGCTTTCCAAAACTGAGGTAATGTAAGTAATTAGGCAACAAATAAAATACCCTAACAATTTTTTTTTCCTTTCCTATCTTTTTCTCATTGGAGGGACACAACCTTAAGTCAAAGCCTTCAGTTTCAGTGAAACTCTTCAAAATCTGTTCTGCATGTAAGAGCTCAGGAACTAGGAGACTTACCTTGAAGAAAAGAAGGTGGTGTAGGTGTCCTGTAGCCAGCCTAGTGAACAACCTGATGGGTCACTGCAGATTCTTGCAGAGCAGAAGTGCACAGTGACAGTCTTTCTGGGTTCAGTGTTCCTTGGTCAAGTGTTAAATCAGTCCAAATGTTGATTGCTATCTGCACCTTGAAGAATATTTGTCTAGAAGAAATGTAAGTTTGATTATTCTTCTGGATCAAAAATGATGTATCTTCGTGGCTAAGCAGAGATGATCACCCACTAGCCCCTCTTTCTAGTTCATAATATCAAATACCCAAATAATACTTTCATGCCTGTCTTTCCTTCATAATGTACTGACTAATTCTGGAATCTGTCAGTTGTGTAATAAAACAGAGTCCATCAAAAAGGCCAAGATTAGTATTTGGAGTGTCTTTTCCTGCTTTTGTTCTAAACTCTCAAAATGCAGGGGTTATCAGACATATAGTTCAAGTGGCTTGCCAGGCATTTCTCAGATGAACTGCAGAGAGAGTGCAAAAAGTTGCAGCCGAGGTCAGTCTTGAAAAGATTAGAATTCAATTGCCAGCCCTCATGTTTTCATTTCAATCTCAAATGTTTCCTCATAGGTGCTCTGTATTTGTTAGGTCTTATGTTTGTCTTGTCATGTGTTCTTGCCAAAACTTCTTGTAAGAGTCCTGACACCATCAAAGATCTGTAGAATATAGTGACATAGGCAAATATATATATATATATAAAACTCCAAACCACTCTGTCAAGATATTTCAACTCACACCAGTTATTCGAGATTCCTTTAAAAGGGTATTCTTTGACAGGCTTCAAAGCTGCAGGCCTTCAAAACTGCACCACCCCAGTCTTCTCTCTCTTGTTCCAATACACAAATGTAGCATTTGCCAAAAAAGGAGGAATTTGCCAAAAAAAAAGGAGAAATTAATAAAATGTACTAGTGGGACAGTGGCAGTGTGCTCCAGGTTTATTGTGTTCTGTCCACTATAAATGTCCCCTCTTCCCACCTCACAGTTGCTTCCAGGAAGTCTCTGAAGTAGTTGACCCAAACGATAGCTGGATTTCAAATCCTTTCTTTTCTGTTTTTTTAAAAAACACTGATAGATAAAGAGGAAGAAAGTAGGAACAGCAGAAGTAATCAGGCAACCTTATGGTAAAGTAGAAGGAAGAACCAAGAACTATAGGATGGTGGAATAACTACTTTATCTTTCTTCCAGCTATTATTGGCCATCTTTTTTCTTTACCTTTCCTACCAGACTGAAGTGCCTACTCATTCACCCTTCTAAAGTGCAGGCGTGCTCATTTGAGGGGCATGGAAGTTGGAAATGCAAAAACAATAGCATGTGGTGTACCATATTCTTGGAACTTCAGGCCAGTTTCCTCCCTGAAATACAGAAATAAATGTGGGTAGCTCTTACGAACTGTCTTAGTTCCATTGTTGTGAACAGCTACCTAAAATTAGGGACAAGACTGATTTGCTGCCTTACCTGTCCCCATGCATTTTAAGGTATTCTGTGTTTGGGGGTTGGCTTGTCTTCTAAAATCGGAATTTTTCCCAACTCAGGCAAAAGTTCTGTCTTATCTGTCTTTTCAATGAATTATTTTTGTTTTGACCTCTTCTCTAGATGCTGTTATTAGAGTCTGACATGTTCAGCAGCTGCAGGAAGCAGAGCAGTGACCTGACTGCTCTTGAAAGTTATTGCTCTAGTCACATTTGATATAGTGACTTCATTTTGTACCTCTTAATAGTTTAAAAAAAAAGGAAGTTGAATAAAGCATCTGTGAAAGTGAAAGCAGTATATTTGGCACCTAAACATATGGGAGTGAGCTGACCCTGAGCTGAGCAAGAGTAAAAATGCTATTTCACTTACCAGCCAGCTCTAAGAGGAGGGAGACAATAATCTGCAATAGCACAGACTGCTTCAGGTGGTTCAGGTCTGAGTTGGAGAACTCTTCACTGCTCTGTGGAAAGAAACAACTGCATATGGTACAGAATAGAGTAAGAAGCCCAGAGCACTTGGTTATTTGAAGTTCTTATAGATTCAGGGTATTGGCAGCTTTAAGGACAATGTGGTGCTGGGATAATTCAGCTAGTTTGAAACAATCTAACTTGGGTACTTAATCAACATGAGTTTCCTCAGGGGCTGAATCACCCTGCAAATAATCTTGCAGGCACAGCCAGAGGTGCTTTGCATTTGTCAAAGAAGAAAATAAAACCAGTTGTGGTTCCAGGTGTGGGATCAGATATCAGGCCATGTGGCAGGTGTTGTTTGCAGAACTGCTTGATAGGTCAAGTGCTCTAAGCTAGGAGAAGTCTTGGGTCTGTCAACTGATTGCTGTGGTTCTAGACAGAGAATTGGCTTTTTTGGTTGCATCCACTGATGTTTAAAATTAAAGATTTTGAGGGTAATTTGGTAGATGCTGCTGGTTTTGTTATTATCTCCAGTGATGCTTGACCTTATTGAAAGACTGAATATAACACAGTCTTCCTGTGGGGTGGCTAAGGGAAAGCTCAGAGTTTCTAGAGAAACTAGTAGTTAAAGAATGTCTCCTTTTAAAGAGTCAGACTAGTAGCTGTGGAGGGTCAAGTTCCTCAGGGTTCCCAGGAAACCTGCAAGATCTCTCTTTCTCTGTGAATATGACTGCAGTGCCATCCAGGGCTTTGAAGAGCACTGGTGCTTGTGGTGATGATCGTGTCTATATGAATGGGCCAGGTGGCAATATGCTCCAAGCTGCTTCACCCCTTGCAGTCAATCAGTTCATCCCCTTTGTGCCTGCTAGTTCTGAAATGGTTGTC
>VZTN01020672.1:6563-31624 GCA_013400515.1 Erpornis zantholeuca
CTGCCTTTTGAGAAAATAAAAAAAAAAAAATATATATATATCTCTGAATAAAAAGCCAAACCTCAAAACAACACTGGGAAAAAGTGAAAGGAAAAGACATTCTGGGTTAAACATGACCCTCATACCTGCCAAATTCACATCAAAATATTTGTTCATTGGATTTCAAACCCACTGTAGCTTGCTCTCCTCTGATTGCAGGGATTGCAAACTGGAAATCTCCATGTTGGACATTTGCAGGGCTTGAGGCACAGGGATTCAAGGAATCCGTGTCAATAAAAGTGACAGTCTTTGCCTTGCCTCTCTGGAAAAGCAACACTGTAACCCCACTGCCCCACACCCAAATTGTGGTTCTGAATGCAGTGAACCTTAGTCAAACCTTAATAAATACGGAAGAGAGCAAGTACTTTCATAAACTTCACTGTCACCGCAGTTAAAACTATACTTGGGGGTTCTGTGGCACGCTCCATTATTTTATTCTGCATTTTCATTTAATTCCATAAACAGAAGTTCAGCAGAAGTACACAACTTAATTTTAGGAATTTATATTGATGCCAAACCATAATTTTACCTAAAAATCAGATTATCACAGACTTTAGGGAATCTGGGGGGCTAACACTAGTCCCTAAGTGAATGCAAGCTTCCAAGCAATCCCTGCCCTTTCCTTTGTACTTTTCTGGTGTGATTTTGACAGGAAAATGTTGCCACAGCAAGAGCAGCAGCAATTCTCCATGAGCCAAAGGCAGGGAAGCAGCAGGGACACCACTGGAAGGTTGGACCATCCTGGTTCAAGCAATTTCTTGCCAAAGGCTGACCTTCCAGAAGGAGAGAAAGCTCTTTGCTCCGAGCAGGGCAGAGATCTCTGCTCCAGACCTTCCATTTCTCTGCCAGGAGCAGGTACCCAGGAGCTCCTGGGTGTGTGCTGTTCCCTTCCACAGCTCTTTGGCCAAGCCCCCACTACTCCAAAACACACCTCCCACCTTTCCCCACTCTGCACAGCCCAAATGCTGAGCAGCTGGGTGGCCACATCTCAGCTCCTGTGTGCCCATCCAGGAGTGCCCCAGCCCCACGGAGCTGGCCCCAGCCTGGTTTGGAAGGAGCACGGAGCCTGCCAAGCTGCCATCCTGTCACAGTGCTGGGTGCCAAAACATTTCAGTCAGGCTCCAGTATGTGCTGCAACACTGGCATGTATAATTACAACTTAGAGAAGAAAAACAGCTTTTCAGCTGGTGCATTACAGGAAGGGAAAATGATATTTTCCAGAGCACTGAGCTTGGGGAAGATTAGCTGCTCCCTCTGCCGCTGGCTTTTATATTTGGGAAAGAAGAGAAAGGAGAAACTCCCCGGATGGCTCTGTAGACTGAGATGCTCCTCACAAGCCTTTACCCACATGGCCTCTGCCCCTTCCACAGCTGCTTCCACTGCCCTCGCTCCCAATTTGCCCCTTGGAACTTCAAACAAAGAAGAACTCGGTTCCTGGATGCAATTGGTGGTGGTGGCACAGTTCCTGCCCCATTTCATCTGTCCTTTTGTGTTTGTTTTCATCTTGCAAGAACCCCTACTATTTATGCTCATCCCTCTGCAAAACTTTCTAATTCGAGTCCACCTGAAGTGGGGGCAAAGAAATACATTCAGACTTTTACTCTGGAAATTGTCCTTTTCATCACTTCTTCTTTCTCTTGACTTTCCCATCTTTGCAGTAAATCACAGCTTTTTCCTTCCAGTCTACTTCACTTATAGGCTTATAATAAACATACACATCACACTGATAAAATTTAAACTCTGAAAATATCTTGAGGTATGCTGAATCCATCCTTTGGGCTGGAGGACCTAATTTCTTGTTGTGACCCATGGAATTTCTTCTTGTTGAGTCACCTATGCAATGTGAGATGCACATCCGACTTTACCAGAACAAATTTCTTCAGTTATGAGGTAAAGTTCTGAAGCTGAGCATGCAAAGTGGCCACTAAGAGATACTGAAATCTTGCAAGGAGTTGCAGAGATACCAAGCAGTATCATTGTTCTACAGCTCACAGAATTCCCCTCTGAGGCATCTCACACTTTATCACAGAAAATGCTCACTAAATGATGATTACTTTCACTTCAGTTCTGCTAGAGAATCTAACTGAGGGGGAAAAAAAAATGACTGGAAACTTTCCAATGGGTTTTCTGAAGGAAAAACACTCCACATGTAAAAATCAAAACATTTGGTGGGAATGTGTTGATTTCAATGTATTTTTGATGGGTTTCTCCTGTAAATGTGCCCAGTTCCTCTCTGATGTACTGCCAGCCTGGCTGTCTGTTGTGCAAGCCCAACAGCTGTCTACCTGGTGGCCTTCCAGAGCCTGCAGGGCGTGTGGGGAGCCAGCAGCACTGGGACTCCTCACCCACAGGGGAACAAAACTCACTGCTCCTCCTTCATCCTGCTGGGTACAGCACACAGAGCTGTCCTGCTCTGCTCCAGGCACTGCCAGGAACTGTGCCAAGAGCTTGCACGGCAGAGGCTGCAGCAGAAAGGGGTGCTGGTGCTCATGGGGAAAGAGATCACATCACTAATAAGTGATTAGCAGCTCACAGTAATTACCTGAGTACTCCAGCCTGCGTGCATACGTGCAAATACAGCTGGAAACGTGTGCCAGTGTGCACACCCTCATACACACGCTCATGTAAGTTTAAGGAACACCTTTCATCCTCTCTTACATAAGATGAGGTATTTTTGGTGCAGCACGCTGAAATCTAAGCAAAGAAGCTCCAGAAGTTGGCATTATTTCCACTTAATCAGTATGAAATCATTATAGCTTTGCTATGAAAATGAAACAACCCTAGTCATACAAGATACATCATGACACAGAAAAATTAGAAAACACTGTGAGCTCTGCACAGCAAGATTTGTAAGCCTGCCAGCAGAACCACAAACTTGCACAGCTCTAATTTGTCTAGGAAAAAGGGGTGTTTAATTGCTGTGCATAATAAACACACAAACGTCAGAGAGCAGCCACAGATAACATGCACGAGTAGATTCCAGCTGTACTGCCAAGGAAAGATAAAAGTGATTTATTTTATATCTTGATCTTAAGTCCAATAAATCACATTAAAATAAAATGACCAAATTTCCCTAAGTGCTCAGCACTCAGCAGCTCTGGCTGGCCTGGCCATCGAGCTCTTTAGGAAGCACATTGATGTCATTTAGGTGTACACAGGGTGCAGAGCCATGCTGCACTACCTGAGCTTCCGGGGCTCCACAGGCAATAGCTGCTCACTTGCTCAATTAGCCCACACAAGGCCAAGCACCTGAATTTGTTTATTGAGAGCTAACTCTGGTCAATCTTATCTCTGCTCCATGTGCAAGTCCCCTAAGCATCAGCTGGTGGCTTTCAAAAGCCTGCCCAGGTTGTATGGCCCTAATGAGAGCCTCCAGGGTCCAACCCTTGTGTAAATATCCAGCCAGACCTTCATCCTTGCTCTACCCCTAACAGCCAGCACACAGCACCAGACTGTGTACGTGAACTGCTGGGTTATGAAATCATCTTCATAGCTCAGAGTTATTTTTTTTTCTTTCCCTGCAGAGGCTGATGGGGAAATACATCAGTGATTTACAGTGAAAGGGAACTGGTCACTGGAAACTTGGGGGAACTGGTCTGCTGGAAAGGAGGTTTCTTTGAGGGGCTGGGACAGGCTGACACCAAACTGAAACTGGCCTAACATCAAACTCTTCATACCCTCTTCTTCTCAAGCTCATCTTTTATTGAGAGCCAGAGAGGAGAGTACATGGTTTGGATATGCAAACCATTCCTGCAGGCTGGGATGGAATCCAAGCCACAATTTAACCAATTGCAAGTGTCCAACTCAGTGAATGCTTCAGGTCACGTTGGATCAGAGTTCGTTTCTGTGTTTTGCAACGTTTGAGTTTAAATTGTTTTTCTGTTTGTGATCATTAAAACTTACTTTACTGATGATGAAGTTGTCTGAGATTTTATTGAATCTGGAATCCAGAAATTACAAGCCTCTCCAAAGTGCTGATATTTTTTTTCCTCTAAGACAACTTTTAATTGAATAATCAGTTCCTCATTACCTTTCTTTTTCTGCCTGACTGGCTTCAAGAACAAAAATAAGAACTTTTCCTTTCCATACTGAGATGACATTCCACTGTTAGAGACTTTTGCTCAAGTTTTTAGACACCTTGGGGTTTATCTCTTTTCACAGAAGTCCTGCTTTGTACATGGCATTCTTATGACCTGCAACTACCCTTTCTATACTGCAAAGCATTCCTTGCATTATAGTCAACACAAAAATTCGATCTCCAATTCCCCTAAAAAGTAATGGCACAACAAATAAAGTTGAATATCTAGTGGATTTTTTTTCTGCTTATTCACAGGACAGGATTTATGTGAGAATTAAACTACTCTTTACTTGATTCAGGAAGAAAGCTGCAGACTTGCAGGGTCTCCTGAAAGGAAAATATTCATAAATTATCTGGCTGCTGTGTGCTTGAAATCTATGGCAGAGGTGAGAACTTGGCTTGCTTTTTTTGGCCAAGTGCACGAGGTCCTGCCTCATCCCCAGTGCCATTTGTCTAAATATGAATAACACATCTAAGATCTTTCAACTCCTTCAGGTCTTACATCAATCTAATCAAAAATAGCTCTAGAAAATCAGGGTACTTTAATTGCTTCTTCCCTTTAAACTTGTAGGGACCAGAGTTTGAAGAAAGACCGTGCACAACAGTGAGGCCATTTCTCCCTAGGACCACAGTGCCGAAAAAAAGCTTTACCTGAACATGAAAAAGATATTGCCATCGTAAATACAGACAATAAATAAATTCGTCCTTTGTTCTAGTGGAAGGTGCACAGTTGGAGAAAGGAGAGGCTTGGGACTCAGTGTTATTTAGTGCAGGGGACTGCTGAGCCATCTGTCCATGAGCAGATAGCATCCTCTCCCATTTGTGCTGGAATAATCTCGCTGCGACATCTCGCTAGAGCAAGGTGGGTAATGAAAAACTGACTGCAAGAACTGAATAGAAAAGTCAGATTGAAGAAGGTTATTAAGGGAAAATCTTAATAGAGAAGACACTCACATGAGAGAATATTATGATGCTAAGGATGCAGAGACAGACACGAACAGCACCTCCCTAATCTCTTGCATACTCAGAGAGTGAGAACATATTTATGTGAGAGAGTAGAGCTGGAAATTTGTCTCTGGCCACAGAAAAAGTTCTTTATCTCATACTGGTTGGCCAATGGACAAAATACTAAAAATAAAGCTCAAATGAAAATATAGTTTTAAATTCTGAATAGTTATCAAAGTGCAAATAATGAAAGCTGATAAGAAAAGCTGACTAAGGCATTTGCCAGAATCACTTGTTAAAAAGCTGTCATTAGCTACTGCCAAATCACAGAGAAGAATGAGAGAAGGCAGCAATGTTAAACTACTTCTAAGCATATTTTTAAAACATGAAACAAACAATAAAAACCACAACAAAATATAACTCTATTGCTAAAACAGGTATTTAGTTGCCACAAGTAATATAACAAATGTAGAAAACACATACTTTTTTATGGAGCCAGATTTCTTTGAAACTTGTAACTTAGATTTTGTGTGAGAAACTGGCAAGCAGTTAAAGCATTAGGGTGAGAGGATTCAGGCATTGGAAGTGAGAAGTCTGTGTTTAAGCTTATAACCTGTGATCCAACCTTCTATCTCCCTGGCACTATTTATATAGCAAATAGATCATTGTTATGGGATTTAACATAACTGAGCTGTGTTATAAGCAGCAAGCTAAAATAAAATGTTGCACTGCCTTTGTCAGAAATGGGAGAACACACACACACACACATCCCTTTGCAAATCAGGGGGCAAACATCAGATTTAAAGCTGCGTCTCAGAGTCCAAATGAATCAGGGCAAGTTGTTCGGTCAAACACATAAAGGGCTAGAAGTCTCCTAATGACTTTACAAGTCATCTTAAAGCCACTCAATTTAGATAACCTTTTCAGAATAATGGCTTCTAAAGCTGCAATTCAGCACAAATCTGGCAATTTTACTGTACAGCACATCCACATCTTTGAGAAATGATCAAGGAAAGATTAAACCGCTTCACAATAGGATAAACTATTGCTTCAACTTGCAGTTTTAAGTGAAGTATTATCAAGATCATCTTGAAGAACCCCACTTTACTATTTAGATTCTCTAGTACCCAGAACGCTTCTTTAGGTTCATCAGACTTACAATAAGAGGGAGAAGGGAGATTTAGTAAGTCAATAGTGCTTGCTAAACTACATTTCTCAGGCTGAGTTACAAGCACATTATGCTTTATAAATTAAACTGGACTGTCAAGATAAATGCATAGGCAATACGGTGCTATTTGTAAGTAAATGCCTCTTTATGTTTAAACAGGTTCTTATAGACCAAGAGGCTGAATCTCTTTTTCCTAACAACATTATAAATCTAAAAGCCAAAGGAATAAAATGAGAAGGAAGTGGGCCCTAGGTCTTTGTGAAGGATTGATGACTCAAGCAGTACTAAGTCTACCAGAAATGATTCTTTTTCTTGCCTTTAGTTGGCTTTTGTCTAATCATCATGGGGAGAAGGGGGAGGGAAGACAGAGAGAAGGGGAATAAAGAAAAAGCAATTTTAGCTTTTTACTCCTTCTTTTAGGAAAAATTGCCTTACTTACCTGCATATCGTGAGATACAGATAGCACTAAGTCAGCAAATTACTTGTTCTGCTGGATATGCTGTACTTACCATGATTCACCCTGCCACTTACAGTGAAATGACACCCTATTGTAGCAGCAGAATGACTGCACTCTGAGGCTGCAGAAACATTCAGCAATTATCACCAGCAAGAAGGGTGCATCTGTTGGCAAACTACAAAATAGCAGTCCCCCAGCCCCATAAGCTTGTCATCCATCTCTGCCCAGGAAGTGAAATGTTTCTGCATCCAGACCTTGCAGGGAATGAATCAGGGCCCACAAAGAACGAGCAGGATGTGCCACCAGCACCTCAAACCCTGCAGGACTGGGGCAGTTCTCTGCAGGCTTCTCTTGTCCCTGCACTATAGGGCAGCACCCTTCAATTTCTGTATTAACCCACCCAATTAATGCCTGAAATGGTAATTTCTGCCATCTATCTGAAGGTGCTGGAACAATTCAAACAGGCAAGCAGTAATAAGCATCTTTGCAGAAGCAAAGCACATAAAAGGCACTCATGTTATTCAGCATAAAGAGAAGCCAGTCAGACAGATTTGGTTTCAGAGTCTCTTTTCAAAGGTGGTGGACTCTGCTGCTAAGGTTGCTGATGCCTCTGGCACTCAAGAACATGCCTACAAATTTTGTTGGCAATCCCTGCACGAGCCACAGAAATATTAAATGTCAGCAGCTGGGCTGGGGGCTCTGTGAGGGGAGCCTGGAGCTGCCCTGTGCTGGGCATAGCCCATCCTGGTCACCCCTGAGCCTCAGCCAGGCTTGGAACACCTCTGGAAGAATGTGCTCCAGAGAGGACAGAACCTGCCCAGGCCCACCAGCTTTTCCATCTCCTTCTCTCCCCCATCCCACTGAGGAGAGGAATAGGGTGCAAGGCTGTGTGGGCAGCTGGCAGAGAGCTCGAGCCAACCTCCACCTCCCTGATAAACTGCAGCTGAACAGGAGCACTTGGTGCTGAGCTCAGTGTTTGTAAGTGTCATTATTTAGCAGCCAGAGGGCCAGAGACGGCTTTAAAACCACCACATTTGCAGGATTCAGGCTGTGTCTCCCTTTCCCCACCACAATGAACAGTGAAATCCACAAATTCTGACACCCATACAGCCCAAAATATTGTCCCTCCTCTAAATGAGTGTTTTATCCCAACATCAGGTGGATTGCAGACCCCAGAGTTTGTGGATGTCTGACTGTCCAATTCCAGCAGTGAAAACGTGATGCAAATGTTCAGCTTTGTGTTGGAACAGAACACCCATAGGTAGTAGTTCTGCAATAGTATTTATGCCTATAGGAGGCCAAAGTTTTAATTTTAAAGATCTCTCTTTTCCTTCATTAATTAAATATTTGATTTCCTGGTTAAAAAAATAAAAAATAAAAAAAGACCCATTCCTTACTGGAACAAGTGCACAGATTGCATTAATGGAGTGTTTTTATAATTGCATGGACTGTTTGGACATCCCAAAAAGACAAAGTTTCCATGCAGTGCCTGCAGGAACAGATTTATTTTGGTTTTTTTGAATGATTCATCAGGAAATTCATCCTTTTTCCTACTGTTTTTGTTTCACTTTATGCACTTGTTAAGGAAATCAATGAATAGAAACCATTTCTGCATCCCCCCAATAACTAATTGTATTTATATTTCACTCTGTTTTAGTCAAGGCATTTTCACCCAGTACATAACTCCCTCAGTAGCAGTTCCAGCTCGAAAGAGGGGAGGTGAGTGGTCCCTTCATTATAATCTGTAAAGGTGCCACTTTTTATCTACTGCCCTTTGATAAGAAAGCCAAGATTTCCCACTCAGCTGATTAAAACTGAGTGACTGCATAAGATTATTATAATCTCATCTATTACTCAAATGAAATGGTTACCTACTGCATCATAGTGGCTAAGAAGGAAAAAAGGCTCCTTTCTGTGTTGAGACTCAGTAAATTATCAGCTTTCCCATATTTAGTTCATTGTTAAGTCACACAAGGAGGTGTCTCTGCTGGCATGTGTTGCAACCCCAAGTGGAAACATTTTATGCTGCCTTTTATGTTGGTGCTACAATACAGTAAAGACAAAGGATGGGTTAACATCAGTTCAGTACTGCAGGAGCTGTGGGCAGCCTGTCTTTTACTGCATTGCTTTCAGAAGCCCAGAAAAATTAAAAAGCTATTAAGAGCACCACCAGCATTTTCTAAAGACACCAGATTATCATTTTCTCCTGACCAAGTTCTCCCAGAGAAGTCACTGGAAAGTTGCAGAGTGCATGATACAAGACAAAAACAGCAAAGCTGTGGGGGTTCAGCCACTGCAAAGCAGTGAGAGCCATCCCTGTCCTTCCCCATGCCCAGGATGCCACCAGGATATCCTGGCAGTATATGGGACATATTTCTGGCCTGAAAATGAAGATGGATTTTTTTTTTTCCCCTGAGAAACTCTTTCCATTTCCAGACTACAAAGGCAGAAAAGTACATTTCCTCTCCTTCCCTCTTTCCTCCAGGATGAGGACATGTACCTTTCAGCTCTCCTGCCCTGTCTCTCACCAGCAGTCCTGGTCTGGTTTTGTACCATGCTGCACCCCAGTGCAATAGCCAAGGGAGGAGCTGCCAGGGTCACACTCAGAGTGTGAGATCACTCATCCACAGCCTGCTGCAAAGGTCATGCTGGGAGGTGCTCCATTTCCCTCAAATTTACCTCTGCCTCTCACCTGAAGTAAAGACACACTCTTGGCATGCATGGATGGCCACACAAAAGTCAGTCATGGGCATCAGTTTGTCTGGGGTTCTCTATTTCCTAAAAGTGCCCAAGGTTCCCCATCTTTAACATGCTGATAACTTTCACAAGGCTTGGAAAGAGAGAATTGATAATAACATTGGTGTTCATGCTGTGTGCAGTTTCTAGCAATTTGAGTACTGTAGTCTCTAACCAAAGTTTCTGTAAGACTCAGAAATCAGGACAACAATTGGTTTCCATTGTCTGTCACATTTAAATATGAGAATAGCTGGAGAGGAAGGAATGGTTTTATCCCCTCCAGCCTAAGTTCTGCCCTTAAGTTCCACAGGCAGAGAGATAGGACTTTATGAGAACAAATGTTTTGCAGTCACATTGCATGTGAAAATATCCTAGCTCTCTGTATAGAGCCTGAAATATTTCTATATTGCTCTTTATAGACTAGTGGACATGCTTGTAGAACAGAAATATCTCTTTAAATTCCAAAGTCAAAAAGTGATGTGCTTCAAAACAACATGACTTCATTTCAACCTGGATAATACACTGCAACCCAGACATTTAAATTCCTGATTCTTACTACAGAATCCTCTAGAACTAGTGCTGAGATGGCAGCTTGGCTTTCTGTTAGACTGTAGCCCATCTCAAAGGAGAAAAAAAAAAAAAAAGAAATTCCTGATTAAGTTGAAGATGCTAAACAGTTTTTGAATGTCTGTCTAATAGAGGAAGAAATGGAATTTGTAAAGGAATAGCTATAAAACTTCAGTGTGCATCTAGCAGGAGACAACTTCCATATCCTGATCTAAAGTCTCCCTGCAGTGCCCAAGGCATCTTTCCAAGAGGTAGAATGATATTCCAAAACAAAGGGCTGTGATTTCTCTTATAAAAGTTAATGGTTATTACCAGGCTTTTGCTGATAGAATGCTCTTTCTTCAGCTGTCTTCTTGCTTAAAAATTAAATAACAGTAGGTTGATATCTTGAGGCGATATAAATAAATCCATTCATTATCTAGTACCAATTTCCAAAACTTCAACTGGCTCACAGCAAGAATGCTGGGATGCACCTGGAAAGGCTCAGTCTAAGGCAGGTGTGACTGCAGGACCACTGAGATCTCCAGACTGCAGAGGTTCTTTACTATGTGGGCAGCTAAGCATCCTTTATAGAAGCACTTACAAGCACAGCCTGAACTGTCCTCAGGACATCTCAAAAATGACAGAAAACCATGGGGTTTTCTGTCCCATGCCTGAAGCTTCTTCTTTAGATAAGAAACAGGGACCAATTCCTGTCCATATTTTCCAGAGTAACTTAGTAACCTGGGATGTTTTTTTTTTTAATTCTTTATATTTTAAGTATCAAATTATAAGTAAAAAATATTTCATAGTGTCTCCTGTTACAGCCTAAGATGTGTTCTTTTATTACACCTTTTTTTTTTTAAATATTTTTCTGGCTGTTGTATTGACAGCTATGCAAATAGTGCCAAAACTTCTCAAGTTTCGAAGTTACGGATTTTTAATCAGGTGCAAAAATTGTCTCACAGTAACATTTAAATCCTGAGGCTACACAAGTTGGGTTTTTTTTGATAATTGTACATAGATTTAAAGAGCACAGTCATCTTTTTGTTCTGTAAGTGCTGAACCACTCTGAGTTGTAATGAACCTTTAACTGCACTTGTGTTGCAAAGAGCCATCTGAGTGTAACACCACTCCATTTGCATGGAAGTGATCCCAAACTTCCAACTCTTTTCTTGTCATCTGCTTCGTTAAACTGGCACTGAGAGGAACTGTTTATAGTTTTAAAACATCTCACAGTAAAAGTTGGTAAACGAGCCACCTTTTCCTACTGTGGAAGGGAAAAGATCTCTCTTTAAAAAGAGCAAAGTTCTGAAGAATTAGCTAAATTATTTAATCTCATGTAGGTACTGACATTACCCTTTACTAAAATGAATCATTTAACCTCAAGCAATGCTGATATTGGGGAACTATCGTCAACTAAAGAAGAATTGCACTCATTATCTGGGCTCCAACTCTACTGATAAGAGGAAGATGAAAGCATTTGGGCACTGCAATAGAAGGATGGAATGCTTTAAAATCTGATATTGTGCAGGCTGTGCTGTGTCCCCTTCTGCTGGCACTCCCTGGGCAGGAGGAGCAGCTCAGGTCCTGAAGCTCTGCTGTCAAATGGGCAGCACTGCCACCCCTGGGCTTCCACTGCCCCCAGCCCCACCCCTGTCACACAAAGAGTTCACCTCAAGTCCCAGGTGTGCAAGTGGGAGCAAACCACACTGCACTGTATTTATCCTGCACAGTGTTTTGGCTTTATTTTACTTCATCTGTTTAATTTCCATCTGAATTATAGTTTTGTAACTCAACCGCAGCCCAGATTAATTTAATTAAAAAGTGAAAGTATCACGCTGTGTATCAAAAGCACATAGCCACCAAGATATTTATCTTGCAAGCCAACTATTTAAAACAAAGTCTATCACCCCTGGAAATTAAAATACAAAGTAAAAAAAAAATAAAATCACTTATCCTCATTTGCTTGGATACCACATGAACAAATGGTACAAGAAATCATCTTACTTTCTCAGCCAAAATACCAGAGGTCTTTTAAAGGCCTGCTTGGTAAAACTACAAGAATATCATTGATAGAAAGGAAACTCAAGAGAAATCTGTTCAGCTGATGTCTCAGAGTTCATTTCTGTTTTCTTATGCACCTTTTGGCAGGAGGGACCCAGCAGGGAACACATATCACCTTAATTAGGTCTGTTCCTAAGTCTACAAAGGTGACTGGCATGTTTTTCAAAAGCAGCAGCTTTAGATACATAAAGTAGTGTACAGCTGGAGAAAAAATGGAAGGGGGAAGAAACCAACCTTGTGAGGAATTTTGACAGATGTGCATATCTCTCAAATAATTATGGAGACTTTAAATGATGGTTTGAACTAAAGTTCACTCAAACCATTACCTGGCCTACACACAGATATGTTTGACCATATAACTGATCAGAGAACTGAATGCAAAAGGAGGTCATGGTATTTATTCTGACTTGCACAGGAGAATTTTCATGATGATTTTATGACTTCATTGACAGATCTGTAATTACCTTTCAAAAGATGTCATGAAAGTAATGAATCAAAGGGAAGAAACATTGTTGAAAACATCTTAGAAAAAACATCTGAGACTCAGGTAACTAGGTCAGGCAAGATATGTGGGTGGTTCTCTCCACAGTTTTAAACACTTCAGGACTAACACTGCTGAAATTTAGCTGATGAGCATTTATTCCTAAGCTGAT
Source organism: Erpornis zantholeuca (assembly GCA_013400515.1). Lineage (NCBI taxonomy): Eukaryota > Metazoa > Chordata > Aves > Passeriformes > Timaliidae > Erpornis > Erpornis zantholeuca. The sequence continues at coordinate 19,253 of VZTN01020672.1, forward strand.
GGAGGACCAGGCTTCATTATTGGGGGAAAACAGATCTCTTTTCAGGGTTAAAGAAAAATGCCTTTACCCAATTTAATAGTAGATTTAGAAGTCATTTCTTTGTGAAATGCCAATTATTATTCTCTTATGTAAATATTTCTCCAAATTAGAAAATAAAGGAGCTGTGTCCCTTGGCCTCAATATCAGCCTCTTTCTTCCTATAGGAGACATTATGTCCTCTGAGCTCCAGAAAAACCTTCTGACTTAGAATAGAGGTGCTGCAGCATTCTGCCCTATTTCCCCTACCCTTTACCCCACATCCTGGTAGAACAATCAAATTAAAAAAGCTCTCAGTCTTTTATAAAGCACGTTGGCCACAGGTAGCAATGGAAAACAGACACCACTGCACTTAACTCAAATGAAACTGCTTTGTTTGCAGCATTACCAGACAATGATTACATTAAAAGCATTAAATTTGAAGCTTTTGTTATATATAGCTCTGTGTTCACAAAGAAAAAATTTAAAAATGAAAAAAGCACTGCTTTTCTTTAGGTTCAGAACAAACAAAAATGGCTTTCTGTATGAACTGGTGAAAGTTCTGTTATTTTTCAACACCACTTTTTTCTGAAAATTTAACTCCAATCCTTCTCTCCAAGAGCTTTCTTACTAAGAGGTTCACTGCCACTCAATCTGCATGAAACTGTAAATGCATTACTAATTGATACAAACTTTCAAGTGATGGATTACAAATTAATTTTCACTTTTTTATGATAATTTTATATTAATTAAATGCATCATATTAATTAAGTCAAAATAAATTAGCTCTTGGAAGGAAAAGTTAAAATTAATTACTTTGTGGCATGTTTCATAAAATACATTGAGGAACTCTGGACTGAGCTTCACCTCTAGTACATCATATTATACCATTAATAAAGATGAAGAAATATCTAGCAAAAAGTAGGAGGTTTTAATCACAGAAGGCATGGTAAAGTTCACATGACAAAAACGAGTCAGGGCTTAATTCCTGGTTGACACAAATGTGGTTATTTGCTCAATGAAATACCAGGGAGAAACTCAGTAGATTAGGTAGGCTTAGATAGAGGGTCAAGGAGATTAAATCCAAAGCCTCACTGCTTCCTTACGAGACAGCTCACCTATTAAATCGAGTGGTTTTATGCTTGTTAGTACAAAACATAGAAAACTCCTCAGGTATTTGCATTCCCATAAAACTAAGAAATAGCCATTGTGGATAGTTCCATGGAATCAAAAGCTATAAGAGGAAGAAAAGTAATCAGGAAGAGAACAAAAGCCAACAATATCTGATATATGAAGGGAACAGAGAAAAAATGAGTGAGAGTAACCATTTGAAAGGCAACTCCAACCCACAAGGCCCAGAGATTGCTGTTCAATGAAGGACTGCATTTTATCAACACCTTATTCTGATCCAGCACTGAGCAGGGAGCTCCCCTGGCAGCCACCATAACATTGACCCTGCACTTTCAGTATTAATTGTCCAGCACTGACTGCCTTTGGTGATTGCTACCTCTTGTCTGGTATTGGTTTCACTACACTTTCAGCTCATTTAAACCAAACAAATTCTGTTCTCCCCAAAATGTCACAAAGCTATAATCTTGTTTCAAGTGTGATTCTTTAATTCAGAAGTTTGAGAATTCTTGTCCCTCAAAATTTCTAAATGTCACGTAGGTTTGAGTCTCCAATTTCGAGTTTTTCATTAGAGTCACTATCATGACATTCTCAGTGGATAACTTTAAATTTCTTTCAAAGATCAGAAACAAATTCAGAGATCCACCTCCCTCTTTACAGTGGAGTATATCAGAAGAAAATCTGAGTGAATGGAGTTGCAGTGGTGAACTTCAGAGGGAAACCAGGGGGAATGGCAGACAGGATTAAAAGTGAATTCACCTTCAGAACAAACAACAAGGTCCAGCCTGAACCAAGAACATTTTGCAATGTAAGATTCATAAAGTTTAGGACATAAACAGTTTGGACAGTAGTCAGGGTACTTATACAGCCTCATTTCTTGCCTAATCTTTCATTACTGGAGTTTTACAGTTCTTCATTAAAAAGAAAAAAAATAAACTCTCAAAACACAGTGACTCCTTCAGAACCGAAAAGCTCCTCTGATTTCGGAAAGAGCTGAAATATGTCAGAACTTTCAAAAAATAGCAATGAATTGTATGATAGAAAGGGACAGGGCACAGGACCCCTGGACAACCTTACTCACTTTCCACCTCTGCCTTCCCACACCAGTGATGAACAAACTGCGTCACCTTCGTGCCTGGACAGCACTTACCAAGCTAAGTTAATTAAATGCTAAATCCTCGATTCTCTTTGGCCAGTGGCACAGGAAAAAAAAACCTGCTGACCCTCCTGGCACAGTGCACTTGGGAGCCAGGATTGCACAGAGGAATTATTCATAGCCAGTGCTCCGGAGGAAGAAAAGGCAAAGCAGGCTCGGGCTCCCTGTCACAGCTCAGCCCTGCCCAGCCCTGCTGGCTGCCTGGGCAGTTTGTTTAAATGTAGATTAGTTATATTACAATTTCTATTCCTCTCCTAGCGAATGCATATGCATTTGCCCTGTGTGACCAGAGGAAGATGAGACCATCCTATTGCAAACTAATCTGGTGCTGCGTACACACTTCTGCGGGGGAAAATAAATCACTGAAGTGTGACTTCTGTGTAATATAGATGTGCTGTTCCCCTTAAAGAACAGGAGTACAAACACCTCACATTCTGGGTGATCGAATGATACCCTTGAAAAAGAAAGCTGCAGCAGAGGATATCCAAGAGAACTAAGTATGCTGAATGTTAAGTGCTGTTCCATCTAAATACAGGTAAGAGAATAGTTGCTTGGCAGCAAAAAAAAAAAAAAAAAATTAAAAAGGAAACTCTGCTCTCTTCCACAATTTTTAACAACGTATTTTCTCACTTCTCATGACAAAGTATTTTTCAGAAGCTCAGACATCCATTTTTCTGATGTATTTCCTGTCCATCACAGATACCTTTTCTATTCTGACAGTGTAAAACTGATTACAGATGATGGACCTCTGACATCTATATATCTGTTACAAAGAAAAACAGGCAACCTCTCATATGTACATTGCAAATATTGCTATTCCTTACATATTAATACAGACAGAGATACATGTGAAGTTAACAATAAAAAATATAGTCTCTATGAGTAGAGTGAACATTGCTGACAAATCACATGTTGCTCCAAGAATACCAAAAGGCTTCAATCAATATTCATAAAAATTCCTCCTTTGCATCTTTAAAATACACTGTTAAATAACCCAGACACAAAATCTGTACATAAATTCCATCTTCTTGCAGTCAGACAAATGGCAAACTTGAATTACTTAGTTCTTCATCTTCTACCCACCTACTTAATTTTGATTTAAGTTTGTATCATATGGAAACTTAACCTATTTCTACTGAGCCTTCATCCAAACTGAAGATAAAAATTTTTTTGGGATGACTCTTTGTTTAAGCTGATGGTAAAGTGAAAAGTGCAATTAGAATGCAATCAGGTCTGGAAACAATATATGGTGATGAGAGGATTAAAAAACTAAACTCTCCCAGTTTATCCAGGAAAGAGCTAAGGGTTGGGTTGATCACCTTTACAATTTTCTGTGGAAGATGTTTATATTAGCAGCTCTCACTGTGGCACAAAGGGGCACAGTTTTTGTATTTCCTGAATCCTGCAAGGTGTGTAACTCTTAAAATTCACTCCTTGGCTAAAAGGCTGGGGTGCCTAAAATCAGCTGTGAGCATATAAAGAAGCAACTTTGAAATTGTCAGCTGGAGGTCAAAGCAGTTTGATTAAGGAGTGCTATTATTATTTCCCCTTATCCTGCAAACAACAGAATTTAGCAGAGCACTTTTTCATCAACACATGTACTACAGACAATAGGAAATGAATCTATCTATCCATCACTGATAAACAGATGTAGTGCAGATGTTATTTTGCCTTGATCATAATTACAATGCTCAGAACATCCTCCCCTTTTGCACATGCCATTATTCCATTTGCCTCACTGAATTCTGTGCTTTGCTTGGAAATTAAATCAGGTCTTGAATTTGAAACCAGGACAATATTGAATCCCAAATCTATCAAAAAGTGCTGTCTCCTTAACTGAGCAAAAATTTCCATTTTCCCCTCAAACTATTAATATTAAGATACAATCACAAGAAAGAAAAAAAAAAAAAAAGCTGAGCCGAGCTTTAGAATATATCTCTTCACTGAATAAGTGACAAAAAGTTAAAAGCAGTAATTTAGGAAACTTAAATGTGACAGTGTGTGATAGATGTGAGTTGGCAAGGCAAGAAAATGAGAAACATTAAAATCATATATTAGAATAGATCAAGCTCTACATACCAGTTTATGTCAGCAAATTTCTTTTGATATGTCAAGTCCCTATAGGGCTGGGATTCAAGTATACTTTGAAGATGTATTTTAAAAGGAATATGTTTGTGTTTAGAAACTTAATAAGATCATATGTGTATGGAAGGCAAAGAAAAATAAAATTGAATGTAATATTGTTAAGTTCACTGCAAGGTTTCCCACTGTGTGGCATTTCTAATGTCTTTCATGTTCTTCAGAACATTTCAGATTCTTTTCCTGATAGAGTCTTCTTCTTTCCCAGGTACCAAACAAAATGATGTAAAAGGCCATACGGGATTTTATCCCCAGCCATTGCCTATCAAAAATTATACCCAGTCAGTGAATTGCAGCTTGGTCAAAGGACATCAAGCAAATTGAATTCAGGCATGCACCAGCTCCCCCAGGATGCTGTCAAAGGCTTTGTCACTACCAGCAGGGGAACAAAAGCCATGTTCTAGTCAACACTGAGCCAGACATTTGCAGGCGGGCTGAATCCTTCTCCCTAGCTACAATCCATAATATCATTGAACAGAAGGTCACTCAGTTATAAATAAATAGATTTGTACATTGAATCCTTGCCACCACTCCAATTTAAATACCACAGTGTGGACTAGCAATTAGACGTAATAGCAATGATTCTGCATCTGAGCTGCTCTCATTAAAATCAGAACAAGGACTGTTTGCATATTTGCACACATCAACATCACTATGGGGGGTGCCTTCTTGGCACCAGTCATGCAGACCAAATGAAAGGAGGGATGGATCATGAGCTGAAACTTGGTAGTCCCAAGTCTGAAAAAGAAAAGGAGAGTAAAGTGCTGTCACTCATGTGCAGCTGAGCTCCTCCAGCAGGGCAGAAGTACAATCCTGGTGTTCTAGCCAGACAGAGATGCCTGTACCAGTAGAAAGAGGCTCCAGAATTCGTGTCTGCTCTGTGCACACACTATTTAGAGCACCAGTGGTGCCTACCAGTGCCACTGTAAAGTGCCTCCAAGGCGAGGGATAAGGTGCAGACAAGCAGGGAAGCAGAACACAGCGAATGAGGTGAACATTACCCTAACACAGCACAGGAGGTTGGCAGCTGGAGCCAGAGGACTCATTTTACTGACCACTGCTGAGCTGCTTTTGGATCATTCTGGAGGGTACTTGGCATCCCAGGAAAGAGGGATGGCAAGCCCCTCATCCAGCCCTACCAGGTCCAACGGGTGCAGGTGCTCCCAGATGGAGGCTGTGCCTCCATGGCACACAGTGGCACCAGCAGTGTTTTCACACAACACTTCAGCCTTCTGCAGCTTTAGCTGTGGCACATAATCAGGTGTGATTACATGTTTGCACTCACAGAAAGATTATTGGATTCCCTCTCTTCTCTTTGCCTGTAAATGAAGGGCTCGATTCCCCTGTTGGCACTGCACAAATGAACCTCCTGCTGGTACACAGGAAGGTTTATCGTTTACACAGGCATGCAGGACATCAGGGATGGTGTGAAATGGCTTTCTTCCTCCTGACTCTGAATGCATCCACATAAAGCCATTCGAATGACTGACATTTGATAGCAATAGAGAAAGGCACAAATGCTTAAATGATTCTGAATCAAAGGTGAGCCAAAGGTAAATAGCATCTAGAATGACAGGGTGGACCATATACTCCCCCAGCAGCCACCCAGACCCAGCTGCATCTCCAAAACCATCAACACAAGTGCCTGTGGACTCTGCCAGGAAGCCAGATGCCATTTTCTGGAAAACTGTGTTCTATAGCTTGGCATCTGGTAATTGTGATGTCCAGCCAGAAACTGTGAGGGGAGGAAAATATATTTTCTTCAGTAAACATTACCTCAGTGAACAACAAGCAACTGATCACCCCCATTTAAAAATGTCACTCTAAAGAAAGAACCATAAAAAGGCAGGAGGAAAGAAAAAACAAAAACAAAACAAAACACCTACTAACCCACAGAAGCTTTATTAACACACACACACAACAAGAAATATTTTCTTGCACGAAGAATATTATAAACTCAAGCTTTCATTTATGACCTCTCATAAATTATAAATTTTCAGGAAGGTTTTTCTCAAGCTTCTGTAGAATTGTTCAGTTCTTTGTTTTCATCCAAATAGTCTATTGGCAATAGGGGGGAAGGTTATGAGACAGTTCTGCTTACCACTTTCATGGACCATCACCTCCCCCTGCCAACCCCTCCCCAGCTTTGATCTAAAAATGTTGCAATCAGCAGACCACTAGGAAGCCTTCCAAACTCCACAGTTGGATAACAACCAACCCTCCCTCATCTGCTGCATTTTGAAATCTCACACAATTAAGGAGACCAGGATTTTTCTGTGGTGTGGCTGGAAATCAGACAATTCTGTGCAAAAAGCCAAAGGGGGGATTCTCTTCTGCAGGAGTTTCACTGACTGAAAAATTAGTCTGTTTCCAAGTCTGAAAGCAACTCTATGGTTACTGATAATCCTTTACTGCAAATGAAGTGTCCCTCAGTGCATTGCACCACCACAGGATCACAACAAGCCTTCATCCATCACAGATAAATGATAAAAATTAGATGATCATAAAATTTTCCTACGAACTCCATCGACAGTGAACCTCGGGTTTGCTTAGAACAACTTCCAACTGCAACCAAAACATTCAAACTTAGGTTAAAAAATAAACCTTACTACATTCTCTCTGGGAATACACTCCCTGCAAAGCACCCAGAACCTTAAACAACTAACAGGTATTTTCTCACGTTTAGTCAATAAGAATTTCTACGAATTTTAAGAGCAAAACTGTAGCTCTGGCATCAGCACCGTGCAGCATGAAAACCTGCTTTGTCTCAGGAGCAGGCTGTGAATCTGTGCCATAATTGTATTTCCAGTGCTGGTCTAGCTAGCAGAAAGGCAACCTAAGCCAGCTCTGCTTCTGGTGCTTGTGGTTCTCAGGTCACCTTGGGTTTATAAAGCATCTGCATCCAAGAGGAGCCCAGGGTCAGGCCTCCCCCATCTGCTTCTACTCCTAAGCCCTGAAGAGCAAATGGCTGCACTGCCTCTCCTGCCCTCATGCACCACGAGATTTCTCAATATCAGAATGTAAATCATCTTCCATCTTTTCTTTCCTACCTGACATTTAAAATCTTCATTCAAAGCCTTGTAGAAAGTCTTGTTGATCTCTTCAGGCTTTGAGTCAAGCAAGGACATTTCCACTTAGAACTACTTCTGTCTAAAATAGTTTAAATAAAAGCACCAGATCAGTAAGATGAGCCCTTCATAATTTTTTTTGAGTGAATATGAACTATGTTCTCCTTAATTTGAAAAAACTGTATGAAAATTCTTTTCCCATCTTTCTGCACAGTTTGCTGCACTTGCATTTAGAAAGAAATCTGTGCATCCCCTCCATAAATTAAAAAATATGTAGAAAACACAGATATCCTTTAAACTGGGACTGCAGCTCGTGTTATTTCTTGTACAGCCAGAGTCAAACTGCACCCTGGGAAACTGTTAAAATTATTAAAGCTTATCCAAATGTATCAGACTTCAAAATAAATGTATTTCTGTACATAGAGTTTCATAAATTGCTCAGAAACAACAGCTGGCATCACGCTAGAGCCTGTTATACACCCACACACACAGAGGTTACAGAACAGAAAATGCCACCAAACATTTAGTGCCTTCAGCAGCCAGGTAAATACAAGTCTCACAGAGTGAAGCCTAACACTTCAACACTTGAAGTTTAACTCAACGACCTCTTGTTGCTCAGTTATTGAGAAATAAAGTTGTATTTAAGCACTCATCCCACTCCGAGTGTAAAAGTTCTAGTTCTGTCATTTGTAATGAAGTCGCCTAACAAGGGATAAAAGATTATTGGCAGGAAAAGACAACTGCAGTGCATTAAAAGCAGATTAAGGTTGTAAGAAAAAGCAGTGGCAGGAAGAAAATTCACAGCGAAGGGGGAAAGGCTCCATATGTCTTCTAACACCAAGATACAATTGGGGGCACCGAGGAAGTCATTAAGGAGAGACCCCATTGTGTGCTGGAATTGCAAGGCATATGGCATGTTTTCCCTGAACTGTGGATTTTCTTGATTATCTACCATCAGCACACAATTCTAATGTTTTTCAAAAACCAGTTTTTAAGGAGAGAAAACCAAAACCCACAGCTACACTAGAAGTACTTTCCCTGTACGAGGAGCACTGTATTGTGTCCCTGCATCCCCGAGGCAAAGCAAGCACAGGAAGATTTGGTGATATCAAGCACTGTGCTCTAGCAGAGTTCAAGCCAGGAAATGAAAGAGCAGTAACAAATTTTGCTCTATTCCATGCTTCCCATCAGATTTAGTGGCAAATTCCAAGTTTTAAGGAGGCTGTGGAGGTAAAAATCCCTGGTGGTGAAACTACCATCACCTGTCTGGTAGTGGCTGGTGACACACCCTGACTTGAAAGGGAGCCAAAGCTCACGGTAACATTAGATTTGGCCACCTAAACCCCTGATTACTCTCTAGGAAGTGATGGAAACATCCACTGCCCTCAAATGCAGACATAATCACTAAAAAAAAAATAAAAATCTGTGCCCTGGAGAGGCAGATTTATTAAATAACCATCTAGTCTTTTGGACTGTGGGATCTCCCAACTCAAGCCACGCCAGCTTATCCAAGGAGCTCAATTTTTATGAACCAGCATCAAATGTTTAAGGAGATCTCCCTCCTGGAGCAAACCTGTGCTGTGGTAAAACAGGTGCTCAGCCTCCATCCAGGGACTGCTCTGGATTCAAGGTTTCACAGGACTGTGCCACATATCCCAGAAAGATCACACAGGGAGGATACCTGGGACAGGGATGGCCCACCCATGGCAAATGACCTGGTTAGCAACAACCAATAAAATCAGAATTCATAGCTGGATTAATGAATATGTCCAAAACAATTGTCCATACCTAAAATATATATCATATTATCATATCTTTTTTTGTATGAATCCCTTTTTCAGCACTTATTATTTTCCACTCATTTTGGCAAAATGTCTTTTCATATATTCCATTAATATTGCATTAATAATATTTTAGCACCATTTTAATTTTTAAGGAAATTAACATAATGAACTACAATGAACTACACTTGAAAACCCCTCACAATTTCATTAAGATATTTGTTTAAATTTGGTAATTGAATTCGTAATAAGTCTACAAAAATATCTATCAAAAAAAAAAAATTGTATTTCCTGACATGTCCTCCTTAAGGCAAATATCTTACTGAAGTCAGAGGTTCACCCTAAGCAGGAGTGTAAGTCGCTGTAAGGATCTGACCTGAGGATGAAAAACTCATTTCAGACTGTAAACCAGCCATAATCTGTGGCACAGGAGCCTTCAGATATTGGTGAGGCCTCCCACATGGCATGTCAGACCTCCCTAAGGCAATCACACCACCAGAATAACTCCCAGCCCCTCAACATGGAGGCTGAAAAGCTGATTTAACTTTTTCTTGCTGCATGACTAATGCCAAGTTGGCTCCTAGAGAGGCACTGCTGATCCAAGCAGAATTATCATGTTTTAACTGCATTGGAGCCAAACTTCTCCCATGCCTCTGAAAAGCTGTCTCTGTGTGAGTTTCTCCTCTCTCAGGTGTGTGTGAAGCTGGGGCATGGTTTGGGTCCAGCCCTGCCTGACCTGGCTCTTTGAAGCTGATCCACACAGGGAAGGTGCAATGCTCAATATCAGCCACACTCACTCCATGTTGCACACTTGGTAGAAAATTTTGGCCAGTGTTTCTTTGGGAGGTCAAAAGTGGCCTGGGAACCTTTTCATGAAGAACCTTTGTTTTCATGTAGTCATCTATGCATGCTTTAATTTAGAAATGTCAAGTGCATTATGCTTTTTTTTTTTCATGGTTTTGCTGAGTACACCTTGGAGAGCTTAAATGCAGGAGATGAAAATTTTCATATCTTTAGGAGGTTTTAAAAGTAGCATAAAATAGCCTGCAAAGTGACTCTATACCACCTCACTTTGAAAAGCTCATGGGAGAAAAAAACCTAAAACCACAGGTTCCTGGTGTTTTAATCTTACTGAAAAAAATCTTCCTCTCAAATGGAATCACAAGATTCAGTTTTTAGTTACTGATATCTCACAGTTCTACCTGTTCTTTAAATATAACTATTTTCAAGGATAAATACAATGAGACACAATAGTTTAGAAACAAAATAGAAATAAAATCTTTGCAAATAGATCTTGGATTATCAAACAAAAGAAATCAACACCTCCTCTTCTCTCTCCTTGGGAACGCACATCTCTGTTCCTGAGATGAGCCCGAATAAGAATCACTGTTCTGAAACCCCTGTAACTTTGTGGCAGTTTTGACTTGGATTCACACATTTGTGAAGTCATCAGACTCCTCCAAACGCTGCATGTAATTAGCTGGATTTAAAGCAGCTTAAACTCCACACCCACAGAATCCTTCTGGATCTCCACATGTGTAGAGCAGCACAGGTACCAAATCACATCACAAATCCTCTGGCCGTGGCTATATCACACCCCAAAAGGAAATCTTATGGGAAAGACTAAAAGAAAGATTTTTTTTTTGTCCCCCAAAACATTATGAAAAGGACAAAATTAACTTTTTAAGTAAGGACAAGATTGATGATGATTGCCCAGAAGAAGATATCTGTAAGCAACTCTGACCAAGAGAAGAAATTATGAAAACCAGAAGCCTATGTTTATGGTAATTTCTTCTCTGAATGTAATGTCTTAATGAAGCATTAATTTGTCATATAAATGACATTCTCATGACAATCTTTCGCTGGAGACTTGAACCCTAACCAAAAGGTGTGGTGACTTTTTATTGTTCCTTTCTCTTATTTGAAGGCTCACTTTCTCCACCCCAGCAATAAGACTCCCAAGGGCTTATTCTCCCTCTGTTAGCTTCAATAGTGCTGGTGTAAAAAATNGCTCTTAGCTTAGGTAATACAATAATGACAATTGATGACAACACAGTCAAAGTAACATCATAATATCAAAAGCCAATTTCTATAAACTACCATTACCTCAGTTTCTTTAAGTACCTCATAATATAGAAAGTTGGTGGTTTGCTGAGTGTTTTTTGTTTGGGTTTGGTTATTTTTTTTTAATTGAAGCACTGAAGTGTTCAAAAATTTGTGGAATGGAGTGAAATAATTTGATATTCATCTCGCTGCTTTCAGTACTCGTCTCACAAGGTCATGATACAAACCAGCAACTCTGATCCAATGAGATACAGAAATTTGTCTCCTGAGCCCAATCAAGGATCTGAAAAGCAACTTCAAAGATATTCTTGAGCTGAAGACCCTTACTTTATTAAAAGGAAGAGAAAAAATATTCCAAACTTTTCAGTTTGAATGGCAATGGGGGAAGAAAAAAGGCAGAGGTTAAATGAACTAGTGCAATGCTCTTTTTCCATGACAAGTTTAAGTCCAGTCATCACAGTTTGAACCACAAAAAAACCCCAAAAAAATCTTTTAACTGTTTGCAAGTCACTAATTAATAGCTGATTGAACTTCTAAGGGTATATCTGGAAAAAAACCCCAAAAACAAAAAAACCAACAAACCCAAAAACAACCTGTTAAAAAGCCTGGTACTCTTAAACAACAACAGGTGAAAAGAGACATAGTAACATTTTGCCTCCCACTGACACAAACAGCCTTAGATATCTCTATTTTCACCCCTTTTCTAAGCACCAAAAGGAGAACAGTGAAACCACTGAATGGCACATCTCAAGGCACAGATCTGCAGAATGTGTGAGTTGAACTCCATGCTAACATCTGTTTTCAGGGTGAAGTTACTGAAGGATAACAAACCTAAAAATAGGTTAGAAACAGCAGGTAGAGCTGCCACAAAATTTACTGTTAGGTTTCTCTCTAACACAATATCTACCAGTTATAGTTTTCTTTACCTGTTTATTTAAGGACACTGCACCATAGAAATCAAGCAACAACTACACCCTTGAAAAAAAACCCAAATCCACCTTACCAGTTTACTTTTAGATCA
>VZTN01020672.1:34389-114472 GCA_013400515.1 Erpornis zantholeuca
CAATAGATAGCTAAGAAGGGAAAAAAAACCACCCAAACCTAGTTTAGCCAGCAAGATTTAAAATGCTTAAACCAAGCTTTAGAAAAGGTAGGTACAGTCTGGAAAACAGCCTCTGCAGTGAGGGAGGGTTGGGGAACCTTTCTGCTGCAAGTAGACCACAAATATTAGTCAGGTGGTTTTTTTACTTTCCAAGCTGCCAGCTGGAAAATTGCCCTGTGCATTCATGTACTCACATGCAGCTCATATTACTAAAAATAGATTACAGATTTTTTTCCAGCATGAAATGGGCATTTGGAGGAGTGGGTTAATTTAAAAGTTATAATAAACATGAAGCATCTCTTTGTCAATACCCATTATCCTACTTTTTGCTATCTAACAAATAATTAATTATAATCATTTTTGAGAGAAAAGTGGATCATTTTCCTTTCTTATTAGCACATGCTTTACCCTTTGTCATGGTTTAATTTGAATACAAATGCAAATTTAAAAGTATTTTATTTTTACTGCAGCAAAAGTAATTAAATCAATGTTGTATTTGTGAAGCTGCTTTAAAGTATTAAAGTAACTTGATCCCAAATGAACTTAAAATTTTAATTCATTTTACCTTATGCTGGCTGCGGAAGAAGTCAAATTTTTAAATGCAATATGACATATGGCTGTTCATTATTTATACATTCTGTAGCAGACTATAAATTTTACTTTGGACATATATCGAAGCACTGAAACCATTTCAGTTGCAAACACATAAATCATAGTTACAGTTATTAGTCTAAATGTAATGCCACCCAGGTTCTAGATCAAAACCTTTAAAATCCATTATAATTGATGTCTGCTGCATAACTTATGTCTGATTTTATTAAAGGAGCTCATTATTATTTATATCTTTGAAACATTATATTCATAGCTGTGTAACCAGTTAAATGGGAAAGATTTGAGGAAAGGAGGGAAAAAGAAAGGGACAATAGTCTATAAACTAGAAAGAATAAGGCCATAAGAGAGGACAAAATGTGCTGAAGTGGAATTACCTAACCCAAGGTATGGACTAGCCAGCCTGCACCAGCAACATTTGGGATGAATGAAGTGGGAATTCTGTTTTAGTCAACTCACACCTCAGTGAGAAGGCTGCAAACCAAACTGCATCCTCCCTGCCACACAGCACTTTACAACAGGGGAGGTGGAAAGGCTTCAGACAGTTCCTAGAGCTTGAAAAATCACTGAAACAAAACAGAAAGGTCTGTGAGGCCCTTATAGATTTATTAGGAGGCTTTCTGCTGATGAGCTGCTTCCTTTGCACAGTCAGGGTGAGAAGGGCACTCCGGGAGGTACCTCCTGTAAACACGGACAAGTCCTTGGCTTTTATTCCTTTCCCAGGGTGGCTGAGCCTCAAAGCCAGGAGTCTTTCTCTCCTAGACCATGGAGGCTTTATCATTCTCTTCCTCTTTTTTCCTTTGGTGTTCCAGATTGTCTTTTACTTGGCTCTAAAATATAGCCAGAAGAAATAAATGCCAGAGCGGCTGTGTCAGATATCTGCCGAGAACCTGACACTGCTACCCCTGAAATCAATGGCAATAGTTCAAAAGAGAAAAGATCTGACTTTCAGGTGGTTTGATGCTTTTAGTGAAGGAAACCAATCTCTGAAATGCTGTAAATTAACTACATGTGAGTAATTGACACTTCCCCAACAGGGACAAGGAAGTCCTTGGAGAGGAACCCAGGGTGACCCTGGGTGGGCACCAAAACACTTTTTGACTGATTTCCCTGGAACAGTAGAGATCTTTATCACTCAGTCCACCTCAGCCTTTTCTACTTTTAAACTATATTTAGCATAAAATATTTCTACATTGCACTTAAGTTTACATTATGCTTATATTACTTCTAAATTATATCAATATATTTAACTATGTTTCGACACCACTTTACCTTCTTCTCATTAGCTGAAGAGAAAAATAATCAAGAAAATGAATATTACTCTCTGTATCTAGCTTTAGTTTCACACTGATATGCAAGAAAAGGTGATGATAAAAGCAAAGGCAGTATTTGGACTACTGTAGAGTTGGTGATGTGTCTGCAGAGTTTGAGATCTTCCTTGAAGTTATTTTTTGAGTTTGTCATACCTGGCCTGCATACAATAAAATGTAATTTCTAGAGATGCTGCACGTATTTCAGTGGCTGCTGAACTTAACCAGCACTTATTTTATTCATCCTTTAATACTTAATATTTTACTTAAAGTTTCATACCCTGAGCCAGAGAAAGATCTGATCTTAGGAGGAGGCTGCCCAGTTGGTTATAGTACCAAGACCATATTAAACAACAAGTGTAAGAGGACAGGAAATGCTGTGTTCTATTACAAATAGAAACAGCATGGACTTGTCTTGTGGTGGGCTGAGACAACTTCTGTGTCTTGAAATAAAGAAAACTTCAGGAACAGGAGTAAAGGAACAGAAATTATCTCCACTTGCTTAAAAATGCCAGAAAATATTATATTTCAAACTTATATTTTCAACATAAAGTAAAAGATAAAGATGTTACTAATAGAGTTTTGTGAGTGTGGAATGCTAAAAACTAAATCTGTGGAAATCCAACAGTAGTTTAATAGCAAGAATCTTCACTTGAAAATAAATGCAATGAATATCAAGTTTTTTCCTGAGGATTAATCCCATCATACAGAATTGCTTAATGAAAATTACTCCTTTCCTTCTGTGTAAAAAACCTGCACCTTTTGTAGCATCCTTTTCATTAAACATATTGTCCATTTTCAAGTTTTACACCAACCTCTTTTATGTTTTCCTTTGTCCCTTAACGCTCACCTCACTGTCTATTCAAATAATCTTCATATTTCAGACAAAGGAAAGTTCAAGTGTTGACACAAAGCACATGAGGAACTGGCCACCTAGACCTTGGATCTGGATAATTTGTAAATCTGCTTGTGTAGGCTGGCAATAATAATAAAAACTCATTAATCATGTAAGGCAGTGGTGCACACTCCTCTACAAATAGCCCTGCAGCTTTTCTTTGCTGTGGGGACAATATGCTTCATAAACTCAAATTAGTGAGCTGCAAAAGCTAATTGAATGCACATGTGATGCTGTGCCTGGGGATAACACACACCCAAAAGACAAGTGGTCTTCCAGTTTTATTACTTGGTTAAGAGAAGCTGAAATGCTTCTGTACAACCCAGGAAGTAGGGGTAGAAATAATCTCATTTTCTGCTTCTTTTCTATGATGGCCTCGGTTTTCATTCAGCGTGCAAATTGTCAGCTAAAGGAAAAAGAGTAATCCAGAGGTGATTGGCCAAACTGGGGTGAGTGATAATTGGAGGTGCTGGCACTGCCCAGCTCTCCTTGGTTTCCCTAAGCTTGTGTTATGGGACACCCAAAGATCAAGCAGCAAAGAGTGACTGATTTAGATTCTTGCTCTCAGCTATTTAGATTTTTAGATATTATCCTCCCACGGAGATTTTCGGGCCAAAACTGTGTCAGTCCTACAAGAGCCTTTACATACTTCCCCTGGTGCTCTCTCTGAGATGGCTGATAAGAGATTCAAGGTCCAAAAGGAAAACAGATCCTGTAACTAATGAATATCAAAGAGCTAATCATGTGTATCTTACTGTCCAAGGAAAGGATCTTGTTGCTGGATGAGTTGTTCACTGAACTTTAATTTTGATTTTATAATAAATAAGTTCAGTATAAGATTGTGAACCCATGGAATGCTTTATGATTATTATATTTCCTGCAGTATTTACTGATATAAGTCAAAATATCCACAATACAGCAAAACATTGACACGGCATAACAATATTAATGCCTTATTCTATTTGTGTTCTACCACAATAAATTAAATGGACCGAACTTGTCCTAGATTAAAGATTAAAATTCTTTTCCCCAAAAGAATTAACCAAATTAAGCTATCAGGATTCCAATCTGGGAAAAAAAAAATCCTGATTTTACTCTATTACCAGCAGTAGTGCACTGTGAAGATAACATAACCTAGAATGTTCTACAGAAAAAGAGGTTGTATTTCAAATTTTGGTGATTTGTCTACATTGCATCCATTCACTGAAGGAGAGGCATGCTTTTAGCATTATTGCTCAAGAATTCCTTGCCGAGTGTATTGTTCCATACCTCAGTAGAAATTTGGAGTGGAAGACCCCATAAGTAGTATTACCATATTTTAGAGAAAAATCAGGGAAAGCATTGTTCAGAACACTGATAATGATTCAGACCCACAGAGTTACCTCTTCAGCTCAGTGGTTGTGTCTGAGCCACGACAAATTAGACTGAGCGTAAGAAATCAGGAAGATTCTGTTTTCATTCCAGAAACACCATCAAATACAGCTGCTCCATTTTCAAAGGCTATCAGAGGATGGGGGGAAAAAAATAACCTCCAGCTACAAATATTGAGAAAGGTGATCAATAAGGGTGTGAATCTCAGGGTGGCCAGAACTGTGTAAAGTGCCTCTAGCAGAAAAGGGATGCTGGCAAACTGCTGTGCAGCCTTTTCCCTCAGCCCTGCCAGGCTGCCTGATTTCACATGGTTAAATCCAACTGCAGATATTTCAGCCCTCCAGGGTCAGCACAGCTGAGCTGACTTCTTTCTGCATAATCGAAAATAAAACTAACTCCACTGTGCTCTTTGTAGGTGGTCATTAGGAGGATATTTGAAGCAGGGAAAAGAAGGTGCAATGTGGCTCCAAAACTGCCTTGGATCCAGGAGCTTCAACAGCAAATTGCTTTTGACCACACATACACTCAGGTGCTCCTCAGCCCTGAAATCCAACAACATTTCACTTCCCAATATGAATAAATTGGTGTGTATTTTAAATTAGTTCATTCCATTTTGATACCTACTGCTAGCTCTGATATTGGTGGGAGACATTTTCTCTGAAAGTGTTTTTGCAGAGTTTTCTCCTTAGGTTAGACAGCTATTTAGTCATTTAGCTTGTCTTCAGCTACCACACCCAAGTGTAGGAAATTGCATTAATTTGGCAGTTATTAGATTTCTTTAGTGCTTTTTCATCTCTTACTATTAAATCATTGGATCTGAGTGTTATTTTAAAAGGCAAATGTCTTGCTGTTCTTTGGGAGGGTATTAAGAGGAAGAAATGGCTAAGATTTGATTTCATGAAGACTTCAGCCTTCTATGGCTGGAACTCTTGTCCTGTGTCTCTCAGTTGTCCTAAGAGCAGCAAACTGTGGGCAAATATGAACATAAAGTTTGCAGGGTATCTGGATTATATAATTTTTTGTCAAAATTTCTTCATTTTAATTTATCTGGTAAAACCAGACTTAGTCTGTGAGGTTTCTCCCCCTCTTTATTGTCCAGGTCACTAATTTGTTTCAAAATTTATGAAGCCTATTGCAATACAGTGTTGTTTTCTGCAGCACTGCATAACACCTTCCATCTTTTAAAGTTTTTTTCTAGAATGGGTAATAGACCATTATCCATCTTACCAAAATTAATGTCAAAGTAATTTTAATTCTTCTACCATTCAATTTAAAATGCTGACAAATGCCCTCAAGAATTATGAAGTAACCTGCAAATCTGGGTGAATTTTGCATTTCTACTCATATAGCTGTCCTTAGAAAAATAGAAAAATGTCCTTAGAAAAATGTCCTTTTTCCATCCAAGAATTTTGGTGGAGAGCATTTCAGCTGCTGTGACCCCCAAAATAGCAGGTTTATATAAATCAGATAATGCATTGTAAGAGTTATTCTGTTGACAAAAAATAAGTCCATGAAACACCTTTAGTTACACTTTAATAAGTGGTAAAAGACAAAATTCATTACAGTCCTGCTCAGTGTATAACACACAAGGTGGCAGTGAATGTATGAACATTTTCCCTCTGAAATGGATTACATCAGAGGCCCTAATTTGGGCTCCCTGATTGTGTAACACCTTTGTCTGGGACATGGGTAGAGAGTATTTTTTCCTCATTTTGGTTCATTGGAACACTAATACAGATAATAACTGACAGAAGGACTGTGGCCCAATGCTTACAGAATTTGTCCTGATGTTAGATGTTAACTGTCAGGAAGCCTGAGCAGAGCATCAGAGGAGCAGAGCAATGTAGGAAAAGAATGGTCATGAAAAACCTGATTTATCAGCAGCCTGATTTCCCTGTGAGCAAGGCAAACTTCTCTCCAGGCCTTCATCTTCCTTGAATTCTTACATTGCAAAACTTTTGCTTCCAGGTTCACTTTCAACCACAGCTAATTGCAGGACCTGTCCTCTTATGTCTTTAAATTCTTTGTCTCTGGAGCCACAGTTTTCTCAAATTTCCCTCTACATCCTCAACACCTCACAAATAGTTTGGAGGATCTGAACAACTTTTCAACTCAAGCAGTTAGTTTATTTGGAGCATCTGGATCAGATTTCCAGGCCTGAGGTATCAAATGATCTTTATGGGTCCCTTCCAGCCTGAGATGCTCTGGCATTCTCTGAAGTCTGTATATACTAGGACAGGGTTCCTGTCCATACAATTCAATTGCAAAGAACCTAACAGAGAGAATTGGGAAATGGAGCACTGATGTTAACAAAAGGTTAAAAGGATCCTTGTGCACAGGAAAGTCCTACAGTTCCCCATGGCAGAAGTGCAGATGCATTACTGCCACAGCTCTAAACATTGCTGCTTCCATAATTCTAAACATTGCTGTTTCCAGAGATTCCAGACATTTTGTATTAATTTTGCTATTTTTTTAATCTCAGCAAAAAAAACAATATTCCTTTCTCGGTGCTGACAGAACACTGTAATTCTTTACTCCAGCACTCCATTTCTTTAAAAAAACCTCACTATGACACTAAACACCTGCAGTATATTAGGGCTCAGCACAGGAAATGCACATGGCAAATCTCACAGCACACTGCATTTTGGAAAACACACCCAACCTGCCAAAGCCAGCCACGTGGAAACCAAGAGCTTTTTATCCAGCACCACTGAACCTGGGATGGCAGAGAAGACAACAGATTCAGCTCCTGACACCCTGTGGCCTCTGTGTCCTCCTGAGCCCCATTTTCTGTGACCAGCACTCCGTGTCAGAGCTTGCTCACTCTTGCAGTGAGTGCAGGGTGGGGCACAGCAACCTCCTGCCTTTTTGCTGTTTTTTTTTTCACCCCCAGCACTCAGAGGTCTGCTGGTGACCCAAATCAAACTTCATATAGCCAGAGACATTCAAACCTGAGGCTCGAGCTGATAAAGGAATGAGGAGTGCCTTCCACAAGTAAAGATTACTACACCACACAGAGAAAGGTAGGCTGCATTTTACATACCATTTGATAAATTGCAAACAAACTCGGCACGAAAAGTTTTTAATCAGCGAAGCTTGCTGCAGTGTATTCATTACTGTTACAAAATGGGATTACACTTATTCGGGATAGACTTGTACGCTTCATATATTTTTATTGTTATTTATTTTAAGGAATATTTTTATGCTGAGGCATAAAAGATTATATGCTATTACTTGTTTAACAGTTAAATATGACACTGGCAATATTCATCAACATTTCCCTACTATCATTCCTAAAATTAGTTTTCTAACAGACGTTTGGGTAGCTGCACCAATTTTCAGAGATGATGAACATCTCCAGTTTCCACTAGCAACTCAGTCTATTTACTGTACCTGTGTATAATTCTAAGCACAAATTTCAGGAATTACTTTTAGCTATCTGTGTTCACCAAACTTGGATATGATGTTGCTCAGCATTTAGGTGTTGTGGTTTTTCCCCTACCCCATTTCTTTCTATTAACTCACTGGTAGTGAGTAGATAATGATTTCTATTAAAAACACTCTCTTACAATTTTCATCTATACTGAAAACACGCACAGGTTATAAGAATGAACTCTAAGTAGTTTCCAGCTGCAATTCCTACATTTTCCATACTTTTGCTTCACCTGAATAGAAAAGAAGGGCAGCTGGAAAATTTGAATTTTATTTTCCTCTCACACCTCATTTTTACATCTCTAAAATCAGAGTGAATCTTCCTCTGCCCTCTGTGTAGGTCAAGAGACTGTGTAAACGTGACACCTTTTCAAATAACGCCATAAAATCCTCCACAGGAGAAATATCTCTGCCTTTACAGTTGCGTCTTCTGCTTTCTCTAAAATTCATAAAACTTGAAATACTGAGAAGTCTGGTGCCGTACATTTGTAAGAATTTATACCGAGAATAATTCTTTTATACATCGCAAAAAACTTAAATAAAACTTAAAAATTTAGCTCTGTCGTATTTCCTCCCCGGTTTTTGCAGCCTTAGGAATAAATTTTGAAGGAAAGTAAACATTACCTGTGGTAACCTGTGTATTCCTTCTCTCCCATGGTCACAGGGAACCACACAAGTTATGCTTTTAATAAGTCTTTCTTAATATAAGCATTGTCAGACAACACAGTTTCGTTACAGGGAGATCTTTCAAACTGGGATGACAGAGGGAGAGGTTTATGAGTTCCTTTGCTAAGCAAGGAAGATGCAGTAATTGAAAGTGCCCACGGGCTTGGAGATTTATTGTTAAGGGAAGTGTGCTGTAAACAAGAGTAACATTAAAGATTTGACTGTAATAATTCAATCTATCTTCGTTTACCAAAAAAAAAAAGTAAAAATCTAAGTTTCCTAGCAGTAAGGTCTTGTTTACAAATAATTTGCAGCCTTCCTGATGGTGGCTGCTTTCAAAACCTCCCAGATGAAAGAAGTTTTATAAAATGTAAGATATTACTGCCCAAGCGCAGGTCACGGGTTTGTAATTTGAACCAAGTCCATTTTTCATTGGAAGGGATTCAACCTCTCTGCACTTCAGTGAGTGGGACTGAGACTAAAACAGCAATGCAGAGCAACCACAAACCTTCCTTCGTGGCTGAGCAAACAGATCCAGGGGGGATTACAGGATCAGGAGCTGGGAGGGTGAAGGAGCTGAAGAAGTTCAAGATGACATCTGGCAGCAGCAGTCACATCATCCTGCACGAAATTCTCCAGTACACCTGGGCAGCTCCAGTCTCTCTAAATTTGGTTCTTTTCCTCCTGTGGCCAAGCACAGGGTGGTGCTGGCCACAGTCTCCCATCTGGGCAGGCCACACTAGGAAGGAGCACACAGGCTCTCCTCTTGGCTGAGCAAGGCTCACCTTGCAGGAAGTGATCATCATTTGGATAAAATAGGAGTAGAAACTGCACAAATCCCTAAAACACACCTAAGGAATTTGGCTAGAAAAGAAAACCTGCAGTTGTGGAAGAATGGGGTCACAGAAATATATTTTATAGAATCTGATTCTTTTGCCTGGGACTTCTCTCTGTTACATCCCAAATGTTGGAAAAGAGCACTAAATGTGCAAAACGAAGAGCACATATGACTCCAAGGCTGAACTTCTCAGGAATTGAAGTTGCTTCCTTCTAGACATAGCAATCATCTTAAATTGATCCCAAGGGAGAAAGAAAGTGGAAGAGCGCTCTTAGCAAAATGCGAAGTCCTCAGCACATAGCAGCTGTCCAGATCCTGTACCCTATCTCTGAGATGGAAGGGCCCTTTCTTCTCTCCTTTCCCTGCTGCTGCTGGCACTGTTCTGGTGAGCACAGCTGCCCTGCCCTCCTGCACAGCTCCACCTGGGCTCAGCACAGTCTGTGCAGTGCAGACATTTGTTCTGAGAGAGGGACAGGCCTCCCTCGTGCCCCAGAGGCAAACACTCCACCAGAGGCGTTTGGTTTCCTAGACTGTAAGTTTTACAGAAGGGTCACAGGTCTGCCATTTGTATACACACAGCACTCCACGAAAATATCCACACACACACTGCAAAATGGGTCTTGAGTCAGACACAGAAAGGAAAACATCAGATAGCCCACTTGATCTTATATGGAAGCATATGCTGCTCCAGAGGAATTATTAGCAAGTCTCTGGATCTTAAGGACAAAACTGTTAAGCCAGTACCTAACCGAGAGGGATATTTTGCTATTACCTTTTAAGATGGCAGGAACCACATTGCTGCTATCCTACAAACTGCTCTCCAGCACAGCACTTGGTACACAGACAAGTGAAGCATGAGATTTTGGGGTATGTATCAAACATGAAAGCAGGTATTTAAAAAGATCTTGAATGTTTAGAGTCATCAGAATACGAAGCTTAATTAAAGAAATATAAAAGAAACATTAAGAGAATTATTTTCAAGATTCTTATAATATCGCTATTTTATATCTGGGTCTTCCGATGTTCTTGCTTACAGAACTCATTTATTTCTCTACTTAGAAGTATTCCAGTTTTTCAGAGAATGAAAAGTACTCTCAATTTTGATGCTGCCATTATGCAGGAGTAGTTAATAAGATGTACTAAATAGCCTTTTACACCTCAAAAGCACATTACAATAGTGATAGATGGATCTGTGTGCCAGTGCGATGAGAAAAAAAAAGGAAGTGAACTAAAAACTGTTCCATTTTCATGGCAATTCCTTTCTTAAATGCCAAGAAAGAAGAAAAAAAAAGAAAAAGAGAAAAAAGATTCGATCTGTATAGTGGAGATGGTGACAATTAAAAGAAAAGGCTGCACCAGTCATCTATTGATTCAGTGCTACACAACAGGCTTTATCACCAACCAAAAGCACTGAAAAATGGGCATGCTCAACCAGGAGGAACAATCCCTAGAAACATTTTAATTTCCTCCTTTGTGAATAATAATGTAGAAGACCTTAAATAATTCTGTGATGGAGAACAAGATAGGAAGACACAGAAGAGTTCTTTTGATGCAAAGATACAAATATACTTGGTACGTTTTAATTAATTAATTAATTCACACTGTCCCTGTGAAAATGTTAGAGCAAATCTTTAAAAGAACAAATTAGGGCATAAAGAAATTTAGATTCTTCTGCCTTTAAAATTGAAAGGTAAATTTTCTTCTAAGCTGTTGCAGAATTGGGCAATAGATTGGTTTTCAGACAATGAGGAACTGTCTGAAGGTAACAATGAGGAACCCTTTCAGCAGTGGGTATTTATTAAGTGAATGCATTACCACAGGAACACATACAGCTAATCACCAGAAAGTTGGCCAAAATTTGCCACATTCCTCTGCCATTTAAAACGTGCATAGATAGAATTTATCCTTTTCCTTTATCACATGATCTTATATAATTAAAATGACATGATTTTGTCCTTCTTTTTCTCCCAAATCAAGCACTTTTATTATATATTTATTTATATTTAAGAACAGCCATAAGACTCTCTTTGTCATATTCCTGTTTTCCTCTCTGTGTCTATCACTAGGTTGTTTGGGATTTTTTTGGTAATGGAACAAAACCAAATGAGTTTTGAGTTTCAAATCTTTGTCTACAAAGTAGTTCTTATGGTAGTTACATGGCAAAAAGCTCTAAGAACAGCACATCCTGGCCCTCAGGCCAGATCAAAGCACGAGGGGGCAAAGCTGGGATATGAAGTAGAGCTCATCTGGGAAAGATATTGTCTCTTTGTGGTCTCAGCCTTCAAGATGGAACAGTTTATAACCTGCAAGTGTTGATACCAGTGAGCTATGGAGCTCGCAGATCAGCTCCTCTCCCATTTCCCACATCCCTTGCTACCTGCTTTAACAAATGCAAAATTTAGTCAACACTTGCGCTTTCTCACTGAAACTATACAAAAAAGCCTCTTTGAACAAACATTTAGGCACAAAACCACCAGGTTGTCTGAGCACAGTTTCGTGTGCTTACTGCAGAGCGAATGCAAAAGCTATTTGACATGTGCAAGCCTTAAGCAGTCAGAAAAGAGGAAAATCCTTGCAGTGCAAGGAGAGCTGGCTTGGAGAAGGCAAACACTTCTAGCTGTAGAATTTCCTGAACGTGTGAGCCCTGCTCCCCATCTTTCTCCAGTGGATAAACATGTATTTTAATGCAATTTGCAGTGGGGTTTGGGACTTATTACCAGCTGTCAAGAGATCAGTTATTGAGGGCTTAATTGACAGTGGATAATTAGCTTCTCTATGAACGGTGATTGTGTTTCACTCTGAAGAATAGTGCAGTAAGAAAATGAAGCATATGGCAAAGTCAATTATGATTTTTTTCTCAAAACTGTTTTTAATGGTATTTAACTATTGATCTGTTGGGTTCCAGTTTACTTTGATGGGTGTGCAACATCATAAGAAGCTATTGGATTTAGGCTGTTTTCCATTTTAACTACTTATACCCTATGTAAACATAGGGAAATTACTATATTGCTATTCCAAAAAAGGCTATTCTTTAGCACAATTTATGGAGCAAATGAGAACACTTCACAGGGCTGCAGAATTATCAACAAACAGATTAGAGTTTTGTCATGGCCTTGAGGCAAGATGAGTGATCCCTATTACTTTCACTCTTCAGCAGAGCTAATGCTGTCTCGGAACCAAACATCTTGAAAAAGGCCTTCTAAAAGTGTGTTTTGAAAGTATTCTCTCTGCCTTTTCTGAGTCACACAGTGAGAAATTATCACAGCATTTTAGGGAGCCCATCTGAGAGGCACAGGGCAGTCCCAGGAGGCAGAGGAGCACACAGCACACTCCTGCCTCCAGACTTACATTTGCACTAATTGTCTGCAGGCATGTGGATTCCCCCTGGATTAATAATCTCAGTGGAGTTGTATCATTCTTGTACTGATATAGCTGAACTCCATAGTAATGCAAAATGGTATTTTAGGAAAAAAAAATAAATCACCTGTGTCCCCATACTCAATTAAGACATTAAGACAATGTCTGCTTTTCTCGTTTTTCCTCTATCAGAAATCTGACACAATGTTTTTTAAACAATAACTGTTTTCCAACAATACTGAAGTGGTTTGAAGACAAGTGAAATTATAATTTCCCTTCTCAATCTGGCCTTTGAATTTCTCAACAATATTGGTCTAATCAGTGCCTTGATGTCTAGAGGTTTATTTTATGGACCCTGACAAAATTTTGGAATTACACAAGACATTGCAATAAGTCATCAAAAGTTAAGAATAAAATTCCTAATCTAAGGAGTTACAAATTTTTATTAAGTCTTAGTGTTCTGGCTTCTCTAATAAAACTAGACAGAAATAATGTGATTTACACAACACAAAGTCATCCAAAAAAAGGGGCATAAAAATGCTACAAGTCTAGCTCTATTAATGTAAAAAATTAATTTCTAACAGAATCAAGTTAAACCTTTAAAGAAAAAAAAGGAACAAAATTAGATGGATTTAAAAAAATCCTCCCATCCCATACAACTTTTTCCCATTGATGCAGTCATTGAAAATCTGGGATGACAAAAAATTTAAACTTTTGGATGCTTATACTGTCTTTTGGGAAGCAGTCCCAAACCTCAAAAGAAACTGTACAAAGATTTAGGCTTCTCGAACTGATAGATTTATGGGCCACTAAATCACTTCATTGTAGGCTTTTAATATAAAATTGTAAAGTTCAGAGGCTTCTGATACTGTGTCTTGATAACAGCTGCTTTCCAAGACTGACAATTTAGCCTGGATTTAATTCAGGGATCTAGAAGTCAAAATTGGGCAGATATGCCACCAAAAGAGGATTTCACTGCGTAAAAAAAGCAAAGCCAAAAGTGATAATCTCCAGTTCCTCTCTAATGACTTTTATCTGCAGATCTCAAGATGCTACTGATATTCCAGCAGCCAAGTACTCTACATTCAGCTCAGGAGGAGGTCAAGGGCAGAACACCCATGGACCTTAAAAGTTTGCTGGACTGAGGCAGATGTATCAAAACATATTACTCCAGTTTCTGTCTTACATAATAAATCGTGGGCCAAAGGAGCAGTAAACCACCAACCACCAGCCTGATAATTGCCTTTCTAATGAAAATGTGTGCCCCTTTTGTGTCATTTCTACTGTAAAACAGCATGCTAGTACTCACTAGTGAACAGTGCACTCAGCAGAAGCATAACTAATACGAGAAATAAAAATTATGTCTCTGATGGTGTATTTTTTAATGTATTAAATAATGATTAGGGGCAAAGGGCAAATATTCAGCAATCAGCAAGCAACCAATAGGGAAAAAAAATCCTGATTCAGTAAGTAAAAACCATTAAAAAATCCGAGGGTAGCCCTTCTCTGAAATCTCCCACTTGTCAGGAAAGTACTGAAAGAGATCATCCTTTATTTTGATTGAAGGTAGTCTCTTCTCCGGATGTTAAAGGCTATTCTGTTATCTGTTACTATGTAATGTATATTCCTACAAATATCATGTCAAAAAGACATCCTTGCAGGTTGACAGCTAAGATATTAAAAGGCAATCCCAGTTACAGCTGGCCAAATTTTTGATCAGCTCTTCAGTAAACAAAGGGCGTTGTTACTGACAGTGGAAGGTTTCAGACAAGATAGGTCTGTGTCATGGCATGGCTTGCAAGCTTCTGCTGTGTGTTATGGCATGTCAAGAGACAGCAAAATCATCTCCAAGAACGTTGTTGCCAGGCTTAAATAGAGGCAAGGGTAATAATCCAATCTGCTCAACAGGATTTCTCAATTGCACTCCCCTTTCGTATTGAACACATTGAAAATCTTCTGTGTACGACCACAAATTGTTGTTGGGTAAACCTAGATAGAATAGGATATCATTTGGAGGCTTAATACTTCTGATCCTTGCAAAGGTTGGCTGGGAAAATAAAAAAAAAAACAAAACAACAACAAAACTGCACACAGAAAAAAATGACAATTACTTCTTCTAAAAAAGGAAGAGCATAATACAGACAAATGGACGTGGCAGGAGAATTGCCAATTATACTTGGACCGGTTCAAAAGGTTAATGATGAAATATATCTCTGGCTTATATTTCAAGAAGAAAACTAGCAGCAAGGCAAAATTATTCATTGTGAATCAAGTAAAAATGTTTTCTTTGGTCTTTCTCTAGCTATTGCTAACAATTTGCTTCTACAAAATGCTTTCTGTAGTTGAAACAGGTATGCTTAATGTTTTAAATTAAATTTAAATACTTTCTGATGGAATGACCTAGATTTTTTTTTTCTTTATCTGCTACTTATATACTTTTAATGATGTAAATAGAACTGAAGGACATGGGACTGATCCTCATTAATCCAATAATACTTTGTGGTTATACCAGGTCATGGGAATATTTAGAGTAAAAAACTTCATTTGCTCTATGGGTTTTGGGAAAAGGCAGTAAAAAGGAACAACTTAGATGAACATAGATTAAAGAAACTCTCCTGGTAAGCCAGCTGCTAAAAACAGTATTTACCCCATTAATTATGGTAAAGTTAAGGTATTTGGAATGAAACAAGGCAAAAACTTTCCTTTTGTTTCCTGTTGAAATCCATGAAGTATTTTGAGGACCTAACAAACCTGGACTTCCTTGCATCTCCAAAATAACTCACACATGCATGGTATGAAATGAACAGCAATTAACTGTTTTTTAACTTCTAGGGGGAAAATCAACAGTGAGGTTCAAAATTATTTAAGCATTCAGCCTGCATGTCCTGCTCTGCTGTTTCTCACTTCTGCTGATCCTTCTCTAAAGAGAGGTTCCAACAGGCAGCTCCCAGGCCCAGGGACACCCAGCTCACACCTCTGTAAATCTTGGCTAATCTAAGACTCTCTCCAGGGGCAGGATGGATGCTAAACCTCAAAGGCCAGGCCCCCAAATCCCCAAACCCTATTGTCAGAACTCTGTAAAGGATTTGATTCGCTGAGAATATAGCCCAGTGGAAATTAAACTCATTTAAGATAATAGTTAGATATTCATTTGAAGTTAGGTATTTAAAAGTTCACAGGTATTTTTAAAGGCCCTGGCTTTTAGTATGTACCCATCTGGAGGCTATCTACTAGTTTTACCTTTAAACTGAGACTTCATAAAGAAAGCAACCCTATCAAGTTCTTAACCTTGCACATTTCCTCCTTTTCCTCCATTAGATTTCTCTTGAAGCCTGGTACAGCTTGATAATTCAATTGCTTACAAAAGTATGTTTGACTTCTGCAGCAACATGTGTCTTTGTCATGCATCTTGTACTGGACAAAATCCTCAGTCAAAAAACCTCACCAAACAGCAACAAAAACTCCACCCCTTGACCATGATCTGTTAGAACTCAGGTGCTGACACAAAAGCAGAGAGCAAACTTCAAAAGGGAATCTGACACAAACAGCACTAAGAATTTACCATTAGCCATGAAACAAATCAAGTTGTTGTAGTTAAATACTAGAAACCATCTTCTAAACAATACAGACTGAAAGAGAAACTTTCAGATGGGTTTTTAACCGATTCTGAAGATCNACGGAAAGGCAATTGCTCACCTTGACCTGCCAGCCCAACTGGCATCAAAGGTATCAAGAAAAATAGAAAAGGGTGAATAGGAGAGCAAAGAAAAAAACATGAAGTACCAAAAAGGAAAGCCTGAAAAAAATAAATCTTGCCATAGAGGATCTTTCTATTCAGGTCATGAACTTATGCTACATCCTCAATATAATTGACAATAACTACCTGTTAACCTCATGCAG
This sequence comes from Erpornis zantholeuca, assembly GCA_013400515.1. Taxonomy (NCBI): domain Eukaryota; kingdom Metazoa; phylum Chordata; class Aves; order Passeriformes; family Timaliidae; genus Erpornis; species Erpornis zantholeuca. Next base: position 50,807 of record VZTN01020672.1, read on the forward strand.
AAATGAAACAGGAGGGATAGTCAATATTAATTGCTGAAATACAGCAGCATTCCAATGTAAAACTAAAGACTGTATAGCAATTAAATGATACCACTGAAAATAAACTGCACAGAGGTGTGGGGAACCACGAGCTCCTGAATTTCCACACCAGTTGTGAGAGTTCATTAGGTGACCTTGGTAAGTCTCTTATCTCTGATTGCTCCATAGATCCACACAGAAACTGGGAGTAACATTTACAGGTTTGGATTCACAGTAGTGTGCAACTTATCCTCTCTCCACTGCTGCAGAAGTGCAGCGTATAAACTCCTGTCAGATAGTGACCAGGTGAGAATCAATATGTACCATTATTCAGAGCTTTCAGAAGTGCAGGGTCATTCAGGAAGAATCAGGAGTCCCTGGCAAAACCAGATGAGAACTCCCAAGAGTCTGGCTCATGAATGTGGGGTGAGCAGAAGACAGAGAGCTCATGGAGCAGCACAAGAGCACTGAAGTCACTGGGCTCATCCTGAATCAGTGGGCAGTAATGTCATTTTTAGCTGCTTTAAAAGAAGCAAGAGTAGAAAGAGATTTTCTAAATGCATGTTGGGGAAAGAAAAGAGCAAGGAGAAGAAAATCTGTGAATACTTCGTAATTATGATATCAAATCATAAAAGTTCAGAATCTGTGAAACTACCATGAGTTCATACTTAGGAAACGTAAAGTTGAGAGTTGAGATTTAGTCCACAACATCTATTTGGCTCAATAATTATGCTCAAAATAAATGTTATCAAGATGTAGCTACTAAATTAAATTTCCTATTTTGTAATCTAGTTTTATGGAAAATAAACCCAGACATCATAAAACTGTTCCAACAGTGTGTTATTAAATTAAAACTTTATAGGAAGAAGTTTGATTTATGGCTGGCAAGGTATCTTGATGCTTTGTGAATTGGCTGAATTGTTCTATTGTCACGTGTTATATCAACTATTTGGTTTTAATATTAGTTGCTGATGAAAGCAGAACACTAGCAAGTGTTCTTCCTGCCAACTAACTCGAGGATATAACACACACTCCAGACTGATAACTAAATATTGTTCTCAAGAACCAAGTTAAACTGTGATTTAGAATACACAGAGATGAAAGATTACGACATTATACTTTTTGGTGTTTCAGGGATCAGTAACGCTAAAAAGAACAACAGATTAATTATTCTTGTTATCTTGTCTGATTTCCCAAGAAAATGAAAGGAATCGTTACTGAGGGATTATCATTGTGACAGCCAACACCGAAATCAAAAGCTCTGATGTATCACCAGTTCCAGCCCCCATAGTTGGGAGCTCTGAATGCAAAATGTTATTATTTCCTTTGGGGGTTTCCCACATTGAATAGCCCCTATCAGATAGAACAAATCTTTAAATTGTAAACTACCTTAGGTGATGAGTGCACAGAAATGGATATAAATAAACTACCACGGCTTCAATATTCACTTTTATCTTTCACAGAGCCAGACTTATTATACAAATATGTGATCATACAATGCATCTTGCACTTTTTAGCTGCATGCTATATTCTGATAATAGTTATTTGCATAATTATTCTTTCTGCAGGGAAAGCACGGAACACTATGGAAAACACTCAGGAAAAGTCATTAGACAATTAGTCACACAATACTCTGGAGCTAAATCCACACAACTGTGCAAATAAGTAACTTCCTCCTTGTTCTTCTGTAAAGGAAGGTTATCCTAAGTGAGTTATCAGTTTTAAACTCAAATCTCCCTAGGTGTAGAGGGAGACAGTAAACTTTGCAGAACTTACAGATCAATTTCTCATTGCCATTAGAAACACCATTAATTCTTTGTTAGGATTTTCTCTCTTTCTTCTGTATTTCCCCCTAATATGCTTTACAAGAAGAAGAAAAGTATCCCAAGTCAGCTTCCCAAACCTCAGCCTTGGAGTAGTTTGGACTTCAGACAAGTAAACATTATGCTAACAGAATGACAACTTCAGGGTTTGCTGGTTTTGTCCTCTTGATCCTAAACAGCTTCAATTCTTGAAAGACTGAAGCAATTTACATAGAACAAAAAAAAACCCCACATGGGTGGTGCACATACATGGTGAAGTAATAAATCCACATGGATTATTCACACCTTTTAAGACAGATCAAAGCGAGTTTACTTGAATAATGACAATTTGGAGGACATAGCCAAAAAGTGAGATTGTTTGCTGCGAGGCAGCAATGAGCATGACCTTTGTGGCTCATTTCTTTTAAAAAGGCAATTCAGGGCAGATGAAAGACATGGAACTTTGTAGCTACTGTGCAATATCTCCTTTTCTGAGTCCTCCTCCTCCCCAATAACAGCGAGGGCTTTGGGCCTATATTATTTATAAGTTCATAATTATTTCTTACAAAGAAGGATGAGTCAAGAAACTCATTTTCTCATAATTATTAAAGGGCTTCCCCAGAGAATTCCAGTGAGCTAAACAGGTCCACTTAGCTGCAAAGGAAACATTTATGCAATCCAGGACCCGGGAAGCCTTCCTTGGTAAATAAGCCCCACGGACCCAGACTAAAGCTGCTGCATATGAATCCTGCAGGGATGTTGGTCTGAGACTTCATCAGACCTGGTGGTGCTGTGCAGCCCCAGTGAGCTCTTTACTCTCCCATAATGGCTTGTCCTCCTTTACCAATTTGAGTCATTCTTCTGGGAAAAGCTGTCTCGTTTTCTCTACACCCAGCTGGGACCCCAGGCTTTGCTGCTGTTTCTAGAGAGATGTAGAATAGAGATCAGAATAATGGGGGGACAGGGCATGTGTCCTAATTTGGAGAACAATCCTGTGGCAGCAAACAGTAGCTCTTCCTCAGGCTTAAACCAAAGAGGTGGAAAATACACCTCGGAATGGTCTGTGAACATAATGTTTAGCTTTAAATAAACGTTGATGTTGCTAATAACTAAATATCATTGCCCTGAGCCAGCAGGTTTGGATACAGTTCTGTATATTCCTTACAGTTATTTGCCCCCTAGTCGTGCTTGTTTTCTTTTGAAGAATAATTAAGATTTAATGGCATATTTTCACAGGTTTTTTCTGCTTGCTTTCTTGCTGCCTACTGTGCTGATTGCTTGTGTCTGATCCCGGTCATTATAAGAACTGTACAGTAATTGCCTATCTGGTGACTCGTTAATGAAGGTCCCCAGAGAGATGAGAAGCTGTTCTTTTGAAGTTCATCATGTTTGCTGTTGGCCTTCTAGTTTAATCTATACATTCACAACACCTTATTCAATTATTGGAAACTCCTTTATTTCTAAGGATATAGACACCTTGTAAACAAGGTCCTTTATCTCTGCTAACAGCAGGGCTTACCTCTGATAAATCAAAGCATTTTACACACCAGACACATTCTTTTCATCTTGGAAAAGCCAGGATGGTTAAAAAAAGAAACCCAAAACATTCTGGTACAAACAGGTGTTTTGAATCAGGGAATTACCTCCAAAACATAGCACTAAAAACATCTAAAATTCAGCAGCATATTGTAATAAAAAGCTGCACTCATCAACACATATTTTTCAATCCTCAAGAGTTCTTCTTTCTCTTTTAAACTGAGCTTTGTAAGAGAAAGAATTACATTTTTGGAATTTTCTGTGAAAGAAAAGTTTGAAACTGCTCAAGGAACGAATGTCATATTTGGCAGCAAGCCACCCAAACACTTCTAGCTGCGTATTTTCAGGCAGCCAACCTGCTCATGCAGACAGACAGAGAAACAATCCACAACTTCTGCCTTATCCTCCCCTAGCCCACACCTAGGAATGCTACGTCCCCCAAACATTTACCTGACCCCCTTCACCAACAGTAACCCAAGGGGACTGCAGAGCATCTCACCAGGCACCTGCTGAATGGGTTTTTGAGAGACCTACCCTCATTTCACCAGAAACTCAGCAAAACCTTTTACAACACGTTCTGGTTTTGACAAATGAACCTGCCAGGGAAAGGACTGCTTCAACCGAACATTCCTGAGATTGTAGCGCTGGAAATACTCAGCATCAGTTCTGATAATTAGATTTTTGTAGGGTTTGTTTGTGTGGTGGATGGCAGTACACTGAGGTGGAGGGCAGCACTTTGCCTTCGGTGAAGGGCACGCTGAAGGTGATTAACTGCTTTGGGTTTATTATCTGTGTCCTTTACTCGATTGTTTTTCTACAGTAGTGCTCTCCTTACAGGAGAGCTGTCAGCCTGCATGGGAGGTCTGCTGTTTGTATTCACAAGGCTGCTTCATTTTCTCAGTTGGTTCTCACAGAATTTAACAGGAAAAGGACTGGCTGTGAGCAGAAGGAAGTCTCCAGAATGAGGGCTCAGAGCAAGGAGCTCTTACCTCCAACAACACACCCTCTGGAAGGCTCAGTCCCTTGAAAGATCCATGCAAAGAGTTTCTATGGGTGCTCCCAAAGAAGAACATGGGAAAAGATGGATCCCTTCTGGTTGAGGCTTGATGGCAGTGGTAAACAAGCACGAGAGGACTGACATCAAGCTAAGCAATCAGGCTGGTGGGAGTTAAAGACAAATTTTCATAGAAGCAATTATCAGCAGATGCACACAGGAGAGGCTAACAGCTCCACAACCACCTTGAGTTAGCCCACAATGCCTGATGATAACAGCACAGCCTCCCTCCTACCTGAGGGACTGGGGATGCCCAGTCTGGAGAAGAGGAGGCTCAGGGGAGACCTTGTGGCTCTCTGTAGCTGCCTGAAAGAGGATCAGAGAGAGGCAGGGGTTGCTCTCTTCTCCCAGGGAATAAGAGACAGGATAAGAGGAAATGGCCTCAGGCTGTGCCAGGGGATGGAAAAGTTGGATATCAGGAAAAATTCTTTCACTGAAAGGGTTGTTAAACACTGGAAGGAGCTGCCCAGGGAGGTTTGGGGTCCCCATTACACCGGAGGTGTCCAGGATGTGGCACTCAGTGCTCTAGGCTACGTAACAAAGTGGGGATTGAACACAGGTTGGACTTAATGATGTTGGAGGTCATTTCCAACCTCAATGATTCCATGATTCTATTCTACTGTATACCACCTTGAAACTTTGCAGAGTGCCAGTCTAACAGCTCTCCTAAGCACAACACAACAAATCCCATTTTAAAATGCAAGCAACAAAAACCCTAAATTAACTTAAAGCCTGATTTTCCTTCCAGACACCAAGCAGAAGGCTGTACAAAGCCATTTATGTCTCTTGCAGGTCAGGAGGACCAAACAGGAATGGGATACCCTCTATGATTCAAAACTGCTCTTTGTGACTCCTGCTTGCTTGCACAAACCAAATGTGAAGAAGCAAGATCCCTGCCACCCCCTCACCCTACAGAAAGTCCTCTTGAGTTCTCTTTCCTCACCACCTCCTGCTCTTGAAAATTACACAGAGGACTGAACACCATTAAATAAAGATAAGCTTTAGCACTTTTTTCTTTTTCTATGATGATGCACAAGGGAGGAACAAGTGGGGCTGCCCATAAACTCTGCAATTTTAACATCTCACCAGTATCACTCACTGCAGCCACAACTGCTCCTTCTCTGCTTCCTTTTGTGGCCTTATATTAAACAAAAGCAAGTTGGCAGTAAAACACTATTATTCACACAAAATTTAGGCTTCTGCTTCTAATTCTTTGCATTTTTGACAATGAAGCAGAACGCTTTCTCGAATATTTGAAATCCATACAATTCAATAAAAATGTCTACTGCCCAATTTTCAGCCAACACCTCTTAAATATTTTACAATCTGCAGCAAGTTTCAGGGTTACCAATACTTGCTGGATTCACATATTAAATATTTTCAGGTTAGAATTAGCATCATGTTAGCAGCAGATCAAATTCAAAGAGTCTTGTGTGGAGAGACCTAGCAGTCAGTGTGGAAAGGCTGAGGGGTTTGTAACTTGTATTTGCAGCCACACAATGCCAGTCACTCCATCATTCCTGCTCTGCTCTCCCTTGAATGTGACACACCTAAACCACAGCTCTCCCAAATTAAAGGCAGAAATCCATATACTCACACTCCTCCTGGCATTCTTGGCTTCTGCTGCTCCTGTGCTTTTACAGCTCCTCTGCCCCAGCTGAGCTCCCCCCTCAGAGAAAAGATCCCACACTGCAAATGCCAGACACTATGCAGGACAGGTCAATTATTATCCAAGTGTTTGGTCACCTTCCTCACCCAGTGCCAGCCTTTTGATCCAAAAAATCTTGACAAGAAGTTTTCTCCAGTAGACATAACATGAACTGCCAAAAGGAGCTTAAAACTAAGTTCACCACATAATAGTTAATCACAGAATGATGAGAAAATGCAAAAGCAGGTTTAATTGAGACATTTGTTCATAGCAAATTAACGATTCCACTGAGATCGTTTTGGAGATATTTTAGTTTGGTATGAATGAAAATATCTTTACCTCATTCACCTTTACAATATTCTACATGAAAAAAGCTGACATCAGGTGGATTGAAAAAAAGCAAAGCAAAAAGAAAAAAAACCAAAGCTCAAACACACAGCATTTAAATGGCTAATGAACAATAGCCACTTAGTAACTCTCATATCATTAAAGTACTAACACAATATAAATTAATAGATATTGCAATTAAGATTAAGTAATGAGAAGGCTAAAAACTGTTCCTGGTGGCTTCTCAATTAAATGGGGAATGAAAAAAGGAAAGCAAATCATACACATGACAGTTATGGTAGATGATTTTTCAGATCTGAAAGTTTTATTTGCTGAGACTGAAGATAAACTAGGCTAGGAAAAAATTAAAAATAACATTTGTGCAAACACAAAATTGAAAATTTGTTATATTAAGCAGTGTATAGGCTTGCAACACAAGTTAAACCTGTGTTAAAATAAAATGTGATTGAAGTGCAATGAGATTGCAGGATGAACAGAATTGCTGCAGCCATTGCTGAGCACGTTTTGAACACAGGGCAAATAAGGGGTCATATAGCACTGGGAAGAGGGAATTAAATTCAGTGATAGCATGGCAGAGCTTCCACTGTGGCATCAGACACTGTCATTGCACAGCCCAGGAAAACTCCTACTTGCAAAGAAATCCAATGCCAAAAAAAGGATACAGTTAGGAGCTAATCAAAGTATCAGCCTGAGCCATGGCTGCCATTTCTACTGCAGGGTGGAAGACAAAACCTCATTCCCAGCCACAGCCCTCATATCTATTTCTTATTCAAAATGTGCCCTTCCTGCCACAAAACTGGGTTTATGTGAGAAAGATGAAAACCAACCCAGCACCCTAAGGGAGGCTGCCCAATGTCTTTGGTTTCAGGGTGTGCCCTGATGCCCTCCTGCATGCCCACGTGAAGGGAAGTTCTTGTGCTCTCTGAGACAAAGGATAGCTATTCCAAAGAGCATGGAGTGGGACACAGCCCTTTACATTCCTCACTACAAGGCCTATCTAAGAATAATGAGGGTTCTTATGTTGGTATTATTATACCAGCAAAAGGCAAGGGTTTCTCAGGTTGAAATCAAATAGAAGTGAAACTAATACAGCTGATGGTTTAGTCAAGTTTGCCATTTTTGTGTTCCCATGTAATTTCTTTTTTTTTTTTTGGTCCAGGTCCTAAGGGTAACATCAAGAGGAAAATTTTTTATCTCTTCCCAGAGTAGATAGATGTTTAATGAGCACTTGATGATTCATCTAGAGTATAAAATTTCATCTGAGAGCCTGGTGTTATTATTCAAACCCATTTCGCAGTCAGACAGCTCCCACTCTTCTATAAAGTATTTTTTTTACTCTGTGAGAAACAAGGCCTTGGAGGCAAGTCAGGGGATACACAGTGACATATTGAATTTACTGGCTTTGTCTGGAACAATATGCAGAAATATTTCAGTGATGCAAGACCATATCTATAAATAACTCAAAAACATGGTGAAAGATTGTGCCAACAGATTGTTGAAATCCCCAGTGGTTTGAATGGGAGCTTACTAGAGAGAATTCCTAGAGGATTACAGTTTGAAGCAGAACAAAGTGAAATAAAAATAAAAAACAGAGAATCTAAAATATCACTGCGTAAAGGAATCATCTAATGTTGCAAGAGAGAAATGTTCAGTCAATCTTCAGCTTTACAATTTCAAATGTTGAATTTCTTTAAAGCTATTAATTTTCCCCTCCTTTCTTCCCTCTGCCTCCCTTTTTAAATGGGGATTCATGGTAAATATGTGTGCTTCAGGCCAGTAGTGGGGAAACACAGCATCAAAGAGGGGCCCACAACGCAGACAGCCAAATGAGCCATCAGAGCACAAAATTCTCCTTTCTCCTTCCCCATCTGCTTTGCTGTCTTGGTTTCCCAGCTGCCCTCCTTGCTCCGATTTGCTTTGTGGCAGCAGCCAGAAGCAGAAGCCAAGAGGTTGTGTCCAGCTGGGGAGGAGCTGCAGAGCTGCCCCTCAGTCCTGGCACTGCAGCCCCTCTCCCAGAGCTGGAGAACACAGACACCTCTGAATGCAGCTCAGAGCTGAGAGAAGCTCGAGGGAAAATGCATTTTCCCCAAATTAACCCTTCCTTCACACCAAGGAAGCTGAACTGACAGCTCCAACCACGTACAAGTCAAGCAGACTGCCTTTGCAATCCTACAGGAGTGAATCACACCTTGGCTACTTCTCTCCTTGCAAAAAGAAAAGGCTTTGAAGCAGATACTATTGCATAACAAATTAAACTAGTCACCCTCCTCTCCCCTCTGTGAGAGAAACTGACTCTGGCCCCACACTGCATCCGATTTAAATCACACAAAATTTTAATATTTGAGGCAAAATTCTAATGCAAACCTTGTTCCTATTAAGGGAACATGTGAGGTATATTGGCTGATTAGATTTTTAAAAAAAGTAATTAAAATAAATTCGAGGTGATGAAGATATTTTTTAGCTACCACAAGATCCAGTTCTGTCTTGGCTCAGGTCCCCATAGAGACAGAGGTTTTCTGTTGTATTTGGCTTCCTCCTTCCCTCTTCCACACTGGTTCCTGCTGGTCTTTGAAGAGGACTCAATTCAGGCAGGGAAATCCTGCCCTCCCCTAAGATGTACTCAGACTTTCACATCAATTAAACTAATTGGCAGCAAGTGCCACACATATCTTAATTGTAACTGCAAACACCCTGTGATTATACCAAATCCTTTCTGGAAACAAGATGGTTAGTTTTATAGGTCTGTGAAATAAATATTTAAAAAGAAAAATAGGGAGTCTTAGAATATTTCACTGTATTACTTCCGAAGGTCAAAGTATCCAAAAAAATAACTTTGTCCCAATAAACTTCTCTGTTCCAAAAATATAAACTAGCATTTTTATTTTGTAACCATGATGTGCTCTTTTCCACCAATTTGCACCTTTACTAAAGTCTTGTTTCAATCACCCCCTAGCCCCACAAAATGTCTCAAATTTTATGGTTTTATCATGCACAGGGAACCTAGTATTACTAGAAATTTATTATATGTTTAATTAAAAGACTGACAGCTAAAGTGAGCTGATCAATGTCACCCAAACATGAGCCCACTGTGTTCTTCAAATGTAAGAGCCAGGTAGCGCTGCACCAGAAACTCAGACTGGAGTGGCACGAAGGAGGACCCTGAAGGTGACTTAAATCAGCCCCCAGAGGCAGCACCTGCCCAAGGCCTGGCCAAGGCTCCTCCAGCCATCACCAACAATCCCCAGGGAACAAGATTCAGGAAGAGCACACCTGCAGCAGCTGCTCTGCCTGGGGCCACAGGTGTTCCCCAGGGATCTAAGTCACCAGGGGACATTGTCATCTTCTCCCCACCACTGCTGGACCTGATCTGGCTTCACTCAGGCTCTCAGGGGCAATTCAAGCACCACTTTGATTTAGATTCATTTTTAGCTGTGTGGAATGAAACTGGTGCCCTGTCTGGGCAAGGATTCCCAGCGTTACTGGCATTAGAAATGCTGCACAGCATTTCTGGGACAGACAGGGAGGGGGAGAATCAGGCAAGCAAAGGCAGTGTTGATGGCATATTTATTCCTCCCAAGCAACAAAGCTGGGTCAGGACCCTTGTGCCAGCAGACAGACTAGAGAGAGGCACAATGGGGGTGCTTATTCTGAGGTACAGCCTCCAAGGAAGCTGTTAACTGAAGCATCTACCCCTGCCTTTATATATAACTCCTTCACATGCCTGAAACAGCCAGTGCTGCTTGCTTAGAGACTTTGGAAAGAAGGAATTATTTTCAGATATCACTGCACCCCAATACAAACAGCAGCAGTAAATGGTTCTGCACAGAGCCTGAAAGGAAGCAGGGAGGGAGGGGGAATAGTGAGTCCTCAATTACCAAGCTGGCAATTCACACTGAATTCACACTGCTCTGGCTTCAGGAGTCCCTTCTGAGCCTTCACAGTTCTACCACAGACATTTGGAGCATGTGGGAAAAGACTGAGTGGCTTTGTTTGCCTCTTTTCACCTCTACCACCGTAAAGGTATTCTCAGGAAGAGCAGTTTGGCATCAGACACATCCAAGTCTTCATCTCACTGCACTCTCAGAAGCCAGGGAGGTTTGACAGGATGGTGTGCTTGCTCTAATATTTCTGGGCAGTGTCATTCACTTGATAAGGACATCACACAAAATTTGATTCTCAATGTGCAATGCCACAGGTTTGGGCAGGAGGACTATGCTGATTATAAAAGACTGTGAGTTTTCATAAAAGCACATTTTCATACACTTTACACTTAGAGTAAATTTATTTTAATGCTACAGACATTAAAAGAGGAGCTACCAACGATATCACCTATCAAGTTTTTAAAGAAAGTAGCATTCATTTTGATTTGGTTTTAAGTAGGTGATGAGGAGAGCAGACATGTACACTGAGGATACCACCCTGGAGGAGCTCTTTGGGAGGCTCAGCTGGAGAAATGTCTGCTCCAGTCAGATCTGGCTGCCTCCATCTCCAAAACACTCAGCCTTGTGAAAATATTTCTGTGTGCACAAAAGCAAAACGTTCAGACTGACAGCAGTCACTGCAAAGTGTCAGGATTCCCACTTTGACACCCTTGAGCCCATGATACTCCACGTCACACCCTGCTTTGACATTTTTAGCTGAGCAGGTTTCAGCCACCACTGAGGGAAACAATTAATGCAGAACACATCACAAAGATTCAGTGTGTCTGAGTGCTCAGTGGGATGATCCTCTCAATTAATAGGATATTCTGTGCTAGATGAGAACTTACAAGGTTGCTGGTTCAAAGAACTTTACACTCAGCTTGAGCAACTGCTGCAGCTTCTGAGCTCGACCTTCCTCAGAACAATTTTATTACTGTGCCATTGCAGAAGAGCTCTTCCAAGGTAATGAGGATTCACTGAAAAGATTCACATAACTTAGAGATTGCAACCACTTCAGGTCTTCCTTAGTTAGAAAAATGAAATTATTAATATTAGTTTGAAACTATTATATGAAGAAAAGTAATCAGAGCTCCAGACATTCAAGAGTTTTAAAAAGAAGAGTAAGAAGAAAAATTCTAATGGTTTTTACTAGAATAACAACAGTTTGCTTCAATCTAAATGATGCTGAAAGGGGATGCCCTGAGATACTGTGTGGAACATCCAAGGACAAAAAGGAGGAAACTTGATTATTTTACTTCCTTTCATGCAAAAGTCATCTCTGCTGGGCAGAGCAGCAATCACCCACTTTCTGTCCCCAGTGGCCAGGATTTATCCTTTAGGATACAGCCCTGGGAAAGCAAATATTGCTTCAACAGGCCTGACAAACATAGGGGATAGATAAAAGTATAACTTCAACTTAGAAGTAATTAGAATAAAAGAGGAAAGGTTAGAGGGCAATGTGAAATCCCACTGATACCTCACCTAACTCTTCTTTTCAAGAAATGCAATTTGAAGGATTTTTGGTGATCTTGTTTACTCATCTTGGGGTGGTTTTTTGGGGGGGAAAAGGGTGTGGGGGGGACAAATCTGAGTGATAATTATGCATATTCTCATTCGACTGGAAGTAAAAAAAGTAAATTATAATTTATAGTGTGCAACTCAAAGGGGTTTTAAATATTATTAATATGTGCAGATGTATAAATAACAACTTTCTGTGAGAGTATCACGAGCAACAATGAATGAGAACCAATTATAAATGATGTCAGGCTTTCAAGGGAGGTTTTCACTGTAATTAAGAGATGATGGTGGAAGAAAAGCAGCCTTCAGAAACTGAGACCTTTTCCACAAAGAAGTTCAGGCAATCTAGATTTGTTCTTGTTAAAGGATTCTCCTCCACTTTTTGCCATTTTGAATTTAATTTTTTTTTTTTTTTCTGTCTTGGGAGTTTCACCATTCATTTTTCTCACAGGATTCTTATAGACTCAGTTTTTGCAGTGCAGTATTTCACTAGAATTTCTCCATTGAGAAAATCTTTTTCTTTTTTTTTTTGATGGACCCTTGTGGGACAGCCTGCCAATGAAGCATCCTGGTTCTGGTACAATCTCACAAGGAAAGCATCAAATGGCCTGACACCAAAGACATTTAAAATGTGACTTTAGAAAACTGAATGCAATTTTCCACAGGAAAAGAAACCTTCATCGGTGAGAGATGACAGGAGACCAAAATCTGAGAGTCCACTATATGTTCCTCTGATTTCCATCTCCCCTCTTGTCTGAAACGTGTAGGAAATGCCTGTAACTCGTGTGCCTCTCCAGCCAGCCTCTGTGAACAAGAATAACACCTCCCTATTTCATATGCAGCTCCTTCCTGTTATTCACATCTGAAAACAGAGTTTGTGTATCCTCCAAGGAAAGTTTCTTGCAGCGAGGCAGCCACAATGAACAGAAATGTCAAGTCTTAATGACAAGAAAGAGGTTTACTCAAAAGATACTGATCTTTGTATATAGGAGTGTATGCACAGCTCAGATTATAGGAACTCAACCGTGAAGCAAAGAGCTTCTTAAAGACCCCAAAATGTGATTGCATGAAAAGGCCATCTATTGAGCATATACTTCTCATTTCTCTCAGCTTTTCAGGCTTGTATTTTCTGGGATTTTTAATTAAAAGATAATACCAAAAGATCTTTAGGCTTTAAATTAAATTCTCATGTTTGCCTGCTTCCTCCAGTAGTGTTTAGCCTTTCCCATCAAATATCTCTCAACTCTCAGTGTAAGAGACCAATGTACTCAACAGGGAGAGTGAAATGCCTTTCTCTGTCTCCCCCTTCTCTCTTTCACCAGCACACCAGGATGTCAGATCTGAAGAGAAATTTATTCATTTCCATTGTGGAGAGGATGGGGACCTGTTGTGTCGTCGATTGATCACCACAGTAAACAGAGGCTACAGGTTCTCTGGGACATTCTCACACAACAGAGGCATTTTTGCAATATTTTCAGGAAAATGAAGCCATAACAACAGAATAAACCAATCCAAACCCACAAAAATCCCACAAAACCCACCAAAAAAAGAGTCTTGCACAGCCCTAGAACCAAGCTTTTCATCCAGAACTTGCCTCGTAACTGAAATTGTTTTTCAGCCAGATATCTGGCTGGTTTATTGCCTTTTAAACATCTTACTCATCTCTGTACTTCCTAAGAGGTAATAGAAAAAATGAAATAGGTAATGGAAAAAATGAGATAGGCATATATTCATTTCTATGACATTCCCTTAAATGTTAATATTTTAGCTTGCATTTTAAAGAGAATCAAAACACCATTTAGCAAAGATGAAGGCACAAAACTTCGCAAGAAAAAAAAAAAAAATTATTCTGTGAAGATTAAAATTGCTTCAATTCCAATACTGTAATTTAAGGCAGAACATGGTGCAGACAAAATGCTTCTCTATGAGTTTATTTCCTCTCTCTCTGCCCATCTTCCCCCTCCAAGTTGTTACTTCATTTCACCGAGAGGGCTGAAATCAATATAATGAGTAGAAAAGCACGCAAATTAGCAAAGTGTGTGTCAAGTGGCAGCATAAAAAGAGCAAGTGAGAATTCTGTTCCGGCAGAAAATCTCCAAAAAAAAACCTTACACGCCATCAACGTGGATTCATTTCCATAAGAAACAAATTGGCAGTTGATGCTGATGAAGGCTGCCCTACACTTTACTGCTAATAAGTGACACCAGGGGCCTTATTACAAAGTATTTCTAAACATAAGAAATTCTGTAATGGGGCCCCCAAGGGCCACGTCCACAAACCGCGGCCCCGCTCCGCGCTCCATGTGCACAGTCACTGGTTTCCCAGGCAACTAACCCGAGCACAGAAACTCTGTGAGACACTTGGTGTGGGCAAGTTAGGCAAAGCCTTCTCAGTATTTCCATTTTGTCATAGGGCCAGAGTGTTAGGAAGCATGGTTTTTCCTTAGTCTTGGATCACAGTCAGCCTGGGTTCAGGTATCACCTATTAGCATCATGCAGTGTGTGGCATCTGAGAATGCTCGGGGCATGTTTTTCTCACTTCCTTTATTTTTACTTTTTAACAGCTAAAAAAGAATGCAGGGCATGACCGAGGCCCACAAGGTCCATTCCTGGACCTTCAGGACCTTCAGAAGAATATCAAGAATGTTTGTTTTCTTCACTCCTACCTTTGGTTCTGGTCATGCTGCTGATGATAACACCAGCAAGACTCTCTCAAGTATGGTGCCAGCTCTGCCATCTCATCTGCATCAGACTGCCTATCAGCTGTCAGGCAGCAATTTTTCCAAACATATCTAAAGCAGGGGGGAAATAACTCTCGACCCCCTAAAACATGCCCAAACCATTATCCATTTTCATAGCAGTTGAGGAATCACTTCATTCACTTGGAAATTTTCTGGTTTTTTGTAAATACTAAGGTTGTTTTCAACATCAACCTCAGAAGGCCAGGTAAGGTTAGAACATCAAGATTCCATAAAAATAGAGCTATTAAGCTAGAAACAAACAAATCCTGCAATACACTATTTAAGCATTCATGACAGAACAGGACAAGCCTTAAGAATAACTTTCCTTGGTATTCCTGGGCCAAGGCTCACTCAAATAGAAAGTTGTGTTTCCTGCACTAACATGCAAACCACCTCTCGTGAGCTCACAGCTGCACAGGAGGTAACAATGCACATTTCTGCTTTAACTCTAAGGCTACATTTAATTAATTAGGAAAGCACTGGCTTATCCCAGAGGAAAGAGCAGAAACAACAGCTCTCTACCCCATTGTTAGCATTTTTTGAGGTAACATGCACTCTACCACACAGCATTGTCAAGATCTGGGAGCCACCAGCAGCATGGACCTGACAGAGGCACCAGCTTGCAGGGTGATTTCCAAGGCCTGTGTCCTTAAAGGACAAATAGGAAAGGACTCCCCAAGCTTCCTCCCAGAGCAGTCTCATGGGATCACTCTTATAAGCTCAGAAAACACATTACCTACATTTCATTAAAAACAAGTCCTAAGAGACGTTTTCTTTTCAAGAAACCAAGCAAGAAATAAGGTTAATCAGGAAAAAATACCTACAGTGTATATTAAATTCACTGAAGTTTTGATTAAACATCAACTCTGCTTCATAGCAGGAGAAGAAACTCACTCATGTACAAAGAGCCCCCTGTTTTGTCTTTTCCTCACTGCAGGATGTCGTGGTTTGTTTTTTCCAGTATAGCATTTTGGATATCTTTAAAACAATATGTAATATGTTTATAGCCACAAACCTGTTATTCAGTAGAACACTTCTAGCTAGGCATCTCATTTTTATAGTCTCTGGAGAGGTAGCTGCCTACTCCATGGATCAATGTATTTAAATACCAAACCCAAGAGGAGGACACTTCTCACCCTTGCAGCAGAACGGGCCCGTCTCAAATCTGGGATACCCCTGGTGGTTGGCAGTGCCAGTGCCTTCCCACTTACACTGCAGGAGCACCAAACTCTCAGCACTGCCTGGGAAATTTAATTCCTGCAGGTGGCTCTGTGCAAGCAGTGCCCCAGGTATTACTGCTAACTCTGCCCAAAGAGGCTGTTGTCCTCCTCTCTTAAAGATCATCTGCAGATCAGAACCTGACTAAGGCAAGATAGAACACACATCTGAGCCCTCTGACGGAGCCCCGTGCCCCTGGCCTGGCTAATTCTTTTTTTTTTTTTAGAGTCTCATATCAGGAAAAGATGAGACAAAACTTCTTGTTGCAGTTTTACATGTTGTTTATTATTTCTTGTCTCAATTTCAGGAGCGCAGCCTCCACCCTGTCTGTCACTGCAGTTTTTAGAGGTGCAATGGCTGCTGCTCTTGGGAGCAGACAGTTTTTAAAACTTTATCACCTAATAATCAATTGCTACGTATTCTATTTTGTCTTTTGTACCAATAACTACTAATTTTTGTTAGAATGTTTCTTCTATAGTAAGTTCTCTCTATAATTCACTTGATCTCAGGTCTTCTATAGTAAGTNATGAAATGAAATGAAATGAAATGAAATGAAATGAAATGAAATGAGGGCAGCAGATCAAGGCACCACTCACAGCATTCCTAGAGCTGTGGTGGCCAAAAGCTCCTCTCTTCCAGGGAAAGAGGGAGTAGGGAAACATTCCCAGCCAAAATCCGGGGAAGGACGAGGAGGAGGAGGAGGAGAAGGAGGAGGAGGAGGAGAAGGAGGAGGAGAAGGAGAAGGAGGAGGAGAAGGAGAAGGAGGAGGAGAAGGAAGAGGAGAAAGAAGAGGACAAGGAGGAGAAGGAGCCAATACCTTGAATTTTCTATGTTTGGTCTCCATTAACTTGTATATGGCAAAACCTAAAACTACAAATGCTCACCTGTGATAAACTAAATCAAAATCTCTCTCACACTTTCAATGCTTTCAATTTTTCCAGAAGTGTAGGGAGCTTTTTCCAGGGACTCAGGTCAAAGGCTGATTTTCCCTGGGGTGCTCTGGGGGAAATAGGACCTCTCAAAGCAACAGGAAAAGTTTTTCCAGCTTGCCTGGATTCCAGCAGCCCTCCAAGAGCTCTCTGTACAGGGAAAGAGCAGAGGCACAATGAAACATGGCAGTAACTCAGAAAATGCAGGCTCAGGCCCCACGTGGCCCCGTCACCTCTCCCCAGAGCCCAGCAGCATCGAGGGCCCTGGTGTCGCAGCGCGCTGGTCGCCGTGACCGAAGCATCTGCTCCAGCACGGCAGCGCATTCAGAAACAAGCTATGCTCTGCTTTTCCAACTTTCCCAAAGCCCACAGGGCTGCCAGTGAGCCAGCAGAGCTCCAGAAACAAATCAATGCCTGGCTCTCCTCCCAAAGACGATTCCTAGCTGCGTTATCATCGGCGAGGTAAGCGCTGTCAGATGGCAAATCCACACAGGGCTTTCGCCACCGAGCTGCCAGCGAGGGATGCTCTGCCTAACGAGGAGAGCAGAGGAACTTCACAGTAAGCAGTTTCTTATTCTCTGGAAACTTCTTATTCCAGAGTTTCTTACAGCCCTCTATCTTCTCGGCTTCTAAATGAAGGTCCATGGATCCCCTGCCACAGAAATAGGGGTATAAAACCTCAAATTTCTTTGTGGGAATTGCCAGCTAAATGGGAGCTGTCTCCTCTTATCTACAGTATGAAAGAAATCCTTTTTTTTTTTTCCTGAATAGAAATATAAAATAGTATCACGTAGTCTTATAGTTGTGAGGAAACTGAACGTTAATGGCTTCAGCACTTGACATTATTCATAGTTAGAAAGGTCAATTTTTATCCATCACCCAAGGAAGATTCCTCTGCTTCCAGACAGTGATATTGTTGAGAATTTGCTACCTTGAAACAAAGTTTCCTTCAAAGCCAAGAGTGTTTGCTCCTGAAGTATTATGTAAAACTCCAATCTACTGCATAGGCTGACAATACCAGCTGCAAAGGCCTTTGAAAACACTGTTCACACAGCATGAAAATTCTGAACAAATGGAAAGTTTTATAGCAACACAATACACATAACCCTTGCTTTGACAATTCCAGATGACACTTAAATATTTAAAAACAAGGGACCTATTGGTTATTTATTCTCTTTTTTATTTTAATTCCAGTTCTGAAAATAGTTTCTAACTTAGTTATTTTAAAACAGAAACGGCACCATTTTAGCACTGAACTTGTGGGCAATTCATCAGGTTGTGAATTCTAACCTGACACTTACAATACACCAAATGCTTTTTCAATGCTGCTGTTGCACCATCTGCTTTGATATTGCTTCAGAAATATCCTTAAAAATATGTAGCTAGAAGCAAAATGAGGTTTATAGAATTTGACTACAATCTATATCTTTCTGTGAGGGAGGATTAATCTTCAGTGTTTAAAAGCATTTATGCTTTATAGTTTTTGACAATATTTGAAAAAGAGAACCCAACTGGCACTGCCACAAGGATGTAAAAGTTTGCTCTTTTTAAGTTGTAAAATAGTAGTGTTCTTGTTAAGTACTAATGAATATTTTGTGTGGTGTCATTTTTCTCTTCAAAATGTAACCCACAGATATTGCTGGAATTTGTTTTAATTTTTCTTTCATGTGGGTATGACAAAAAATTATGTAACTTTGAAATAACAGGGTTCAGTAGAACAGATTTCTAAATAATAAAGTCTGTGTTATTTTCCTACAGACTCTAAAGAGCAAAATCTATTCAAAATCTCCCTTTTGTGGACAGACATGAGTAAATGGAGAGGTTTCACATCATTACAGCTTCATGTCATAGTATAAATATTGCAGATTTTACAGTTTCAGTTGAAAATTTATACAGAATAATCAAGTTGCAGGGTAGGGAGGCAGACAGTTTTATGAGATGCACTGTAATTGTTCTGACCTACTCCTGCTACTGATGAAATACGGGCCATAAAGCGAAAATCTTACTGTTTCTTTGTCCTTGGTCTGAGTATGACCTAAGTGTTGCAAATCTTATGCCAAAATAAAATAGAAGCCATTTCTATACGTTAGCCAGCTCTATTGTTGAAAGCATTTATATTGAAAACAGATTTTTCTAGAGCTGTTGAGTGGGAGGCTCTCTGACTCTCACCAGGCACCCAGTGCTGGCCTCTGTCAAAAAAGCATCCAGGACTAGGTGGATAAGGAGTATAAACTGCACTGTAAATATCATTCTATATTATTCGAAGAAATATTTGTTATTCCAAGAAAAAGAAAAATAAAAACCAGACCAAAACACTCTGAATTTCATCTTTCTGAACTTTTCTTAATAGCAAAACATCAATAAAGATGAAGTAGGTAAATATATCCATGCTTTTAAAAAACACTTATAAAATACAAAAAAAGAAAGAAAAACCACGGAGATAACATCTGTGCTAACACACTACTGCCCTAAATGGTAGGTTTT
This sequence comes from Erpornis zantholeuca, assembly GCA_013400515.1. Taxonomy (NCBI): domain Eukaryota; kingdom Metazoa; phylum Chordata; class Aves; order Passeriformes; family Timaliidae; genus Erpornis; species Erpornis zantholeuca. The sequence goes on from VZTN01020672.1 coordinate 70,022, forward strand.
TTATGCTTTTATCTTGTTTTATTTTAATGTGCAGGATGGAGAATTTTATCACTTCTCAAGAGGATTTATTCCTTAGACCTGACCTAGACATTCTTTGGTAGACCAGAGGAAGAACTGTGACTTGAAGCATTTCAACATCTATACAGAAGGTTCTCTACTGCTTCAACTTTTCAAGAGAGAGGGTCAAAATTCCCAGAAATTCCAAGTGAACCCATTTGGATTTTAGTGCAAGTGCAGTGAATTTACTTGAGCTTGGTGAGAGGAGCCCAGGGGAGCATCAGACCCCATTCTGCAAGAGCATTTATTTATCCATTTATTAGGAAATAATGATTTTTTTTTTCATGCAACAGTTTTTCATTCTGCCCTTCGTTCATTCAATTTTTTATATTTTCCCCAACAGGGAAATTTATGCTTCAGAATTTTTTTTCCTCAGTGTTAGAAGGGCAATGAGGACAATCAATCCTTGCATTTCAGCTGAAGGTTCAGGACATCACCTGTTCCCCATGGCTCACAAAGGTAGGTGTTTGTCCCCTCTGTCACCACAGGTTGGTACTGCTGCAGGTGACCTAAGATCTGGTCCATGTTTTTCAAGCTGAATGTATTCTGCTACTCCAGCAGAGTCTCTGTCTGTCCTTTGCACTTCTGCTCTGACACTTCCTGCTCTGATCCCAGCCTCTCTTCATTTCCCACTTTTCCTCACGCTCCTCCCACCTTCTTTTACCCATCTCACTAACACTTTTTAACAAGTGGAACACTTGTTTACCTTTGGAGCACTTGCCATTTTGTATTTCTCTCTTAGGGGTGGCTACTGCTGACAAGGCTCATTATTTGTTCTTTAATTATCTCCTGAAACTTCCCATTTGCTGAGGAGAAAAGAAAAGCAAAATGCAGTAAGATTGCTGACACGTTAAGGCTTCTGCCTATCGTGCACTTGTACTTCCTTGCTTCTCTATTTATCAGTTTCAGAGCTCTTTGCAAGAAGGATTTTACTATGGGCCATAACCAGGGCTCCCAGATAAGAGAGCAAGAGTGATAACACTGCTTCCAAAGCAGGGGGTGGTTTATGCTCATTAAAAACCAAATTTCACATCCATTGAAATGTGTGATGCTAATTCAACTGGAAGCACTCAAATCATCTTTCAAAAAGTAACACTGCCATGGCTGAACATGGCTCAGCTTGGTGGATTAAAAGTGTTATATAAATTTCACAGCTGTGTAGGTGAGAGCTATTCTCATTTTATGAACAGGAAGCTGATGTGCAAAGAGGTGATGTGGTTTCCAAAGCTCCCCTGCTAACCCAGCAGCACCAATGCACATGTGGGTCTGGAAATCACTTCTCTCCATGGTCACTAAACATGAGCTCACAGAACTCTGGGCATGGCAAGGCTGCCACTCTTCTGAGCCTTCCCTTTTTTAATGTGGAATACTGATAGTCTCTGTTGCACAGGATTACTCTGCTGACCCAAAAATTCCCAACAGGTATCCTCAAATTGTTAATTTACCTTTGCTTGTTGGTTTTTAAGACATAGAGAGTTTTCTATTAATGCTGCAACCTGCATGCAGCTGTCTGGTATATTCTGCCTTGCTCTTTGAGAAGGCCCAGAGTAGCACATTCATGTTTTCTGCAGCACATGTGGATCTGTGTTGATTATTGCATGGATGACAAAGTTATCTGAATTGTCTTGGGCAAAGCAGAAGTAAACTACATAACATGCACTGCATGCATAAACTAAAAAGACTAATCCAAAACATTTTATCAACTGAGGCTCTTGAGTATATGTTAGATTTCAAAAATAAAAAATAAACCCCACCATTTTGTTCCACTAGTACAGACAAAATAAATGGCAGCCAATTCACTTCAAACAACATTTCTGCACACAAAGTTGGTGACATAATTAAGAAATGTATTCAAGCTATTACTAATTTAACACAGCTCATCAATACTTCCATTAGAAAGCTGTTTATGGCCAACAGTGTCACTACTGAATTTATGCATTGTAAATAAAAATATATTTTATTCATAGAAAATTCTTGTGACTTCAATTATGCAATAAGTATTTATTTGGAATTCATTATTTTTTGTTTGATAACCATCATTAATTCATGTCCAACTGATTAAGCCTGCTGTAAAGCTTTAGGGAACATTATACAGGATAAAATACAGATTTAGTAGAGCTCTGTATTTTCCCTACAGCTTCAAGTGGAACCTGTGGACAATGACATTTTACTGTTTCACATGACCATTGAGTTTCATGTTGTAGTAGCACCACTAACCACATATTGCAGAAACATACTGCAAGGCTTTCCATTAAAAACAATGTAAATTTCTAGCAAACAACTATTGATTTAGGAGAGCTTTGGCTGCTTTTAGACTGCACAAAGCTGTCTCTCTTCTCCCTTTTCCATTTCTGCCTGACATGCACATGGAGGGTGTTCCCTCTGCACCGCCCCTCACTCTGGGAAGCACTTGCCTGCCTGCAAACACCCAAGCTCCCAGCACCACTGCCTCTCTCAGAGTGGGTGGGATGTTTAGGAATACATAGTAAATTTAATCTTCCTCCACATTTTTTTTCTTAAGCAGGGGTGCTAAAATTTGTGTCGGAATATAAAGTAAGATTCACACACTCCTGAGCTGGCTTTTCTTTTTGTATTGTTTTTGCTTCACTTTCCTGAAGTTCGCCAAGGAATCGGCAGCAAAAAGCACAAATTAAAACAGCAAGGGTGTGACAGAAAAATAAAGACTACAGTGGGACTGTTTTCTGTACCTGCTGTTCCACAGACAAATCTACTTTAGTTATCCAAGGAAACAAGGGTTCAAACTGATCCATAAAACTATTTAAACAAAGTTAAAAGCACAAGACAGAAAGATTTAAGTAGTCCAAACCAAAAAAAATGCCTGTTCATAGAACCAAAAAGCTGCGTTGAGATAATTTCTGATAAACCAAGAGAGCATGAAGCCAGAAATTAATGGACCAAAATAGCTATGTTGGAAATTAAACCCAATTAGTGAATAAAATAATGTCAGGAGTTTAATCCAACACTGCCCACATTTGCCAGCCTCAAAGCAAGGAGAACCACCCACTTCTGAGTTCCCACCACTGTGGTCAGACTAATTTCTGAAGCTGGCTTCAGAATTTCCAGCACCACTGCTAGCTACGCCACACACTCACTCCAAGAATTTATTTTGAATTTGTCAAAGCCACAGGTTCACTTTGCAACGTGCCTGTGAAATTATGTGTAGGACAAAAGACAAAGTGAAATATTTAGAGCCATAATTTTGGTATTTATATTTTTAAACAGCTAATGTAGCTTCACATGGATAGAGAAGGCTTTTATATGGTAAAGGAAATCGAGAACATGAAATACTATGGTATTAGTGATTGCTTTTGATGGTAAAATATATTATTCATAATAATTCCTGCTAAATTTAATTAAAATATTTATACTGAAAGATATTATTCATAAAACAAAGATTGATTATCAGTCAGCAGTACCAAAAATCAAGATCAAAAATTTTAAGGGTTCCTCATAAAGGAATCCTTCATGAAAGGAAAGATATTGCTGGTTTCAATGAAAATCAACCCAGTGGAATATCCAGATTAAAGCCAGAAAGAACAGTGTCCTTGTGCTTTAGCGATGACACTGAATTCTAAAACGAAGCCCAGGAGGTAGGAAGACCCAAAGTGGATTTAAACAGCTCCCCTGTGGTCATGTAATGCTTAAATACCAAACCACACTTTTAAAAAATGCATTACAGGTCTCTGCCATTAAGTTTTTCTTGATAGGTTGTGGTTTTGGGGAATTGGTTATTTGTTTTTAAGAAACCCAACTGGAAAGGCACTGTGATTGTCTCTCTCTGAAGAAAGCACTTCTTTTTAATAAACTCTCATTGCTCACTGGTAATTCATTTTCCACATACTGTCAGCCCATAGCAGACACAAATATTCTCTATTCAGAAACACCAGCAAAGGAGAGCATCTGCAATTCTTACTCTTTTGGATTTTACCTAAACTGAGGCCACAGTCACCCCAGGGGACATCATCACTTAGAAAATGGTAACAGTACCTGGTTCTCTTCTACTGCCTGAAATCAGGTGTGTAGCAAAAAGGGCTACTCTGCCATTTCTATTGATCTAAGTTACTTTGCTCACCACTTCCTTTTTATTTAAGGAGAGAATTTCTTTTTGTTGAGAGCTGAAGCGAGCAGATGGACATCATATTCTACTGCAATAACACTGTTTTGCATCTCTTTGACAATATAAGAGCACTGTATATTAGTGTAATGAACTCCCACTTTAAGTCTCCTTTTTCACTGACAGAACAGCATGAAGAGATCTTCATGTAAGTGAAAATAAGTCCCCTATGAATTACAGGAAGAAATTATGACGTAGTGAATGCAAAACAGTGAACAAATCTTGGATGCTGATGGAAACCATAGAATTAAAATATCATTCTGACTTAAGGGCTTCCCAAGTGTTGCCAAGTAAGTAGGGATTATCTATTTAGTTCACACTTAAACAACAAATCATAATTTCTCTGGTATCAGAAGATGAAAGCAGTGAGGCAGATGATTGATACATTATGGTTTATTAATCACCAATGATGGTGTGCCTGTATTGCTCAAGGGCTGCCTGGGAGGATTTCAGTCTCTCTCTTGCAGCAGCAGCCCAACACCTCCCTGTTACTATTGACTTCTGTGGGTACCATCCTCAGAACAACAACTAAATTAAATCCTCTATCTTGAAAGGTGACACCAAATAGGCATTATTAGATACTGAGCACCCTCACCATGCAAAAGGTCCCAGGGTACCAGAGCCCCTCTGCCTTGCTCACACAGTGTAGAGTTACACACGTTTAGAACCAGTGCTGCTGTCTGTGCTGCTTCCAGGCTTAAGCCAGCCCAGCTTAAACTGCTCAGATTTAGCAGACAAAATTTATATAAAGGCAGAAAAACACCCAAAAGTTGCTGCCTTCATGCCCTCCAGTTGCCACTCAGGAGGCTGGGAGGAGGAGGGTGTGCCAAGGAAGCCTCTCCCCTGCCCTGTGGTTTGTGCTGGAGGATGCAGAGTGCTCTGGAAATGATACAGCTCAGGATGCAAACTCACCTGGGGCAGCCTGGAGATGTGGGACTTATGAAATTCTATTGCTAACAAGGCTGTGTGTAGTACACTCTCTCAGGGGATATTATTTTGCAATCCTCACCTCACAGGCACATCAGCATATGTTTTACTAACCACTCCAAGGAGGAGCTTCGTGCAAGTGAAGTGAGCTGCCCAAGCACAACACCTCCTGCTTTTCCCACGCTGAGTTTATTGTACATAAGGAAGTAACTTGAGGTTTAAGATGCTGCAACACTCCCAGATATATTAATCTTATTCTCTAGAGGCTTTCCCTCTACTTCTTAAAATTACAAGTAAGAATCTGCCTCTCTGATGTGGCAGCTAGTGTACTTCTTCAGGCCAGCCCTTGTCTCCTTACTGAAGACACCTGGCTAAACCCCAGTTCCTCTCCTCTGCCTCATGCCAGCCTCACTGCAAAAGTGAGAGCAAAAAGAAGGAAAACTAGAATTCCCATCATGATGAACGCCTTAGGCTGATGAAAATGCATCCCAGGCATTCATAATTAGATTTTCACATGCCGTCAAAATTCATAAACTAGTTTTGCAGTGTGTCCATCAACTGGTAAGGATCAGTGTGAAATCTGACAAATGGTGCAAAAGTGTCTTGAGTAGACCTGAATGGCAGAAGGGACAATATATAGGATGCAAAACCAAAAGAAAAGACAAACTACAGAACAAAAGATAACAAGAAAATTTAGTTTTAAATAACTTAATTTTGTTTCATTTCTTTCTACAATCTTCTCTTCATTCCTTACCTGTCCACTCTACCTACCAAAAAGACAGTTACAGAAATATAAACTTACTGCCAAAATAAAAACCTTCTGCATATATAAAGTGGCCAGATAAAGAGGTTTATTTTGTCAATTTGCCATTTATTTTGTGCAGTATTTCTACCTCAGTCTGTATTTCAGAGATTTGTGATATTAATAACATAGAATTTCAATCGAAACTTCACAATTTCAAATGTCGTTTTTTTCAGTTGTTGGCATGTGCAGAATTAAGCCACCACAAAAACTCTTCCCAATACATTTTTAACAGGATACTCAAACTATTCACAGTGAAACATTCTTAATTACAAGAATGAATCCTTGCTGTCATCACAGCACTTTACAACTGTGACAGATGATTTTATTTCTTTCCAGTGTTCTGTAGCAAAAAGGTTGCTGAACATGAGTGATTTGGGTTAAGAAGGGGTGGTAAGGCAAGGCTTATAATGGGTAATCAAAGAAAGCTGTTTAAATTGCAGGGAATGGAGTGCCTCAGGGCCTAAGACAAATATTCTACCATTCAAATCATCAACTAACTCAGTTTTCTGTATGTGTTCTATCAGGGTGTTTTATTGATAAGTCCTCAAAAACCTTGCATAGCATTTGCAGGATTTATCTCAGCCTCTTTCTTGATGCCTTTTCCCCACAACTGGAAAGCCACCTACTTTGAGTTCCTCATGGCTGATTTTCTTTCTGCACTAATGTTCAGTAGCTATTGTTTTATTGCAATGTATTTACGAGAAACAGGCAATTTTTTAAGGTGCCAAGAGCTTCAAGCTTTGTTTGTTTATAGCTCCTCTGTGCACTGCTACATTTTTTCTTGGATTCAACTGCCAATGTAAGGGATTAAGGGGCTAAGCGAGTTTGACTGGTGCAGGAATCTTTCAAATATGTTCCTCTAGCTCAACTCTTTCACTGGCAGTTTTTACTTAACGATAACTGCCAAAATAAAAATCCCCTGGTGCAGCAGGAGTGACAAAACAATCACACTTTTCAGGCACAATTCAATATCTATTCACACCTCTGAAAAAAATGAAATAAAATAAAAGTTGACAAAATTATAAAGCTCTGGCCTGTTGGCTCATTTTTGCTGGGGTTTTTGTTTAGGTTTTTTGAATGCTCCTGACTAAATCTGACTAATCTTCAGATTGTTAGACAGGGTTAGAGTGAGTGTTTGCTGACCTGTGCCCTGCCCACAGGGCAATAATGATTCAATTAAGTTTTTGTAAGCAAAAATAACTTTTTTTAAGGCTATCCTACAGAAATCCTGCATGAACACTCTTCAGCCACTGCTTTTTTTGTTTCAGGCTACCTGAAAATTTTATTTGGCTCCTGGTCCCCATATCCCAGTAATGCTTCTAGAGTCTCATCTCTAGAAATGGAAATTATTCCTTGCATGACAGCTTTAGCTATGTCTTTCTAGGGAAGGTTGAAATGTCATTGTTGATGAAAAGAATTATTTAGCAATACCAGCAACTAATTCCAGGGACAACCCCAAACCCACCTCAGTTGGTACAGCTTATTTCTGACCAGTCCTGTTGCTTTGGTCCTTTTTTCCAGGGCACAGGGATTAAAGTTGTAAAAAGGTTTAAGGGTTTTTCTTTAGCGGGGATGGAAATGGAATCTTGCTCTCACATGTTTCTTAGCTCCCAATCCTCAAAGTGAAGCACAACTGTGTTCATCTAAACCTAGACAAGTATGCCTCTTAAACAATTAAAGAGGTATTGCCTACATGTCATTTTTCAATAGTAAGATGAAGATAACAGTACTGATACTCATTCTCATACTATTCTGCTTTTGTTCATTAGATTTAAGCGTTTCAACTACAAACTGTTTGGTGTGGTTTTTTTTTAATTATGAATATCCCTACATCAGGATTTTTAAATGCAAACAGACCCAAATTGTTATTTGGTAAAAGATGATTGGTGGGTTGTAGTGTCATTGTGAAAGAGTAGCAAACAGGAATAAAAGAATCACCAGAATTAGAATCATTTTGATCTCACAGTTGAATGCCAAAAGAAATACTCCTATTAAAATTTGTAGATGGCACAGTGGCAATAAACATATGGAAAGAGTTCAGCTCCTGAGAAAGTTGTGTTGAAACAAGAGTGAAGAGAATTATAGACCAGGGAGCACAGAGTACAGGGCCCACGAAGGGAATGACAGCTTGAAGCCAAAGAAGCTGCAATTCTGACAAGGAAGTGGAGATTAGGAGGAAAGGTCCTTCAGATGCTCTTTCACAATGCTGGGAACAAACCAAAATAAACCCCAATTCTGTATCTGACAAAGAAGGAGCAAAGTGTAAGAACAAGACAATGTTACAGACATGTGACTGCACAGCATCTGGTAACCAAAGAGAGCTGAGAAACTAGAGGAGAAGTGTAAGCATATGACAAGAATGATTTCAAGGTTAGAAAAAGATGTCTTATTAGACAAAGACTTGATCTCTTCAGCCTCCCTGAAAGTAGTGTCCAGTGTTATGTAACTCCACCATCGAAGCAGCTTCACAGAGAGGAGAGAGCAACAACAAGACAGAGAATCTCAGCTGTGAGTCAAACGTTCCTCACATGAGGGTGACTGACCACTACAAAAATCTGTGAAGGCCAATCCCAGATTAACCCTTCCCTTGGCATTTCACACCTTTCTGAGGTATATGCTTACAGAACAGTGGCCTCTCTACAGTTACATTTGTGACAGGACATGCCATAACACATTTTTATAGAATGGCTCCCTGCGTATTTAAAACCTGCCTGAGAAAACACCCCATGAGTTTTACCTCTGTGACACATGGAAATAACCATATCTTAGTAAGCTCTGCATCTTCATCTCTTCCTTAATTTGTCTAAAAGTATATGTATGTATTCCTTACTCAGAACCATTCCCTCTTGGCACGAGGGGAGCTTGATAGCTCTTGGCATGAAAGAACATGTGATTAACACGTGTGGGCTCAGCGTTCCTCATTTGAGAATACTGGCTTCATTTATATGGAATACAAATATGTCACATTTCCTCAGTATCTGAAACAGAACATTTATATTTATGAGGATATAAACTCATTTTCTCAAGTCTCCGATATTTGTTGAAAATTAATCATCCCCTTGCGAAACACATTCACTAGAATATTCATAGGAAGCAAACATAATGAATAATCATATTCAACTTTCATAATCAAAAAATCCCAAAGCAATTTACAGGAGATAAGTATCATTATCCCCATTTATGGCCAGGGAAACTGAGGCATAACATTAACTTGCTTGACATTAAATAACAGAAATGTTTTACACCTTAGATTTCTGGCAAAACCCTGGAATTCTTCTTCCTCTAATGCATAAAGATAGTCAAAGAAAAAAAAAGTTTTAATTTCAATGAATATTAATACATTTCTGTGATCTCCAGCAAGATTTCCCTCAAGCAACTGATAGTTCTCCACCATGTACAGAATGTCTGTGTTCTTCAAGGCCTACACACTTCCACTTGAATTCCTGAACTATTGTACTACAAATCCGTGAATATTTAAAACAGGTCTCTTGACTTTATTTGCAGCAATATTGAAATACTATGTACATCTCTTCAACAATCTTTACCTCCCTTTTGGTCAAAAGCCTTTTTTGTTTGTACATTAAGATTTAATAAAGACACAAGACCACCATAACCAAAGTTTGCTTGATCTTTCAGTTATCACATAAAAAAATTATAAAGGGAAAACCCCCTCTGTTTAAATTTGCAATGTTTCAAATTTTTAAGATACCATTCTTCTTTTATTAACTATTATCATTTTAATTAAGCATAAAGAATTCAATCTACACAGGAAAAAGAATTTTATCCTCATTTTCACTGAGGGGAAAAAAAAAATCAGATTTCCTCTGCTAAGAGAAATGAGAACACTGAAATTGTAAAATATTTCACAGGCATATCTTCTCCATTTATGTACCTCTAGTTTGATGATGAAGTCAGTTCACAGCCCTACTTAACAAGCAGAACTGTATATATACATATTCTCACTTCTTACTGCAGAGTTTAATAGTTCCTTTTAAAATGATATATGCCAATGTAAATATAGTTAACATAAAATAATTATACTCGCAGAATATTTATTAAACTTACTTCTCCACATAAAGAGTGAAAAATAAAATCTCCATGCTCTGCTCAGTGATTTTAATGTGAAACTGCTGCTGAAGTCATCAACACTCTCTCCATGTAACACATTGAGCCAGCACGTGTGGGTGTCACATAATTGTAGACAATTCCCTCTCCCATGGGAAACAAAAATCAGCCCCCCCCATTCCTAGATATCAGTTAAGAGGTGGCATTAGTGACTGAATTCCTTTAGGGTTTTGAAGTCCTACCGTGTTTTTGCTTGGAGACCTCTTTTCTGGGTCATTAAGATGAGGTTGTCAAAAGAATAGATGAAACAAGCTTTTAATGTTTTATTGCTGAATAAGAGTTTGAAGGAGTTGCTCTGCCTCAGCATCCATGGTTTGCAGCTGCAAAACTGTATTTTATCTCACACACACCCCCTGTGAAGCTTCATGCTGAGGGTGAAATTCATTTTGGAGAAAACAATGCAGAGTTTTTCTGGATTTTGATCACAGGTCTTACATTGCTGTATTATCTGACATTATCCCCTTCTCTAATGCACACCCTGAATCCTCTGCACCAGGAGCTGCTCACTGCCAAGGCTGACCCACAAGGAGTCCTGGGGAAGCTGCTCTGACTACAAAAAAGGAGCAAATCACATTGTGCCCCACTCCCAGCTGTGCTGCTCTTAGGGCAAATACACCCCAAATCACATTGTGCCCTGCTCCCAGCTGTGCTGCTCCTAGGGCAAATGCACCCCAAATCACATTGTGCCCCACTCCCAGCTGTGCTGCTCCTAACGCAAATACACCCCAAATCACATTGTGCCCTGCTCCAGCTGTGCTGCTCCTAGGGCAAATACACCCCAAATCACATTGTGCCCTGCTCCCAGCTGTGCTCCTCCTAGGGCAAATACACCCCAAATCACATTGTGCCCTGCTCCCAGCTGTGCTGCTCCTAGGGCAAATACACCCCAAATCACATTGTGCCCTGCTCCCAGCTGTGCTGCTCCTAGGGTAAATACACCCCAAATCACATTGTGCCCTGCTCCCAGCTGTGCTCCTCCTAACGCAAATACACCCCAAATCACATTGTGCTCTGCTCCCAGCTGTGCTGCTCCTAGGGCAAATACACCCCAAATCACATTGTGCTCTGCTCCCAGCTGTGCTGCTCCTAGGGCAAATACACCCCAAATCACATTGTGCTCTGCTCCCAGCTGTGCTGCTCCTAGGGCAAATACACCCCAAATCACATTGTGCTCTGCTCCCAGCTGTGCTGCTCCTAGGGCAAATACACCCCAAATCACATTGTGCTCTGCTCCCAGCTGTGCTGCTCCTAGGGCAAATACACCCCAAATCACATTGTGCTCTGCTCCCAGCTGTGCTGCTCCTAGGGCAAATACACCCCAAATCACATTGTGCTCTGCTCCCAGCTGTGCTGCTCCTAGGGCAAATACACCCCAAATCACATTGTGCTCTGCTCCCAGCTGTGCTGCTCCTAAGGCAAATATGCCCCACACACTCAGATCTTGGAGAAACATGACTGGAAAGGGATGGGAAGGTGGTGAGGAAGGTACAGCAGCAGCAAAAGGAAAACCGAGGGCAATGTGGGCCCACTGCTCAGAAAGGTGAAGGATGCAGTGCTGACGGATACAGGAAGGGCTCAGGGAAATAAATGCCTCAAGGTTTGCTCACAGACCTCCTGGGCCAGACCAGAACTATCCACATCAGAGGATGACTAAGATATATTTGAGCAAACTGGACACACACACACACACAGACGAGTTTGAGCAATGAGACAGGACAGATCCAAGACCTTGGGCACACAAGAGACATTGTCAAAGCAGATAAGGCCCAGTGGAGAGCTCCAGCACAGGCAGTGACTGCTGCACATAACCTCACAGAGAGGCTGAGAGCTGTTTTCTTCTACCTGGAGAAGACACACAAGGCTCAAAGGGAAAGGGGCAGTGAGAGAGCTTCTGCTTTACAGAACTGCCTGCTCAGAGAGGCAGAGATGCCAAAGCCAGGCTGCAGTAAGTGGAAAAGGAAAATCTTAGAGATTCCATACTCATCTTCAAGGCCACCTGATTCAATTTTCAAACAACATAATTCCAACTAGGTTATTTTAAACATCGACATGATTCTGGTTTCATCATCCACATGTCACTCCATAAAACATATAATCAAGATAACTATAATCTATTGATTGTAATAATCAACCTGATTAGGATTTCAAAATGAACATATAACATCAACATAACTGGTTGAGTGCTGTCAGCTCTTTGTTTCTCTATACGACATTTGCTACTAAAATTTTGGAAGAAAGAATCTCTCATACTTTTCCTACTTCACATAAAATCTAAAATTTGGAGACAATATTCTAAGGTTTGTCATTCTCTTAAACTTATTCCCTGAATTCTTTACCTTTAAGGACATACACCCATGTTCATGTTATACTGACCTTGTTTGAATGAGCCAAAATGAGGAGGAGTTTGGGAAGGCAGAGACAATGGCAACAAAAGAGTTCTGGAGAAATCAAATAAGTGAAACTAATGCTTTTTCAAAACATGTCATACTAGCCCAGCTGCCACAAAACCTCAAATTCTGTACCATTCTGCACATTAAAGTATCCACAAACCTGCGGGAAAATCCCATGGGTTGAAGCTGGTGCAGATGAAGTGGAAAAACAGAAACACCTCAATGGAGCAAACAGCATGGAAGGCTGAGTAAGAAGTCAGCCTACTGCAAATTTACTGTGTGATTGTGAGGCAAATAAAAGGTTAGGAGAATCTTGGGTGATTTAGAAATGAAAAGTCAAGGTGCTGAGAACAACTCCTCTGTACTTCTGGGAGTTATGTATCAATTCTTGACAGCTCAGTGCAGAAAGACAGGTGCATTTGACAGATGTACTTTTTCTGCAACGCTGAATGAAGAAAATTCCAGACAATTGCAATAAAACACTTACTTCATCCTCCAGAACCAAACAGAGGAGTGTGTTGAAACCCTAGCAACGCAGGGAGCTGAAAGAGAGAACTAAAACATGCAAACAGCTAAAAGGGGAGAAGGAGGAGATGCTGCTGAAAGTTTAATCTGATCTTAGTAATCTGATCTTGCACTGAAACAAAATGCAATCACTGTATCTAAACTGATCAACATCCATTACTTCATTCACAGAACAGGGGTAATCACAACACTGTTTTTACTGCACAATCCAGTGAGGTTTGCAGGGCAGGACACAGACATCACCTCCCTCAGTCACAGAACTGTGTTTTCCTTGGGTTTCTTTCCCAAACTACATGGAACTAACTAGGGCTCTAAATCCAGCTAGCTGGCTGACTGCTGCGCACAGGCTTTCATAAACTGCATGTAAGACCCTAATGACTTCCTTTTCTTTTCTTTCTTTTTTTTTTTTTTAAACTATTTTTTGGCCAGTCCTCACTAATTCCTGCCAGCAAATGAACTCCAGAGTTTTCCCATCCTGTAAATATCAGTGAGCAGTGACAGGATATAGAAGAAGCAAGTTAGAGCATACCTGACATCATTTGAAGAGGTAGCTGGTATAACAAATAAAAAGCAGGAAAAATTACTGTAGGCCATCAATTCTAATGTGTCCTGCTGAGCATGCAAAGCAAGATGGGCCGGGAGTTAATTAAGTATATGTGTTTTGATTAATATGAAGAAACAAGTTGATTGTGGGATTAATTAGACTACAGAACAATTTGCCTCCCAAAGGAAGAGCTGGAGCTTTCATCACTTGAAACTTTAGGAAAAGAATGAATGAAACTAAGGAGAATCCACAGCAGAGCAGCCACTTCATGGCTTGGTAAACCAGAACAGCAGACATTTCCAAACATCAGCCTGCTGTGTTTTCTGTCCAAATGAAACCCACTCCTGCTCAGCCTGCAGCCTGTTTCCTTGCATCTCTTTTATTGACAATCACTCCCTTTCTCTTTGCTCACTTAAGCTTTGCAGTGCAGCACCTCCTTTGCTTAGCTCAGTGCTCATAACCTCTGGAGCTGAAGCACCACCACCAAACGAGGAAACCCCAAACTATTTGTCTGTCATGACAAAACCTTCTACATTTTCAAATTTTTTTATGTTCAACACAGCCCAACTGTTTGAAGAAGCCTATAAACCAAATGGGTTATGGATATTGAGCAATTTTGAAGATTCAAACCTCAAACAAAGAAACCCTTGGAAATCTTATTTTTATTTACCACTTGTATTACAGTTGTGCTTCAAGATTTGAAGCAAGCCAGATCATACTGAAACAGAACAGATGCAACAAGAATATTCTTGTTCTTACCACTTTTCTTAAACACATCTTAATGCAAATCCCCTGCTCTTAATGAAGCCTGAATTACGACTCAAGCTTCTTTCAAGCATCTGATTATTTAGCCATCTCAACTAGCAATGCCCCAAAAATTCAATAAGATGCCATACATAACATCTGCTGCCCCTTCTAGGGTCCTCACTTTGTCTGCAGAGAGGAGGAAAGTCAGTCAGCACTTGGAACAGCTTTCTATAAACTTATTTTTGCTACCAGAGAAGTTTATTTTTGCTGGATAAGAATTTCAGTTACCAACCCAAAATATGTGTGCTTTACAAACCATGACTTACATTAGAAGGATTTGTGAAAAACAGCAGACTTGTCACACTGATGCACTTGGTAACTGCAAGCCTCCTCTGTGTGTGTACAGTATTGTGGAAGAAAGGAATTGCTAAACAAATTACTGCATTTCACTACCCAGCAGGGTAATAACCATAGCAACATCTCATAGAAGAGGAGGAAGGTTGAGAAATTGTAGCTCTGGGATTAGATATTTGTAGACTCCATTTTGAAGAGAAAAATCTTTATTTAATTAAAAGTTTATTTAATTTTGGAGGGGGAAGAAAAACCCCCTTCTGTCTGTCTACAACAAATTTAAAAAAAAATAGAAAGATATATAACCTTGCAGAAATTATACAATGTTACTTTCATAATTTATAGCATTTTACTTAAAATAAAAATTAGCTACATCAATACAAGTAGCTGTGCAGATATTAATCAAGCACATAAAGGGATAAAGTGAGTATCCAGAAGTTAGACAACACAATTTTCAAGATGCAGCTCCTTCTGGGACTCATCACCATGTAACAAATGCATGTACTAATATGGTTTATGAGCACAGTCTGGCTCATTTTGTATTTCTTACCTTAGAAGTCATGTTTATGATTTAAAATTCATTTAAGAAGTAGGTGGGCCATTTAAAAGGCAAGTTCAGAAACACTTGGACAGACTGCAAAAGTGTAGGGGTTGAGGTTTGTTTGGGTTTTAGAAGTAAAAATTCTGCCTATCTGAAATTCTTCATGCGTTTGACCAAGAAACCTTCCTGAACATTTCATTCCAAAGGTCTTTGGAGGCACACTGCTCTTTCCAGTGCCAGTTGAATTTACAAAGATGTGACAATATTGGATGAATTGTATGTGGGCTGTGGCACCCAGAACCACAGAAAGGTAGAAGGGACCTCCTGAAGCCTCTACTGCAAACCCTCATGCAAAACAAGTGTAGATAAAGCAGGTTGCCAAAGGCTTTGTCCAAGAGAGTCTTAAACATCTCCATTCCTCTGTGAGCCTCATCCCAAAGATTTAACACTGCTACAGTGTTTTTTCCCTTGCATTCCATTGGAATTTGCCATGTTCCCACCTGTAGGCTCTGGACCTGCTGCTGCATACCCAGCCCAGCCCCAGCAGGACTTGCACCCCTCCTCAGGCACTGACAGAAATGCCTTTCCTGGCTCTTCTCCTCCCCACACACGCTGCTCTCTCAGCCCCTGCTCACACCCCCACCACCTCAATTACTGCACTGCACTCACACTTTCAGGGTCAGCCTCAGACCAGTCCCAAACCCACACAAAGTGCTCCAGAACTCCCACCCAGGTTTGACTCCCAGGTACATTTATATCAGGTTAAAGGTTGTTTGAATTAATGCCTGACTCAAATCCACCTCTGGTGAAAACACACAGTAAATCTTGAGATTTTTTCTGTACATAAAGGAACAATTTGCTCAGGCTATGTTACAGATGTGTGATTTAGCTTCCATTTCTTTCCAGAAGAGAATTTCAATCCATGTTTTTCTTTCCATTCTACTTTTTCTTAAAACTTTCCTTCTATAAAAACATGAATTCTTATAAAAGATCACTCTCCCTCCAGTTCTGTAATTATATCAAGGTTAGTAATTTTGTTTTTCTTTTTCTGCCTGGCCTCTGCAAGGTAATTGCTTTATAGAATGCCATCACAGCACAGAAAAACTTTCTCTGAATTCTCTGAGACCAACATGGTCCTTACAGAGAACAGACAGGCAAAAGGGCTTTTTTAAAAGAGCAGAAACACCTAACACAGGCTTGTTCAATCAGAATATCACAGCTAATTTAACAAATTTCCAAAGTATGAGATAACCAGCTAAAGATGGCACTACAGGATTTTTTACCTTCACATTTTTAACACATTAGTAAGTGAAAAGTTGCTTATTTGTTAAAACTAGAATAAATTACTGTCAATAGAGGGATCTAGTGCAGTGTGCTGAGTACACTGCAAGTTTATCTTGATGTATCTTGAACCTGTCCTTGCCACAAACAAGAAATAAAATTCTTACTGTGGATGCTATGTATGTTTTTCAATGGATGAAGATCCATACCCAAACTATTTTATATAAAGCACAAAGTGAAGTGGCAGCAGCAGACAAAACTATTGGAGCATCTACCAGGAGGCATTATTAACTTATTATTTGACACAGATGGTTTGTTAATATTTTATGCTTATAAAATTGCTCAAGATGATGCATTTCCATTACAGCTGATCTCCCAGCTATGGTCAGTGACTACTTTCAGATGCCTATAATCTCATTTGCTATGAAAGGTATGGTAGGCATCTAAAATATGCATAAAACCCATTTTTGTCACTTCTTTGATGCACATAGTACTTTAGGACAAAAACAGAAAATTCATTATCTAAAAATTATACAGCACATAGTGCACAGAAAAACATTACAAGCCAGACATAATTGTGATATTAAAATATGAAATCTCTTTCAATTTTGCAGTTAATAAAAGATAAGGGTGAAAAAATTCATGCTATTTCTGCTTCTCCCTATGTGACACAAGAAGTCTGTGAAGTACCTGCAGTGTCCATCAAACTCCCTGAGTTTACTAATTGCTTTTACATATGCAAATGATTCAGGAAGGAATGACTGAATTGGTCCTTTCTGGAATTCTCTATCATTGAAATAACTACATAACCCTCTGGAGATGTGGGCAAGACACAAGAGTGAGGAACAAAGAATCTCCGACAGAGACTTTTGAAATTATATTTCATACAACAAATACCTTGAATATCTACCTCACATAAAACATTCAAATAAACCTAAACTCCCATGTCATAAACCTTCAACTTTTATTGAGAACATCTACTGTCCTCTCCTAAAACTCCTAAATACCACAAGTAATGGTCAAAATTGGTATGTTCTCAGTGGCCTTTCTGTAGTAATATTGCCAACTTATTTACCAATCTAATTTAACATATCTTACAGAAACTTCAATGGGAAAGGAACAGAATTGTTCTGAGGCAAAAAAAAATGCATTTATAATTGGAAAATCAGTGTGTGTAATTTTTTTTTAGCCAGATCCTGAAATGGAAGTAGATATTTACTTCTTAAAGTAAAAATATTACTCCTGATTTTTGCCTCCAGACTTTCCAGAAAAAAGGTTCTCTGTAGCATGAGATATTAGTTCAATTACATAATATAATGCTGGGTCAGATGTGGCAGCAATCATCAAAAGAATACCTAGAAAAAAGCCAACTCCACCTTAAAACAGGTGCAGATCAATCCTATAATTCACTTATTAGTTTCTCACAGAAGTGGATATTATTTTGATATTTTCCCTTTACCCTTCTTTTGCAATTTCCTCTATGATGCAATGACAACTCATTAGTGTCTGCAGAAGAATCATGTTTCACTGTCAAAGAAGGAAAACACACCCAAATGAATTATTATAACCTTCCAAGAAGGAAAAAAAAAAGTATCTCCCAAGAGAAATGCAATATAAAACTTACATCTATTTTTAATTTAGTGATGCAAAGAGGTCACCATTTCCAAGCTCTGTCACATCATTTGTGCTGCCTAAGTTTGTCTGCAGGATCCTTTTCTCCTGGACCCTTTTCCATGCTACAGAAATCACTTCACTCACACTTTTCCTTGAAGTCCACACATCTCCAGTTGCTTAAGAGAGAGAAAATTATATCCTCAATATCATCACTGCAGTGGTAACAACCCTTTTATTTACCCATAAGAGTCATCACAAAAGTGTAGTTGACAGTCCTGTTGGAATGAAAAGAGAGAATAAGACTAAATGAAACCAAAGAATTCCTGAAAGCAGAATTCAACACACTTTGAATACACTTAGAGAGAGAAAAATGTAAAGATAAAGGAGAACCAGAAGTTCCTTTACTAAAAATAGGACAGTTAAAGACAGATTATCTGAGTGTGAAACAGATGATTATCAAGATGTCACTTCACTAAGCCACAAATTTATTTACTCACTTCAAAGGTCAGAAATTTGAAAAGATTTTTAATTACCAGGGATAAGTAGAAAGGAATAGCACAAGCACATACAGAAAATGTAAAACCTAAGAGCAGACAGACACACCAGGCCAACTGAAGTGATTCTAAAAGTGTATTAGTAATATGAGAAGGGCCCACATATGCAGAGAAAAGAGAAGGAAAAAAAATAATAACTGATCTGCTACTGCATGGTAGAGAAAATCTAGAAAGCAGAAAATCGAGAAGGCCAAAATGTTTAATATCTTTTTACTTCAGTCTGCACTAGTGAGGTAATTACAAGCAGGCTGCCAGTACAGCTAATACCAGTGAATCAGGGCAAAAACATAGGAAAAATAATCTAGGATTATTTATATAAGTTAAATTTCATTTCAAAAAAACTAGGGTGGATTTACTTCATTACATATCTGACTGAGGCAATGTCAAAATTAATTACCAGTTGCAACTCATGACAATGGTGGAGTACTGGACTGGCAGAAAAGGGAAATATGTTGTGTCTATCTGCTTTTAAAAACCAGGAGACAAAGATAAGGGTCAGGCAGTTTCAGAAAAGTGTGGTTACTTTCCTGGAAAAGTACTAAAATAATCAAAATAGTTATCAGCTTCTAGATGATGAGAAAGAGATTTGGCAAAAAAGTATCCAGCAGAAATACATTTAATTATTTTCTATAACAAGGTAATGGACATATGAGAAACAGCGGAAAAAAAGAAAAGGGAAATAAGGGGAAAGAAGATGTGTTAAATCTCCTGCTCCTTGTGAGTTTGTTGACATTCTGAGCAAGCTTGGAAAAAAAAAAAGAAAACAAAAACAAGGAACAAATAAAAGTCACCAAATTAAAACCTTTGTGGACTAGGTTAATATACTACTGAGGCAATGCTAATGAGGATGGAAAACAATTTTCTCCACTTGTTAGGTGCCCACCATTAGAGAGGAACATGGAGTCAGGTTCCTTCTGTGACTCCCTTGGCTGCTCCTGTTTGATGGTGTCAGTATCAGGATTAAAGAACACACTTTGTTTGTGAAAGACGTAAAGGAGTGCAAGAAGTTCTACAACAACACAAAATCAGCCTGAACAAACACTCCCAGAAAAATATGACTAATTGGAGAAGTAATCTAGAAAAGTGAAGGGAGTTCAAAAAGGAAAAAGAAATGTAGAGGCACAAAGAAAATGTGGTGAATAGTCAGCTACCTAGGACCCCTGAAGAGCTGATCAGAGGCTATAGCAGATCCTAAGTTGTTTATGACTCAGTAAATGTCATGGCCTTACGAGAACAGGAACGATTTCCTCACAGGCATAAAAACCTACTGTGTTCCAGGAAAAAAAGTTCATCCAGATATCACCTGAAATGTTGTATCCCAGCGCTGTCCACAGAAAAACTAAATAATTTGCAAAAGGAATCTTCAAAGGCAAAAAAAAGAAGGCAAACAAATGAGAACAGAAGGTACTAAATTTGTCCTAGAAGAAGAGCTTTAATAAACTGTTGCTTCTCAGGCTACAGGAAAGCAGAGACAGAGGAGATTTGATAATAGTCTTAATGTACTAAAAGGAAGCAAAGAACCTGTTCACAATTTTTACTTGGGATATCACAGGAATTAATGAGCTTAACTTACAGCTAAGGAGATTTAGGTTAGATATTAGGCAAATCTTTCTAATTGTAAGAACACTTAAGCTCAGGATAGATTTCCCTAAGGATGCTGCAGAGACTTCATAACTGGAGATCTTTAGGAGCAGTTATGTGCTCATCTGCCAGGGATGAGGAGAGGAACACTTGATCCTGCTTTGAAGCCAGATGACAGAGCAATGACAGAGATCTTTACCTGCTCGTCTACCTCTGAAACAGAAAATTAATTTCCTGAGTAGGATCTCTGATGGACAGACTCCCAGTGTGGGAGGTGGTTTTAATTCTATGCATGAATTTCAACTGCCTGCAGAGAAGGGAATAAGAAATCCTAACACAATATTCTATTGCAGGAAAGAGAAGGAGTCGGGAAATTTTAAAATAACTGGAAGGATTTCCTAGATTCACCTAGATAAAGGCATTAAAAAAAGGGTCTTCCTACTTTGCCTAAATTATTTTCACACTTGTAGCTGCATAATGTTTGGTGCACTCTGTATTGCTCACATTTTTACAAGGCCATTATTGTCAAAAAAATTAATTTCAGAGCAAATTTATTCTTTCTTTCTTATAATATCCTGATATAATCTTTCCTCTTCCTGTTATCTCTTTGCCTACCAAACTTATAGCACAGCTCCAAATGGGAATTTACAAAGCTGTTGTTTTTGCTTTTTGTGGGTTAAAATTTGAGAATAAAGTGTTTTGCATTGTCTTAGGTGAGGAGATTGAATTTTTTGTTCTATTAACCCCATGTATATTTCTGAATTGTATTCTGTTAAGAAGCTGGAAATAGTAAAGAGATTAAAAAAAAGAAAAAAAAATAGGCAAAATTTCTGCCATAGTCAGGTCATAAACTCACTGGGCCATCTCTGGAAATTTCTTCTGGCTGAGCAGTAGATCCTCCTGTTATAAAAACCTTCCTTCTGATCCACATTAGCCTGGAAGCTTTCAATTGCCTTGGTGGTCCTTAGGTTGAAATTTGGCAATAAAGGTAGGTAGGGTTCCAGGCACTGATTGACAACAACTGTACTGACATAACCTCCAGTGGCTCTCATCCTCCAAACTGCCTGGTTTTAAACTCTCCTTCCTTCAGGAAAAATTAAAAGAATTGTGGACATAAAGCTGCTCCAGGTCTTGTAACTAAGGACAAGAAATCAGCCTATAGAAAAATCTAACCTAAGTCCTCATAAGACAGGGATGAAACTTAAACAGAATATTCTTTTGATGCTAGAAAAAGCTCTGAAACCACAGAAAATCTATTTTGACAACTGTAGGAGTTAAACTCTAATTTCAGATGCGTGGCTGTCAAAGAAAAAAACCCTGTTTCTATGCCTACAGAGATTAGAATCTGGCAGATGATCTAAAAAACCCAGCTAAATATTCTTTTTATAGAGTCACCTCCCAGTCCCCTTATTCATATGAGGAGTCTTGCAGCATTCCAGAGCAATAAGGGGGATTTGGTTCATCTTGCTTTTGTGTTCAATAACATGCTTTAAGATAAAATCAATACAGACAAGAGCATTTTAATCTGAAGGTCACTCCCGTGGCAGGTAACTCCTGGCTCTACAACAGCTCCTGCTCGTTCATCTGTGCTCTCCAGAGCCACTCCTGGTGATTTTTGAATGCCATTTGCATGTCTGTCTTGAGGTTCAGCAACAAGAACCCCATTAAGACAGAGGCTGCTCCTCACCAGGAAAATTTTGCACCTTCAAACACCAACATGGGCATTTTCTTGTGCCCTCCAACAGCATATTGATGGATGAGTTTGCCATCATCACTCTCATTTCGGGTCAAAAACTCCTTTCCATGAGACACAGATGTGTCTTTGAACGAAGGAAGGAATATTTCTCATGGCTCTATAGGCTGTAACCACAGCACCCTGCCTACATGGAGCTGGGGGCTGAAAATTTATTTATTTCCAAACGTATTAGACACATAAGATTTTATTCCAGAAGATTTCAGCCTGAAGTTTAGAAGTCTCAGAAAGATTAATTCATTTCCAGAAGTGCTAGGCATTTTGAGGCTTAACTAAAGCTCAGCTAACTATTCTGTTAAAGAAGTATAAGCTAATGAACCCCATAATGAAAATACTCCATTATGACTAATAAAATTTTTTTTTTAAAAAATTATGTTCTCATGACATTTTTTACTGCGTACCCAAAAAATGAGGAACAAAATTTATCACACTGAAGGCTATGCACTTGCTTTTCAGTCTACTTAGATCTGATAAAGTATTCAACAAATTTTAAAAATAAAAATAAATATGATTCTGAGCACTAGAGGTGAAAGAAAATTCACCTCTAGTTTCTTACATGCAACCTAAGCTGAGTGAAATGTGTATAAAGTACAGACACCTGCAATATAATTCACAATGCATAAAGGTGATTTTAAAAAGTGAATTACAATAAAAAATGTGTCATCCTCTGCTGTCATCTTTACAATATGGAACCAGCAGTAATATGCCTTAATACAAATATCATCTAACTCCACTATCTGCACAAGGACACTGTGATGGTGTTGGTATCGCTGTTCTACATTTTCAGGCAGACATTCATTGGGTCACTTCTGCAGGAGCTCTAGTCTGTAATCCCCTTGCTTGTATTCCTTGTATGAGAAGACAAGAGGTACTCTTTTTGTTTTTTTTAATTATACCATCTGATATACATTTCAAAATACAGTGTGGGTTATGAAACCTTCCAGTTCTGAAATGTAAAAGAGACTAACCTAAAATACTCCTACCCTTTCCAAATAAAATCAGTCACTTGTGGAAGCTGAAACTGGCAAGCTATACTATACAAACATATTTAGTTATTTTACACTTTCTTTTCTCAGGTACTTGCTGACATTGGGACTTTTTTTTTTTTAACAGACACTATAGCAATAACTAACTTTAAACTCATTTTAGATAGAGGATTCCAGCATCTCATTGCTTCTGACAGTACATAGCATTCTTCATAAAAATAATTATGTTGGCCAAGGAAATAATTTAGCCAAGACTTTGACAGGATGCAGTTAGATGAAAATGTTCCTCATGCTAGAGCCCTCCTCTGAGGGCACACCACTGTAGGAAGGCATCACACCTTGGCTCAAAGCAATACCAGGGGATTTGAAGTGTGTTAGTGTTCCCATGCTGATGCACACACAGGAGAGCCTTTCTCACTCTGATGGTAGCAGGTGTGTGGTACAGGCACACCATCCTCCCCAAAGCAGCACAGCAAGGCTGGGAATGGATGCCACTACTGAAAGCAAATGTTTACTTTGCACAAAGTGTTACAGAATCAGGTGGCTTCGCTTCAGGGAACTCAAAAACTGCACCCATCCCCATCCCTGTGCTGCTTCCTCCTCAATTTCTACACCACTTTAGGGAATTTCTTTTGAGTTGTTTCGGAAAAATTCTAGAAAGCCTCTCAGAACTCTTATCTTTTTAAAAGACTTGTCTATCCCACGTGCATTTCTTTGACTTTGGCTGCTGCTTTCTCCAGAAACATGCCTGTCTCCAGAACAGCATCCCTTCAGGTGCACCAGGAAGCAGCTACTAGATTCCACTCACATGGATATTTCTGATGACACAGCAAAGTCACCAAATCAAACTTTCACAGGCAGTTTCCCCAAAACATAACCAGTCAGAACAAACCCCTACTTTCTTCTCTCTTCCTCCTTTTCTCATCCATGGCTGTTGATTCAACACTTGCTCAGCACTCACTGAATTTATTCCAGCGTGTGTCAGCAGCTCTACACCTGCCACGTGTCTGAGTAAGGCAGAACGAGCAAGAGCAAGCACTGAAAGCTCTGTCCCTCCTCCCATTCCTGCTGCTGCTATCTTGCCTCATCTCAGGTTTGCGCAAAATATTGCCTCCAGCTTCTCTGCAGCACACAGCCAGCGTCTTCACATCAGTTCCTTTTTGTTCTTACTGTTTTCCTCCCTCTCTTTCTCTCCTTTCAAGCAGCTGTGTTTCTGGAGTTTCCCTGGGGAAAACCTTAAATTTGAAAGGGCTTCCTAATAACCTTGCTCAGCCCCGCACACAGGAAATTAAGCCATTCTGCACATTCAGCATTTACCACTGTATTCTGCAATCCAAAGTTCTCGTACACACACACACTTTGCAACCACTTGGGGATTGACTCCATCACCTCAGAGAAGTGCAGGTGAATTTTCATTTCTCTCTGTGAACTCTTTGCTAAAGATGTGGGTAACAGTTCATACATTGAATACAAACAGCTCTAAACATAGCAGAACCTCTTTGCATGCCTGAAAAAGAGTTCTGTCAGACAAACAAAAATCATATCAAATGAAAACATAATTAAAGGTTTTTGACTCAGATAATTCTCCACTTGATGAGGTGCAATGAGTGCCAGCTCCCCGTAAAGAAAAAAAATAAAACAGGAAACTTATTATTTTCTCTCCTGCCCCCTCTTTTAGTGCACTGTGGTTTAGGGAATTCATCCATTAACCCCTCTTAGTTGTTTTCCCTCCAGTCTAAGGGGTTGATACTTAGGGACACAATCCTCCTTTATTTACATACCAAGGCTGAGAAACTGGCTGTCTAATTTGGCTCTGTCCCAGGCAGCCCGGCTGCAAAAAGCACAGTCAAATTGCTCAGCTGCTCTGCGAGTTTGGGGAGTTGGTGCCTGGCACTGGGAACAGAGCTCACAGGAATTCCCAGCCAGGCTGTCCAGAGAGCTTGGGGAAGGCTCCAACCAAATTTATTTCTTCTTGTATATTAAGAAAGTACCAGTGCTGCTGTTTGCTGCCCCATTTAAGTCCATGTTTCCTTGCATGGGCACAATTGCCAACAAGGAAATAAGTTCTTTCCAGACAGTTAACATACGAGAAACACCTACAAATATTTACATATTCCACGTGCAAGACCACAGATGGAGACAAGGTGCATAAAACCTTTACCTCCCCAATTTCTGCACACTCAAACCCTCATCCAGCACTTTTTCTACTCTAAGTCTCTGCACTTACTGCCACGAGGCATCTTTCCAGCTTCCCAAACGCCTGCAATTGAAATAACATCTCTGCCTTGACATTTGTAAGTGCAGCAAGCTGTGCCCCTCTGAAGCCACCCATCCTTCCACTTCTCTGGATGACTGAGTGACCCCTTTGAAGCAGGAGCACAGAGAGATGGAGAGCTGTGCCCCCAGGCTGCTTCCTCATCCCCCCACACCCAACACACAGAATGCTGCCTTTGCTCCACACGTGCTTCAGACAGGTTTCCATTAGTTCCAGCAGGCCACTGACACCCCCTAACTAAATTATTACCTATTGACAGCACCTCCCAAACAGAAACCACACAATTATTTTAGCCTTCTTTCTGCCTCCTCGCCCTCCCTTCCAAGCCACAGCAGCAAGCCCTGGGTGAGAAGGCTGGAGCACCACGTTACAGCAAGCTCTGTAATTGCACAGGTGGAGTCACCCCAAATGTTTTTCTTGCTTATGCAGTTGCTCCAGCAGAGAGGCAGAGAAGGCTTAGCCAGACCCAGGAAGGGGAACTGGAAATTCTGTCCTCTGCTTATAAGTAGAGATACAGCAAGCACGTGGCTCAAAGATGAACTGAGCACCAATGCCTCACAAAATTATTTGTCAGCTGGTCTGGGACCCCTATACAGTAAGCTCTGTCCATACGATTTTTTTTTTTTGCACTTAGTGTGAATCAGATCCTTAAAAAAATAGTCTCTCAACTCTTAGTAACTGCTGTGTAATAACTGGGTTTTACAACTGTTTCAGAAATATACATAAAAAACTATAATGGTAATTTTACTTTACTAGCCCCAATGGAATTTAAAAAAAAAAAAAGAAAAGAAAAAAACAGGCTGGGGAGTTCCTAAGAACATCCCAATAACTTGTAAAGAAATCTCTTACTAGAGGTTTACAGCTGTCCTAAAAATGTTTAGTACCAATCTGACACAAAGAATCCACATTGTTCTTTTCTGGCAAGCAGCTGAGCACGCGTCAACTTCATCATCCACAAGATCAACACAACTCAAAATCCTTATCTACTCACTGATATCACCAGCTCCTGGCTTCTGATTTAGTACTTCAAAAAAAAAAAAGAAGGGAAGCAAATTAAAATTTTACCCTAAAGAGAAAGATAATGACATTTTTTATTAGGGAGGCAATCACACCGGTGTACTGCAGTCACAGAATGTGAAGCATGTGGGGCCATAGCTCTGAGCAAAGAGTTTGCTGAAAGGATTGCTTAAGTGATTAGAGGACCACAGATTGTGTTCAATATTCATAGTAGTGAGTTTCAAGAATAATATCCAAATGCACAGCTAAATAAGTTATGACCTGGCAAGGAGCACAGGCTGAAAGTAGGAACCCAAAGCACCACTTAATGATAAAGCCCATTATCAACCCCCTTTGCTCTCCATAATGGTTTGGAGCACTCACAGATCCAAGATTCAAAGGGAAAAGGTTCATTTTCAGACTTGACAAGCTTCCCCTAGCACAGAACTATCAACACTGTTACTACAAACAGATGCCTGTTTCCCACATAAGTACAGCAATCAAAAATTGTTTATGGATTAGGGAAAGAGTTCAACATTTGTTTTCATTCTGTCCTAAAAAAAAAAAACCTGTGAGAGCACTGAGAAAAGCCTGCCATACCTTGTTGCAGAGCCAGAAACAAATAACTTAAGTGTTCTTTTAACATTCTCTGAGACAGTGCAAGTGCTGAAAAAGGCCAGTGCCTACTGAACTGCTTCTGACATATAATTAAATGAAATCTGAGCACTTCTGTAGAGTCATGGGAATTCCCTTGTTCTCCAGCAGGGGTGAGGATTTTATAAACACAGCAAATCCCTATCTTTCAGCCAGTGGATACAGAAGCAAAATTTCAAGCACAAATTTGCTGTTGTCTCCTTGACAATTGGGGCATTTTTGTTTCAGTTACTTGTTTTTGAAATAAGATCAGTTATCTTGAAATATTATCTAAAGGAAAGCAGAATTAATTAGTTGAGATACCAAGTGCGGGTTCTACATAATCTTTACCTTAGAAATGCACTGCAAAGGAGTGATTAAAATGTTAAGTTGCCATGGCTACCTTTGTATCACAAGGCAAGGAAAACCTGCACTCAAGATAAAGAAAGAAACAAGCCACTATTAATATATTTTTTTCAGCATTTTCAGAAGGAAAACCTGCTTAAAAAGAGGTGTTATACAATTTGCTTTCTTTTGTTTGCAGGTAAAGTGATGAGTATCTGTACTTGCATGTGTAGTTAACAATTTTTGCAAAGCACTGAATTCTTCATGTTTTTTTCAGATATTCAAGACTAAGGAAAACACAATGGAAAACTTTTTGAGGACTGGAGTACATTCAGTTTACAGCTTTATAATATGGTTTAAAAGATAAGGGATTTTTGTTAAATGAGATATTATATGTCTGCTTCCTAAATGAGAATCAGACGGAAAACTATAGAAGCACTTCTTAAATAACCTGATATAAACATATTAGAAGATAATGGTGATTTATTGATGGTACCATAAGGTACAATAACTATGAAATTATCCTATTTTTTCACTGAAGTTTCTTAAATACCATGAACTACCACCAAAATACCTGTTTCAATATGTGAATATTTTGGAAACATTGTCAGATACTAATATTTCAGTTCATGAAAGCCACACGTTTGACAGGGATGTGGTTGTGTTTATGAAGTTGGGAATTTTTTAATGCCTTTAATTAATTTTTTCTACAAAATATAAATCTAGAAACATACTAAAATAGGTAGAAGCCTCTTAAAGACAGCACTTTTTGTCCCATTGTATTCTAACTTGGTTCACTTATTAAGATATTGATTATATTGATATGTTTAGGTGGCCTAAAAAATTTATTTTTTAAAAACTATTTTAAACTGTTACACTGCAAATACAAATAACCCTGAAGACTCAGGCATTTGTCCTGGAAAGGGAGGAAAAGAAAAAAAAGGCAAACAACAACTTGTTTTTTGCTCTACACCCAGGCCTCATGTGGCAGCACAAAAACCCAACCTGGAGAGTTAAGCTGCAGTAAAGGAGAGAAAGAAACAAAGCAGGAGCTGGAGGGGAGCAGGAAGCCAGGCTGGGGCTGAGGGCTGCAGAACCTCTTCCTCATCAGCAAGCAAGCTTTGAAACCTCTGTGATCTGTGAAACCCAGCATGTGAGCCACCACCGATGAGATCTGTTAGGGCAATTACAGGAGGAAGAAAGTTTTGACTTTTCAAAGTCTGAGCTAGGGAAAGCATGTGTGTTTGTTCTCTCTGGTGTGTTTGAAAGCTGGGATCAGAGCAGGCGCTCATATGCCAGTTGTACTGCTTTTGATTATGTGAACCAACTAAAAACCTATTTGCTAAGGACCTACATGCTTTAAATTTAACATGAAACAAGCCATTATTATTAAAAAACAGAGTGCACAAAGCCTCGTTAAAAGGGCTTTTTCCCTTTTCTCTTGGGCTTTTAAATGACAGCATAATAGCTTCCAAATAAATGAAGAAAACACATTTACTGGGAGCTACAATTGAAAAGACTGTACATTGTGATTGATGGCCAGTTCTTTCCAAAGCTTCAGCAGAGGGTTATGACATCCATTATTGCAAATCCCATACACTGGTGCAGAAACACAAAAACACTTACTGGATGCTGCACAGGAACAGTCCAGACAACAGAATTTAACCAAAATAGACTGGAAACATACTGTCATTTTCATAAATTTAATGAGAATTTCTCAAGCACCTGACGTATTTTAATGGTCAGAATCCAGCTAAAAATTGCCTATAAAGACCCAATTTCGTTTTCTGAGGTATTAAACAAATTATGAGAATTGAAAGGATTTGAGAGAACAACTGATCTTTCACCTTTGCATTTTTCCATTTACTTCATATGGTATTTTTACACATTATATTTTTCCCCTGTTATTTGCTTATTTATGTTTGGGGCTACAAGCCAAATGGTGGTAGGCAATTAACATATTTAGTAAAAACTTTCTGTCCCTAACTTCTGCCAGTAACCCTTGCAAGCTGCACATGTGATGGAGTGCATTAAACTCTGCAGAAATTAAGCCAATGCTTAAACTTGTGCAGCACTGGAAAAGCAAAGCCTACAGCTCAAGTTTTCTCTGATGCCTCACAAAGGAACCACCTCCTCCAGCTTATGAAAATCTCCTGCACAGGTGCTCAAAGTACAACCTCCTTAGACTTCTCACAGGTAACACCATTTGTTGTACACATTGTTGCAAAGATAGGGCAGGTAATTGAGATATTAAAAGAAAAGTGAAATTCTTTCTCCAGCAACATTCATAAAACATGCTGTGCTTTCAACAGAGTTTCCAGAATGATTCCTTTGCTTTTTATCCTATTGCAGAAATGATACTTCTCTCATTTCTGTACAAATTAAATAACTGAAGTGTGCCTGTATACACTTCGTAGGTTAATGTAAGCCACAGGAAAATCTTAGAGGTGAAAGAACTTATGGAAATCCATATATGCAAAATATCAGATAAAGTGCTGGTCATCTTGTGTAGCTGCTGCAGTTCCTGAAATTTAACCCTCAAGTTCCTGAAAATAAAAGAAACAGACCCATTCTTACATGCATATATCAAGGCATAACCATAATTGCTTATGTTGACATAAACAGAATTGAAGTTCTGTGGAAAACTAAGCTTTTCAGGACATTGAGAAATCCAAATGGAAAGCATGATAAAAGGAAACAATATTTGTACACCAGCACTTGGCTTCAAGCAAAAGGTGTACAATGCTTTCAGAGAAGTTTGGATAATCTCCTTGTGAAGAGCTGGAGTTAAGAATTTATGACACCTCTAGTCAAACTTGTAAGTCTTGGACATGAGCCTCCAAAATCTTGGCTGCTTCACTTAATTTCTGCAGGTGGAGAAGCAAGACCTTCTGAAGAAGAAACAATTAATGATAGGAGTCCAGTTCCCTGAAAAATTCAGTAGCAAAGTATGAAAACTCTTCTGAATTTCTGTTCATTCAAACAGTTCATGCTTACACAAATCCTCCTAAAGGTTAGGATAATCAGAGTAAAGCCTCTATGAATATAGCCAACAGGGATCACAGCAAGTCTGAGTTACCCTCAGATAATTCTTTCATCATGAAACACATAAAAATAAAAAAAGTTTTAAGTTTTCAGCTGAGATGCTTTTAAGAGATTACAATGCCATGAAAGATGAACAGAGGAAGAGCCTTCACATTCAGCACATTGTGTAAAAATCCATGTACTGAATCACTGTCAAAGAATTGGGGAGATATATTTGTGCTGACCCCCACTCTAACTAGTTACAGCCATCCCACATGCAGCATCAAAAATAAGTTATTAGCCACAAGTGTCAGAGGGAAGGAGAAGAGGGAAAAGAAAAAAGAGAAAAAAAATGGAAAAGAAAAAAGAGAAAAAAAGGAAAATAAAAAAGAAAAAAAAAAAAGAAAAAGAAAACGAAAAAGAAAACTTTTTGAAGTCCTCAAGCTGCTCTCATCCTAAGCTATCTCTAAAAACTTTTCTTTTTGGATATATCGAAAAGGTGAAGGGAAAAGACAGATGTATCTTTTCATAAAGCTCTCTGTTCCTCTCTGAAATTCAATTTTAAAAAAAGGGGGGAAAAAGAGAAAAAACACACACCAGCCTCCAAATCTTCCCACTGCAAACCACAAATACTATGTTTATCTTCTCCCCGAGTCTGTGTTCACTCCAGCATATGGCACTGCCTCAGTTTGGGTTTGGTGGTAGAGAAGACTAAGCTCAAATCTTACGGCAGCTGGCTCAGAATTAGATGTTTTTCTCCCCTTCTAGTGCAGGCTGCTGCAGCAATTTTCTGCAGAAAAGTGGTATTTTTTAACAGAGGCTGGTAGAAACTCCTTTCAGAGGAGGAATGGCACAAAACAGCCTCCATCAGCCATGAAGTCTTCCCTCCTCTTCCAGAAGAAATTGCCTCTGGGGAGAGTCTCTCACTTCCTTTCTCACTCAGTTTGCTGGAAGCTGGACAGCCATGGCTTTTCAGAGTTTTAATGGATTACTCAACCTAACTCAACCCATTCAGAAATATTTCTAATTACTCCCAGCAGAGGTTTCTCATCTAATTATCTCCTCTTTTAAATTTCCTTGCTGGAAAACAGGACTACTGGACTTATAATTTTTGTAACATAGTGTTTCCTGAAATCAGTACTCCAGGAACTAAGATGTTTATAGGATTTAAGATTTATGAAGTTTGGGCCTTAAAGGGGTTTTTGATTCTGAGTACATCACGAAGCCTGCAGCAGCCATGAGTCAGATAGAGGATATAAATCTTTCAAGTTAAAGCTGGAGCCTTGGATGGAGGAGCCCCAAGGGGGCCAGTAGCAGCTCTGACTCTGTTTAGAGATCATGACCACACTAGAGAAGTGCAAAGTGCAATAAATAAATGTGGCTGAGTGACATGGAATCCCCTGTGCCACACGGGTCTGTCCTTACTGCTTATCTACTCCAGGAGCCAGGAGGATCCCTCAGATCAACAAGGACATGCCCAAATATTGTTTTGAGCTGTCTCACCCTGCACCTATGGGAAGAATTGTGGCTCTTTATACTGAGCTGCAAGATACATTAAAGACAATTTTCTCCTATCTGGTTTTTCTCTGACATCATCAGAACCAAACATTCAGTAATAGAGATCTCTCCTCCCTTTACCATAGTAACCTTCTTGAAGTTATCCTCTCCAGATCTTGGCTTTACTCTTTCCTCTTGAGCCCAAGGCTCTCCTACTGTTTTCCCCATGCTTCCTTCCTGCAGCCAAGGGTAGCTGGAGATTGCTCCAGAGGAAAGCAGCACACAGGAAAATGAAGAAACTGAGGAAAGTGATGTTATTCATAAATATATTACAGAGCTTCTCACATTCCCCACAGAGACAGAAGGCTCTTATGCATTTGCTGCAAAAGCAGGAACAGTAAGGTGAACGTTCTCTGGCAGAAATCACCATGTGATTTCCCAGCTCCTAGCAGGATGATCACCTGTCAGTCCAGGAGCACAGCTGTACATCACGTGTTTGCAATTCCCTGTGCCCACAAAGCCCATTAGCAATCAAATGGATTGGAAGCAGCAAAACCTGTTTCAGGGAGTGCCAACAGAATCCTTTCGAAAAAGAGGAAACTATTAATTTTTGCCTTTCAAAAAACTCACCAAAAACAAGGAGCTTGGGCAGCTTTCTGACCATGAGGGGATAAATCAGCTTTCAGCAGGCATGGACAGGTAATGAGTACGTGCTGTTGACACAGTTGTGGAGGGAAGATTCACTACCCAGATTTTATTCCTACTGCAGAGGCAAAAACTGGGCACTGTTTATTATTATTTGTGACAGTGTTTCATGCACTGAAGAACAGCAGGTTCTCATTAAGAAAGCCACATTTGCCACAAACATTCACCTCTCACGCAGAGATCAAGTTACAGTTTGAGCTCACAGTGCAGAACAATCCACTTTCCCTTTTTCAGGAGACAAAAGATGGTCAGAAAGAATTAACATACACAGGCTACCACAGGCAAACTTTCTTCTTTCCAAATTACATCTTTTTCATTTCAGTAACACAGAAGATCACTGTACACCTAGGAAAGCTTGCCTACCTAGGTTTCACTCAGGCATTAAATGGAGCAGGAGGGGGCTCAAAAAAAGAGTAATAATCTTAGAAATCCTTGTTTCCTCAAAAGCACACACATAAGAGTGCCTCTTCAGCCAGTGATTCAAAATTACATAATAAAGTTAATTCTGTAATTAATTACAAACCAAAATTCAGGGCTGTTTATAAGTTGCAGATGCCAGTTGCTAAATGAGAGCATATGGGGGAAGCCCTTATGTGATAAAACTGGATAGGTCCACTAACCAAATTTTCACAGAATTTCAATATTTAGTGGCTAAAAGTATTAGACAACAAGAGGCAGGGTGCAGCCAAGGAGAAGATGCATGGGCTTTGAACTCCCTTTTCTAGGAATGAATGTAGAGGTTTTCAGGAGAAATGCAATTACCTGAAAACACTTGGATTTTCTCAGTCATAAGCTTACATAATAAAAGTACTGCAGTTCCATCAAACTGTATGTGAACCATTAACACTACCTCACATACTCAAGTTATATGAAAAACAAAAATGGAGACAAGGTTAATGGGCAGGTTTTGATTGCAGGAAAGGAAAAAAAAAAACAAAACAGAAAACCAAACTAACAAGAAAAAAATATTTCTTTTTAGGAGGCAGAGGTTTTAACAAAAATCTTGGAGTGATTGCATCAAGTTTATTTTTTTTCTTCTTCTTTTCAGTGGCTAGTGACATGGATCCTCTATGAAAACAATTTAAATCTTTTTGCATCAAAAACTTCCTCCTTAATGCAACAATTAAAAGTGCTAACCAAATACTAACTGGGTGCTTAAAGATTAAACCATTTGCAATTACAAAATGTATTCCAGGACGATGTCTCTGTTTTTAATCAATATTTTCAGTGATCCACATTTTGCAGGAATAACACCATCAAATAGGGGTCCTATAAAAGCTAAAGTACATTTTTCTTTGCTATTTATGAGGGGTAGCCTGTCTCGATTTTATTTTTTTATATGTTGCACAATTTTACTAAAAGGCTTACTTAACCACAGTGCAAATAATGCCATTAGATAAAAGCACAAGAAAAAAAGAAAACACATTATTCTTCTCCCAGATTTGCATGTCTATAATGAATTTTCTAGAAACATTGTCTTGGGAAACCTCTTGTGCTGTTGGACACAGCAGCAGCAGCATCAGGGTGAAAAGTAATGGATATTCCAGAACTGTGCTTTCTGATAAACAAAAGAAGAACATAAGCAAAATTGTTATGGCCACATCTAACAGTGCCAAATGGTTTGAGCAGGGCATAAATCTGTAATGGCCAAAAGTTACTTCCTCACAGTGTAATTTAATATGAAGCTCAGCAAATAATGAAGAAAACCAAATATCTTAAATACTAATTAACTTGCAATTAACTGAAATTAGTCAAGAGCCATGCACTCAATGGGTGAGGGAGTCCACAGTGGATTAGAGTGAGAGCAATTGCCATATAAAGTTGAAACTGAGGAGAAGTTCAGAAAGAGGAAGTATAGTTGGGAAGAAGAAATTTTCCAGGTTGAACATAAGGATTGAAAGCAAAGAGTAAATTCCTAGTGGGTTTGTGTAAATGGCTCAACTGATTAAGGAGAGAAAATAAATCACAGGGAAAGGATGAGGTATTTATAGTCCAGAAAGTAAGAGACAACTGAAAAGAGAAGTCATCACAGGCTACAAGAGCTTTGCATAGACAAACCCATAGGAGAGCCTGACTGATAAAATTGAAGGTAGGAAATACCTAAAATGAAGATTGGCTAGGAGAAACTCATGAACACTTGTGAAGTATTCCACTTGGAGACACAGTCCTGACCTGGTTTCAAGGGGCAGAACAGAGCAATTGGTTTACAGCAGTTTGTTACAGAAGATCTAAAAAGTGGCATCACCATGCAGGATAAACCAAGCACCAGAAGAACTGGTGTAATTAGATGAAAAGGTACTGGGAGAACAAAACACAGCTGGAAACCCTCAGAATTGCTCAAGAGATTCTGCAATCCAGAGTTGCAGAGGAAGGAAAGACATCTTGTCACTGGACTGAGAGGGATTTCTCCTATTTCCCCACAAAGCCTGGGAGACCTAAGCAAGATACATTTAACATTTCTGTTTTAGTGTATCTAAAATATACAAGAATCACAATAAGTACAAATTTCCAGGGAGAGTGAAGAGCTGTGAACACAAAGCACAATCACTGACAGGATTTCATTTTGCCCCCATAATACACTGTGGTGCCATAAAACATGTTTTCTGGACATCCTCAACCTAAAAGAACCACTTTTGGAGCAGCTAGTGAAAAAATCTCACAAGATGAGAAGTAATTCTTGGATCAGCTCAAGACTTTAAGATGCAGTTACCCAAGAAACATTGTGGAAATGACACTACTCCACAGTCATAAACCAAACCACTTGTATGAGAGGGGAAAAAAGCCAAAAAGAAGCCCAAAAGGAAACCCACAAGAGGTTTAACTTGAAAGGTTAACTTGCTTAACTTGAAAAAGAAGAATGATACAAATATGAAAAAGCTAGTTAAAAATAAATTAAAAAGAATCAGCTAAAATTTTAAAATATTCCTATAAATATTTTAAGGCTTTCTTTTTATATAAACTGGCATAGATAG
The DNA here is from genome assembly GCA_013400515.1 of Erpornis zantholeuca. Classification (NCBI taxonomy): domain Eukaryota; kingdom Metazoa; phylum Chordata; class Aves; order Passeriformes; family Timaliidae; genus Erpornis; species Erpornis zantholeuca. The sequence continues at coordinate 105,385 of VZTN01020672.1, forward strand.
TCTTTAAAGGCACCACTGTAAAAGCTCAGAGTACATGTATACCTTTCAAAAATAATTTTAAATGGGTTTCCAAAATATATCAGTACACTCAAATAGAGTAAAAGAGGCTATTAGACATGAAAAGACATCCTTCAAAAAGCAGGAGCTGCACACACCTGAGAAAATTGAAAATAACAAACTCTGACAAGATTAACATCAAATCAGAATCAGGAGAGAATAAAAAAAAAAAAAAGAAAGAAACCAGAAGATTTCATGAAGTAACTTGCTAAAGATTAAAAATACCAAGTTTTCCATAAGAAACCAGCCAGCCTGTTTGAGCACATGGTATATGAAGAATTTAGAAGGAAGGCAAATTGAATGAATCCTACACATGAATTTCCCACAGAGAACCTTATTGGTGTTTGGGACTGAAGGGATTCTCTGTAGAGGATGAGTACAAAATACTTCCTCAAACCCACCTGTCTGGGAGCTTTTAGAATAAATGGACAAAATTAATAGAAATACATAATATGCACCCAGTGGTTCCAAGGCATCTCAGATATAAAATCTGTGATTATCTAATTGTGGTTTACAGCCTCCAATTGAAGTTAGCATTAACACAAGTAGAACAAAAGATAATAAGCACAGTATCAAGAGCCCAAGGACTCTGACTTCTGGAATGGGAACACTGGTAGAAAAGCTGAATGAAAGACTAAGGTGTTTACCTCATTGAGCAAATATTTTTGAAAGAATCAGTCTCCTGCAGGGGCCTTGGGCTCCCCAGAGAAAGCAGTGACAAAAGGAGCAGCAGTCTACAACCACGGGGCACTGCTGCTCCCCCAAACCACAGCTTGTGACATAGTCCTTCAGAGAAAACTGTCTTGGAGCAGGAAGAAAAGTTCCCTTGGAGACTAATAACTGGTAAAAAGACAGGAGACTAAGTCTAGGAAGTGCCCTTATGTGTATGCTGTTATCTGCACAGATTTTCAGATAGACTTTATAAAAGCAAACCCAAAGTAAAGTGTTCCTCATTATCAATTTCACTTTGACACTGGTATTTGAAGGCAATCCTTACAGAAGCAACCTACATGCTGACACATGGCTCCAGGAAAGCAGCTGTTTACCTCATAATCTGTCATTAGTTCTCTTCCATAAGACAATAAAAACTCAGCCCAAAAGAACAACAAAGTAAAAACAGCATAAACAATTTCCCTCTGCACTGCTGCTGAATGGAAGAGTCGGATCTGTTTGTTTTTAAGAAGAAATTATGCTAATTTAAACAAGAGAGCTCCAGTAAGAAATAAATTGTTGCACATCTTACTCAGAAACATCACATAACAAGGTCATTGTGGCTGAGGCAATTATTTTGGCAAATTGTTGTGGAGGGAGAAGAGCTAATAACACAAGTTACAACTAGTGAATTGCACATGTGTATCTCAACGCTCAATGGAGAAAGAAATTTATTTCTGTAAATTAGCAATAGGATAAACAAGGCTGTTTTCTATATAGACATGACTGTGCAGGAATCAGCACTGCCAGATGATGACACATTGCTGTTTGAGCAACAGGTTTTTCTTTGCCTTGTTATATGAATTAAACCCAGTATGAAACAGCTACAGCAGAGCAGCACCTGCAGCTCCTCAGAGGCTGGGACCCAGAAAAGCCCCTCACCACATTGAGAGGACATAAATCTACTAAGAAAAAAAAAAAATCTATTTTTATTCATACATAATTGTGTCAGCTTTGCAAAGGGACAGTATTAATTTCCAGGAACAAATAGAGCTTTATTCTGTGGTGCTTTGGATGCAAAGCCAGAACGTTGGGGATGTGCACGCAATCAGTGCTGCCACCCTGGGTCTGCAAGCCCAAGGTGCCCTGCACGTTCCTCTGGAATAAATGATCCCAGTGTTGAGATTGCTTGTTAGGTTACTTTCACTTGGGAAAAAAAAAAAAAGAAATAAACAATTCTAGGAGTTAGGTTGGTTTTTGCTGTCAGTTTGTTGGAGTTTTCTGGGGGAGAAGCTGAGGAGTTTTCAAGCATTAGCAGCAGGAGGACTGGAGAATGAGCAAGTAAATGCAGCTTTTCTCCCAGGAGGGAGCCAGCCAGTGGTCAGCTCGTTTCTCCAAACCCGCTGAACGCAGCCTGGAACACAATCCTGGCTAATAGACCAAACAGCTCCATTTCACCAGGCTAAGCTGTAATAAGAAGTTTGAGGCAATGATCTCACTGTAACGCTGTCCTACAGGTGCCCTGAAGCACAGACAGCACGGCAGGCCTGCTCCCAGGAGAGCTCTTCTGCAGGGAGGGAAATGCACGGTGCCAGCTCAGCCAGCTGGGAACCGGGGCTGGGAAAAAGAAAGGGAGCAGAAAGTGCTTCAGCCACTGCAAATAACAGAAACCTCATCCGTCTAAAGACTCCGGGAAAGGAATATCAAGTTTTAAAGCAGAAAAGAGTAAGAAGTAAAATGCTTGATCCACAGCTCAAGGGCACATTGGAAACGGTTCTTCTGCCTCATGCAGACATAAAATTGCTGGAAGGATGTTCTCATAAACAAAGTGCTGGAGGCCATGCCATCGTCCACCTACTCCTGTTTCTCTCTACTTCTAAGGAAGGCAAGAACATCTCATAAAAGAGAAGACGCACACGTTTCAGGAATATCCCAGAGGCGAAAAAGAAAGAATAGTAAAACAGTAACAGCTTTCAGAGCTGGTGATACAGCCTCTTCTATTTAGGTTAAAAATCCTCTAGGGCCTGTTCCTGCTTCTGATTTCCACGTACTTGCTGGATTTTCCACAGCTTCATTATTCAAAGAAAATAGGTGGATTTTACTAAGGTTGGCCATTGGGGGCAAAATTCAGCAGCAGCAGAAAGTCAGATGAAGGTATTTGCACTTTGTAAGTCCCAGTCTCACTCTCTGAGGCACCTCTTAGGTACCTATTAAACCCTCTGAGCTCAAACAGGATTTAAATGAGCGAACAGAGACCTAATCTTTTTGTCTCCCATCCTTTATGCCCTGCAAAGTGTTTTACATTACAATTTATTCTTATTAATGTTTATCTAGCTAATCACTGCACACATTTTCACACTTTGCTTTGAATAGGTCTAAATGTAGCTCGGCAGTGTTTTAAACAAATCTTGATGTTTCTATTGCCATATATCAGCAGAACAAAGGGAACCAAAGGGAAGGAGGAAAAATGACAAGACAACCTCAGTAAAAGAGCTCAATCAAGATTTATGAGTTAGGTGGAAAATTGACAGAAAGGCTAAAGATCTCTACAGAAAACAACTCTCTTGTCTTACCACTGATATGATTATGCAGCTTAATAGTAGTGCCTGCAAATGCCTCTGCACTGAAATAAATACTGAGATGTGCTCCTCATTTACGCCGACACAGAACTCATACAATAATTTTAAAAAGGTCAGTTTCATCCATTAATTTATTCATACAATTGTCCGAGATTTAGCTGACAAAAGAAGCCGAGTAGACCCTGATGCTTTTTTAATATCCATATGAAATGGCACTCTGACAGATTTAGTGCTTGATTTAAAGCAAACTGATGGCTAAGTTACACATTTAGATAGAGATACTGGGGTAAGGTCAAACCACTATCATTAACATCCCAAGGAGGAAGGCTGATAATTACTAATGCTTAAAAGCACCAGCAGTCTTACTGATTGCATGGATTTTCTCAGACTTTTGTTCAGCCACTTTCTCAAGTAAAAAATAGCATTCAAAGACTTTTAGCTCATACAATGTAAGCCTCACTCATTAGTAATCCTTGGAGCTTGACTTCATTTGAGCCTGTTCTGGGTCTGGATAGCAATTAGTATTGCCCTCCAGGTAAGGGAGTGTAGATTTATCCCCCAGAGGTGGTTTAACTTCCTCAACCTACTTTAAAATTAGATTTACTCGGTTACAAATCGTAAGTGTTAAATGAGTAAAACTATTAAACTAGGAATACTGCTGGGCTAAAGCATTTAATGGTTTACCACAGCATTACCATTTTTATGGTCTATTAAAACAATTGTAAGAATATCAGCAGTATGAAGAATCAAGTAATTTATACACAACTTTGATAAAATACTGTGTGTTTGAGCAAAAAGTGAGCTCATTTTCTTACACTTCAAGAAAAATGGAGGAAAGGATATTTTAAAAGGAAAGGTTCCTTTAAAGCCGAAGCACATTCATTTGAAACTAAATTTCTAAAACTCTGCATACCATATAGCTTATTGTCAAGATTTTGTTTGTTTTATGCAGCTTGTTCCACCCAAATGCAGATGGTCTAAACCAATACCACAAAACAAATCACTCCAAATAAGACATTAAAAATATGACTCAAATCTAATCTATTTCTGTGTTGCTCATCTCTCCTCTTTTCCTCCCCTGGTTCATGTTGGGACCAAAGTCATCAATATATCAAATTGCCCTACAGCATTCTGAGTCTGTGCATGACTGAAACCTGGAAATAACAAAATCCTTGGTGCAATGGCTTCCAAGAAATGATACAGCATTCTACTACCTAAACTTTCCATAAGTGAACTCAAGACATGTTTTATTTAGTCTGTTTATCACTTGTTCTCTAGACTAAGCATTCAGAAAAAAACACTGTTTTGTCCATTTTCTTGAAAATATCCCCAAGAAACAAAAAAATTTCCTTCCTTTACTGGTCTTGCAACAGACTTCTGCAATTCAAATAGATATGCTTGGTCTGATCCAAAGAAGTTGGATTATAAGGTTAGCTTGCCACAACAAAATCACAGCAAATTTTAAGTGCACAACAGCTCTCTAAAAACTCAAAGTTTACAGAGCTGTTCAGGAGGACAAAAGTGCTGTTAATATGAATAGTAACAGCAGTGCCTAACAAAGGAGATAACTGCATGTAAACCCACCTCTTTTTCTTAATGATCATCCACTCAAACAAATATGAAAGTCTTTGCTTAGGTACACAGAAACACCAACTGGAAAAATCTGATTTCTACAAAGTAACAGCATGGCCCAAGGAGCTGTAGAAGGTCACACTCCACCCAAATATGCAGGCAGGTACACATGGAAATACTGAGGCATAAACAGCCACCAGATTTGAATGTTTTTCTTTTAGACAAAGAGCACAGGGGTGAAGATGTCCATGACATCCAAGAACTTCCTGTTAGAGATCATCTGCCACCTGGATCACTGCTGACAACAAAATCACTAGGAGCAGAGCAGAGGCATTGACCTGTGGTCAGACATTATCACTTATACAGGAAGGAAAAAAACATAATTGCAGTGATTTTAAGGTAATTCTATAGCTCTCAAAAATACTTTTTATTTTCCTATTTCTAGTTGGGTGTATTAAATATCTCAATAACATCCTCTCAAAGGCCAATTACCCTGCTCACAGCACTCCTGTCTGAAGTGGCTGCTCTGTGCAATGCTAACCCATGAAGCAGGATGGGCCTCACACACCTTGGAGCACACCAAAAACCTGCACAATATCTGAGTAGTACCTGAGCAACACCAGCTCAGCACAGAGAAAGAACAAGTCCCAGCTGGGAGAAATGGAGCCAGGACTAACACTCTAAACTGCTCCCCTGGGACTGGATTGCAGGCACCAGGTTGGTACAGATATTCAGTCCAACTTCTTCCCCAGCATCACTGTCAGTTTAAGAAGTTATCTTACTATGAGAAATTTGGAATCCTCACCTGAAAGATTTTCACTGTTTCTTACAAAGTGAGAGGAACAACACAGAATGGGTTTTGGCAGATTTAAATATAGTATTTGCAAAGATACCAGACTTCCCAAAAATTTTTCTCCCTTACTTTTTGAATGAAGTTTTTCTTATCCATTTTCATCATAATCTAACTCAAGCAACACTTCTCAATTACATGGCTAGAGTTAAAAAGAAAAAAAAAAATTAAAATATATTTCAAAGTAAGTTATTTACTTTCCAAACTGCAAGCCCTTTGGAGAGTAGAACTCATTTTCCTGTAATCTTAAGGAGCAAAATCAGATTGACTCTAACTCTCACCATGTTCTCAAAGAATAATCACGAGTCAGAACATGAAATGATGACACCTCTCACCAGGTTAACACCTTGTGTATTCACTTGCCTTTTTACACTGACTTTTCATCCTCATAGTGCTGCCAAGTGCCAAGGCTCTAGTAGTCTGGAGGGACTCCTCCTTTACCTGGCTCTGAAAACACTCAGAGCACCATACACAAATTTGACTGATGGCTACATTAGTTCTTATAGAATGTGGAAAAATGTGTGGATTTTCAGACTCTTTGCCTTATACACAGCAGGTCAATATTGGAGAAGGAACTTGAGCACTGGTAAAGAAACATGAGTTTACAGTTTGCTTTTGGCAAATCTAATCACCACTGGTTTTAAAAGCATGGTCTATCTGGTTTCTTCTGATATCACCTGTGGCATTTCAGTCTTTCCTATCTCTCCCCAAGGCATGACAAGCATTTATCACAGTGATGTATTTCTGTGAGACTTCTTTGCTGTTCATTTTTAAATTTCTTAGAGGATTTATTGACATCGCAGTTTCTATTTCATTTGTGGCAGGCAAACAAAAACAAACAAAGCCTTGCACTGCAAAAGCAAAAAAGTGCCTCTCAGACAGCTGCACCTCAAACAGGCATTGCAAAATTCCCAGATTCAGAAAACAAAGGCCTTGGCATGTCTCAATGTTTGTATATATGTGGACCTGGAACTTGGAAACTTAAAACATGGGAAGTGCATAGCCATGGATAGGAACTACTCATGTCTGCATATCAAATGACCTTCAAAACCACATGGGTGATACTACCTCAGCACCAGCAGCAAGAGGAACTCTCAGACTCTGCTTTTTGGTTTCAAGAGAAGCATTTGATGCCATTTGAAGACAGATTTTTGTGGTGTAATACAGGTAAGGGTTAGGCTGAGCTTCTGTTCTCTCACAAAGGAAATCCTTCAGACTCATCCATAAAACGGCAGGAAGGACACCTACTGTCCTTATATATTCATATCATTATATCTTTGCTTCTTTCTAGACATTTTTTTCCCAGCAAAGCATATCAGATAAGATCAGTATCATCATCAATACCATCACGGGGAAGCTGCTGGCAGCACACCAACTGTTAATTAACCCCAGCACTGTCAGACCTGATTACTTTGAAAAGTACTTTAGAACAGTTGAATTGAAATAAGATAAATAAGGATAAAACATTTAACTAATATTGAAGGGACTGCTATCTCCACTCCAGGCATGAATAGCACTCTTCCTACCAGGGAGGAGTGAATTGATTTAGAGACAGCTCAGCATTTAGACCTCCACTTCACACCAAGCTTAAGATAAACCTCCTCTTGAGAGCCTGATAAAACCAAAGGTGCGTGTGGAGGGGATAAAAGTGTAGCACAGTAAGGCCAAATACATGGGAGGCTGCACATGACTAAAAAGATTTGTGTTTCTCCTGTAGCAGCACCTACACTGTGCATAGCAGATAAAGAGAAAGGACAGAGCAAATCCCCACCCTGCTCAGGTGAATGGGTGGAAGCAGAATCAGATGGATACAAAATGATGCCTTGGCTTCACCTCAGCCTAATTGCACCTTGGTAGCATATGGAAGAACTTATGCAGAACTGAGTAATAACTCATCTTTTTCCTCATCCTCCTTTTTAGGATGGTATTTTCCACTGAAATCAGTGGAGCAGAATTAGCAGAGAGCAATGCTCCTACTGCACATGCCTTTCACTCCAGTGTTACCAATCAGCAGGTTCAGATCTTGGCAATCAGGTGATTTTCCTGCCCTACTGAAAATGCAGGATTATGGAATACAGAACTCGTTGTGGATTTTACTAATATGAAAACGAATTAGAGAGACAAAGCTCAGTATGCAGGTCACCTAAAAGACTGACATTAAAAGATTTGCACACTCTATAAAAATATTTGTCATAGAAAAAAGAATTTCCAAAAGGGTAGAGGGGGGGAAAAAAATATTCCCCATTCTTTGTGTAAAACAAAAACGGAAGTTTGAATGTCTCCGAGTGGTGAGCACACTGAAAACATCAGCACAGCCCAAGCAGTGAGCTTAATCCTCAGTTAAGATGAAGGAAGTCTAGTTCCTAAGAGCCTTTCTCAAAGATGGGACTCGTGTGCCCTGGCCCCAAGTGTGCTGGAACCTGAGCAGGAAAGTCCAGCAAGAGAACTGACAAAAGTTCAGAAAAGTTCCCCCATCTCCCTAAATATAAATATTGTGAGTGATAGTAACATTTAATTGAGTAGTATTCATCAAAACTCTTAGAACTAGCACAACTCTCTAACCTTTATTTCACTCACAGGTGTATGTTCATATAGGATGCTCTGAGTGTAGATAAGCCATATAAGAAACCAACACTGCTTGATTTTCTTTCTACTGTAAGATTTTCTGTCCTTGAATTTCATTGACTGGTCTACTATTCTTCAACTATGGACAGGGAAAATACCACTGACTGATTTGTTTCTATTTTTTCCATACATTCAAATCATAATGGTCTCGTTATATGGCAGTCAGGCCTTCCTATGTATGATTTTTCTTTTTTTTTTCATGAACTCTTGTATCCTGTGTCTTCCTTAGTTATTTTTTCCCTTGAGCATGAGGTACAGCATGAAACAACAGCCAGATCCAGCAGTGGATCATCACCATAAAATATCTTTTGGAAGATGTCACATTTTGCTGCCTACCTATGTTATTTTCTAAATCACATCACTCAGCAGACCATCATTCTTCTTTGGCATTAAAAAGTTTCATGCAGTGGAAAAAAGCACAAAGGAAATAGAGATGTCTAAAGCATTCCCTAATCACTGAATCATCTCTAAATTCAAGGAGAGAATTTGTTTAAATAATAATTGATCAAACATCCCAGGGATGATTAGATCCATTCCAGACAAGTCCAAATTGTCTGTGACACTGGAGAGCAAAGCAATACCTCCCACACTTGCATTCTTTGCTTGTCCTTCATCTCTGGCTTGCCTGTAATTTCCATCTTCTGTGTAACAAAAACCTTGCCTTTGTTTCTATTCTTTTTGCTTAGGCACATGAGAAGCAGCAAAGAATTATTTCAGAAAAAAACTATCTGTTCCTCAGACCTCCTTCTGACAG